>OY754989.1:5452883-6052883 GCA_963576475.1 Molanna angustata
ATATATATATATATATATATATATATATATATATATATATATATATATATATATATATATATATATATATATATATATATATATATATATATATATATATATATATATATATATATATATATATATATATATATATATATATATAATATATATATATATATATATATATATATATATATATATATATATATATATATATATATATATATATATATATATATATATATATATATATATATATATATATATATATATATATATATATATATATATATATATATATATATATATATATATATATATATATATATATATATATATATATATATATATATATATATATATATATATATATATATATATATATATATATATATATATATATATATATATATATATATATATATATATATATATATATATATATATATATATATATATATATATATATATATATATATATATATATATATATATATATATATATATATATATATATATATATATATATATATATATATATATATATATATATATATATATATATATATATATATATATATATATATATATATATATATATATATATATATATATATATATATATATATATATATATATATATATATATATATATATATATATATATATATATATATATATATATATATATATTATATATATATATATATATATATATATATATATATATATATATATATATTATATATATATATATATATATATATATATATATATATATATATATTATATATATATATATATATATATATATATATATATATATATATATATATATATATATATAATATATATATATATATATATATATATATATATATATATATATATATATATATATATATATATATATATATATATATATATATATATATATATATATATATATATATATATATATATATATATATATATATATATATATATATATATATATATATATATATATATATATATATATATATATATATATATATATATATATATATATATATATATATATATATATATATATATATATATATATATATATATATATATATATATATATATATATATATATATATATATATATATATATATATATATATATATGTGTTATTCGTGTAAAAACGCACTTCTGAAATTGAAATAAACAAATATTTGCTTACGAAAAACTACTCATTTTGACGTTTCATTCGTGACAAATTTTGTAGGAAAATTTATACATACATACATACATACCATCACGGCATATCCCACAATGTGGGGTAACCATCGAAAGGTGTGCGGTTGTGCATTGCCTTATAAAAGGGAGAACAACACATCTATGTATACCCACACACCAGTCTCGTTTCACCAAAAAAGGCACTACATTCAGAATGGGTGGTGAACCTCATTGCTGAACTATGTGAGATGTTATTGTAGGAAAATTTATGAAAAAATGAAAAGTATTATAATAAAACATTAAAGTCTATTTTTAATTTGCCTAGGTTATACTCATTGGTCGCAAATGAAGCGATATGCAGAATATTTTTAACATTTAAAATTTTCTAGTTGTTGCTTGATGCACATACTAAAAAAAATACCCTCATACATACATTTAAATAAATATACATACATACATATAACCTTCCAAAATATTATGGTGAGGATTTTGGAACTACATATCCGTCTTCTTCTTCTTCTTCTTATTTTAGATCTTAGATCTGTTTTTTCTAGAAAGCTATTCCTGTGAAGCTGAGGTCCAGCTATCCTTCCATCTCTTCGGTGGTCTTCCGGGGAGGCGATGCCCTAGTGGGATTTCATTTGCCGCTATGGATGGGATTCGAGATGCGTCCATCCTGTTGACATGGTCCCTCCAAAATCTTCTCCTATCTCTACTCCATCGTATGATGTCCTCGGTCTCACAGGTCCGCCTAATGTCGTCATTGTGAATTCTGTCCCTAAGCGTCTTCCCTGTGATAGTCCTTAAAAACTTAATTTCCGATGTTCGTAGGAGGTTTTTGGTTCTGATCGTGTCGGCTCTTGACATAACCGTCGTTAAATTTAAATCTAGTGTAATGAGTGTGTCGCGGTTTGTCTTTATATTCGTCACTAAGTACAATAATTTGATCAAATAAATAATTTCGCGGCCCCCTTGTTGAGAATCACTGGCATAATAGAGAGGCGCACAGCGCACAACACACCCCCTCCATACTTTGCAGAGTCGAGCAAAGCCACTATAACAAAACCGACCTGACTAGACACCTATACCTACTAAATGTAGGAAGACCAATGCACTTGACAATTTTTATGGGTTTATACTTAATTATTTATTTATTTAGAGGACAACAAACAGCGTATAATAAATTATATATGTAGATATGTTATAAATATAAACAAATACTTGGTAATAGTTCTATTGTATTTATTAGATTATCGACGCGTTTTGCGCAAGGCACATCGTCAGAATAATACTCTACAAGACTGAGACTAGTGCTTATAAGTATACAAAATTTACATGACAGGTTTGGTTGTAGTCCCCTGTGTCCATTAGGTCTGTTACAAAAGAAAACGACAGTAGTAAAAAATCGAAAAGAATTTGGCAGAATTTCGAATTTTCATTAGTAGTAAAATTTGAAAAGAATTTGGCAGAATTTCGAATTTTTCGAAATATATATATTTTTTTTTTGTTTCAAATAAATAAATAATGTTATGCCCATCCGCACACCTGTCGCTAATATTAACCTTTGTCTTATCCCACTTTAGGTAGGGTCGGCTCTCCTAATCCTTTGGCGCCACGATGATTATGTCCTGTATTGTCGTGGCTGGGATGTGGGCTTTATCCATGAGCTTACTCATATTGCCCCACCACGTGGATATTGTACGTCCTTTTCCTTTTTTTTTAACCCACATTGTGCATGATGGTATTAATGAATGATATCAAATTATTTTTCCATTCATTTTAACTATTCATACAGATAAGTAAATAATATACAATAAAATAAATTAACATGTTAATAAATAAATATCAATAAAAAAATAACACATAAATAAATACTAGGTATTTTTTTAATCAAACGAAAATTATTATGGTTCTAAGTTCTCTAACTGGTCCATTTGGTAAGGGGACTAGTCAATCGAAACGATCGTCCTATAGTATAAGGAAAATATACAAGTATATTAACCATAATCATTTTTGTTTGATTAAAAAATATCTAGTGTAATGGAGTTCTATACATTAAACACTGTCAGTATTGACAATTTAAAAAAATATCTAAATGTTTATATTTTCTAAATGTTAAGTATCTGGATTGGTGAACTATTCCCAATTGAAAGCTTGATGATGCGTTTGTTGCATTTTATTTTGTTCTATTAAATAATTAACAATTTACGCATTGATCTGCTAATTCTTTTGAGGAAGTGTTAATGGTAATAATAATAATTGAGTGTTATTATTTGTAGTGCTTAATTGTTATTAATATCATTAGTAAATCGGCCAACGCCGCGTTTAAAATCTTTATGGTATCCAGATCATTTTTCCGTTAGTTCCGTTAGAACGTTCAAAACTTCGGCCACATTTTCCCAATCTACTTTCATAATATCGAACTTTCTATTCGCAGTTTTTTCGATAAAATTTTATGTTACAAATTCAATTAAACTTGTATGCTTTGTATAAAATAAGTTTTTTAAACTGCGCCACACAAACGAATGGACCAATGAAACAGGAATTCAAAATAATCCCAAAAGTTAAGTTACATAACTAAGAAGGTCAGTTTATTCGATTCTAGTTTCAATACAAAATTAAACATTTTTAATTGAATTCGAATATTTTTTAATAGTTGCATAACGCAAACATTGCATTTTTTCCTGTCAATGATATTTTTGACAATATTTTTAACATCTAAATATGTAGAAGCGAAGTTGGAATATGATAGAAGAACCAGGAACTCAAGGAACCTACAGGGCTTGCGAACTGTCATTGTCTGGTTATGCGCTTGCGCAAAAGTGATCACGAAAGTAAAAACGTCATCTTTTCAAACGATCTGTTTCTCATTATTAAAATACTAGTTGAGACTCAGATGGTTTGGACATGTGGAGAGGATGAGTGAGCAGCTGCCCGCCAGAAGAGTCCTTCACCATAGACCAGAGGGGGTGAGGCGTAGGGGGAGACCCAAGTTGAGATGAATGGACTGCATCCAGGGGGACCTGGACTCTTTAGGCGTGGTCAATTGGAGACAAGGAGCCGCTGACAGATTGGAATGGCGAAGACTTCTTTTGGAAGCCAGGTCCCACCTTGGGATGTGGAGCTGATGATGAAAATACTAGCTGAGAATCATCGCTACGTTCAGCTTATAAGCTAGGGCTTTCAGCAAACTTTTATAACTGTTTCGAGCGAATGGAAAAATATATTAAGGCCCTGGTATAACCTGGGTATACAGATGTAAACAAAAATGCACACTAATGCACCTTCTAATGTATGAAAAACGAAAAAAAATTATATATCGCCTAATATGTGATATACATTATTTTTTCGTAGAGAAAAGGTAAAACTTATATAGAGGTTTTATTTAAATAGCAAGAATATTAATAAAAATATTATAATAATAAAAAACTCGGCCGGTAGATTTACATAATGTGAGAATAATATTCTCTTTCGATTGAAAAAAAATCTACTTCATAGGACTTGTAGTATTTTTTTAACTACCTACTTACAATAAAAAAATATAAAAGGGTTTTACTAAAACCAATTTTACAAGAAAAGTATTAAACAAATTCAAATTTCAAAAACTCATGCAATAGAACAAAGATGTAAATACAAACTGTTCCTTATTTAAAAGCCGTATCTTTTGAGGTTATTTGGGAAATTATTATCAAAATATATTATATAACCTAATGGCAGAAGACGCATGAAAGTAGAATAAATGCAGTTGAAATGAGATCGTTAAGAAGGATTTGTAATAGAACGATGTATGACCGGGTAAGAAATGAGGACATAAGGAAAGAATGTAAGATGAAGAAAGATGTCATTACTAGAATGAAAGTGAACACATTGAGATGGTTTGGTCACATGGGGAGAATGAATGAGGAGCGCCTGACGAAGAAAATATACAGAGCGGAAAGGAATGGAATGAGAGGTCGGGGACGCCAAGAAAGGGATGGCACGACCATGTGAACGAAATTTTGAAAGACGGAAATGTTAGAAGTGTGAGCAATAGACGAGCATGTATGAGACGATGCATGAATGTGGACGAAGCGAGGGATGCGTGCCAGGATAGGAAAATGTGGCGTTCGGTTCTCTCTGCCTACCCCTCAAGGGACATGGCGTGATGGTATGTATGTATGTTATATAACCTACTTAAAGGGGGGACTGCTGCCAACGTACCTATTTTTCAATTTGATATACCATCATTATTTATTATAAAATCGTTTTGAAATAAATAATTTAGATATTTTGGGTATTAATAAAGATAAATATATCTTTACTTTTTGATAATGTTCTGTATAAATTATTGTAGAAAAATAATGGCATACCCAGATTTTCAACGTTTATCTTATATTTTTAATAAACTGTAAAGCGTAGTTCAATATATATTTTTTTTTAAATTAAAGAAGACAAAAATATCTAGAAAAATATGATGTGACGTTGCATTAATGCTTCAAGGTTTAGTAAATAAACCTTAAAAACATTTATTTTCCATTCAGCGCCATTGGGAAATAAAAGTTTTCTTGGTTTATTAACTTAACCTGATGCATTAATGCAATGTTACATCGTACTTTTCCAGATATTTTGATCTCCTTTAATTTAAAAACAAAATATAATGCTCTATACCTTATAGTTTTTTAGAAATTTAAGATAAATGTCTAAAATCGGGGTATGCTTATTATTTTCCTACAAGAATATATACAGAATATAATTTAAAAGTTAAGGTTTATTTTTGTTTATTAATATCCAAACTAACTAGGTTATTTTTTTCAAAATGATTCGTTTTGTAGTAATGATGCAAATTCAAATTGAAACGAGTGGGTTGTGGCCAACGCTAAACTCTCCACTACACAATGAAGCTTCCCTGCTAATATTACACTCTAATATCAATATGAAATCAAATAACTAAACATTGCTAAACATAAAAATTCTCCTATATATTTTTCATACAAAATATCGATTAATAGAAACATAATTATTGAAAGGATATTATATTTTTCTTTTGAAGTTGGCAAACTCTGAATGCAGTTTTGTGAAAATTCTTTTTTTTTCATAAATAATTCAAATAAAATGAAAATATCTCAAATTTCCAGGTCGTGAGAGCATTTTTAAAGTTTTAACAGATGAAATCATAGAGAAATTATTAACCGTTGTCTATGGAAAACTAATCAGCTCTAAGTTTATGTACTTCACACATATGGTATCAATATGAAGTTCATCAGTCATTTGGTTTGGGCTGTACAGAGGACACAAATTTTCAAATTTGTGTACGGCATACGGCATACACACAAAAACATCACGATGAAACTCAAAGTATACACTCTCTACATGATACCCATTGAGAAATTGATGTAAAAAAAATACGCTTAAAAATTGTGAAATCATGACTCTCCACTATTCCATAGTTGGTAGTGGAGAGTAAAAATAGGTACGTTGGCAGCAGTCACTACGTGGTGTATACTTTGAAAAATAATAAAAGATACTATAAGATTCTAGTAGTGTTATTTCCTTCAAACGACAAAACTTACAAAGCATGTCTCGTAGTATGTAATTCATTTATACAATAGTAACATATTTTCAGAATAACAGATGAAGAAGGAGTGCCTACCTAAGTTACGTGAGATATAGAGAAAAAGAAAAAGAAGCAATAAATATGAAAGTGTAAGAAGTTAATGTAGTGAAATTGCCTGGGTGTTGCATGTTACAGCAGTAAAAACAAAATTTATTCTGTGGAAGAATATTATGTATATATGTACTCTTGGACGGATTCCCAAATAAACTTGGTTAATGTTAGGTCACATACTGTGCCACTATGTCTTCAGATATACTAAACCTTGAAATTTAAACAATATTATTTTTTGACAATTTTTTTTATATCTCGATAGAGACGAAGTTGGATTATTATAGGAGAACCAGGAACCCAAGGCACTTATACGGCTTACGATCTGTCATTGGCTGGTTTACGTGATCACTTTATGGGCTTACGCAACGTTCACCGATTATGTCTTCCTATTGAGTTTATAATTTACATGACACTACAATAATTTTTTCTATTTATAATACTTTTTATTAATTGTTTTGGTTGATTTTGAGTCCATATCGATACCTGAGTTTTATAGAGCAACAAGTCCAAAATAGCGGTTGTTTTTTCCTTCTAATAATTACTTCCTAAGTTGCTACCTTTAAATAATTAAGAAATTTGTTTTATCCATTAGAAATAAAAGGAAAAATCAGGGATGATGAGAAAAATCAAATTTTCTAGGGATGTTTCCTTTTTTTTATCATACAGCATTATTTTTTTCTATTTTCCGTGGTTACACCAACACAAACAGATTTTTGGACTTGTTGCCTTTTAAAACTCTGGTATGTTTGCTTACGCCTATTCTTTTTTACTCCTCACTAACCCAATGGGATATAGTGGGGAGTTATGATTTCGCAATTTTTAAGGCTATTTTTTTTTGCAGATTATCTACTTGTATCATGCTGAGATTGTATTATGAAAGTTTCATCACAATGTATCTGTGTGTGTGTGTGTGTGCTATGTACGGCGTGTTCATTTTTTACTTTATCGATTATAGACTAAAGTACTCATTCGATTCTATTCAAATTTTGCAAATATGTATATCTAATACTCGATTAGATCCCATTAGATTTTGAACGATATCTGAATAGTGCTTCTCAATTTTTTTAACTGTCAAATATTTCAAAGTGACCCCAAGCTCAGGAAACTTAAAATTTGAAATTTTTGTTTTCAAATTCGTAAAAAGGCACATCACTTTCATAAAATGGCATTGAAGAGTTATCAAGTTTTCATAATAAAATATTTAAATAAAAAATAATTTAACAAACTCATTTCATGAAAATGTTCGAAATTTTCCATACAAAATTTGAATAATTTATAGAATGACTTGTTAGTGAGGAGTTTAGCGTTGGCCACAACCCACTCGTTTAATTTTGAATTTACTGTTTTGGTTTATTTTGAGTCCGTATGTACCTATATTTTTTTTTTGTTTGATTACATATATTGTTTTTTTTATTATTTTTGTCTTACTGTATAGGTTTAAGTTTTTTTGCCAAGTGTATACCTAATTGTTTTTCTTATTCTATATATTTTTATCGTCAATATGTGTTTTATGTCATTTATAAATACTACTTTTGCACAGAGACATTACAGTTACTTAGCGCCGGGGATATATAATAAAATAATACCTACCTGACTTACTTCAATTACATACTCCTAACAAACAATAGTAATATTAACAAATTAGTAACAATAAGTGACAGTAACAATGGACAGGGGCAGAGAAGAGTGTGAGAGGGATCTTACTCATGTTTTGAAATGACGGATCTCACTCATGTCTTAACACATGTATATACAATACGCACGGACTACTTTTTTGACTGACTAAATACTTGCACAGCTACTCATTTTGAATAGGTATTGCCTCGGAACAGGCTTTTGCCTAGTGAGGCAATATATCCAAGTACCTTATATTGATGTATATTTTCAATTTGTATTGTTATGTAATTATGGCTTATGTAATTCTTTAAATTTTGGAAATTAAAAAAAAAATGAAACTTTTTGTTTGAAAATTAGCTAATAAATTAAAATTACAAATTACTTTGTTTACACCACTAATGAGTATTTAGATATAGTTAACTAGTTGCGGAGCTGACCCGCTCCCTCATCAGAACAAACTAATACTAAAACTTAAAACTATGTAACGAACGTGTATAGTGTTATATTGCAGTTAGGGGGAGGAGTTATACATAAGTGCGTGTGGGTGGTAGTGGAAAGATATTGAACAGGGGCGTCCGGTTTAAATTTATTTGATCATTAATTATTGCTTCTTTTTTATTTATCGATTTTTGTATCTCCAAAGCCTCCAAGTTGTCAAGTCTTGGAGGCTTTGGAGATACAAAATCGACATCTATGAAGTATCGAAGAAATTGTTTTGTAACGCCATTTTTTGTATCTGAATATAATTTTATCAACTTAATATGTTATTGAATAAATATGTATATTTATTTATTTATTTTATTTATTTATTTATTAAGACACCAAGATAACATTGAAATATACACACACACAAGTTAACACATGATACAAACACATAAGGTCTCCAATGCTCCAATGACAGGCGTCTGTCACGTACTACTAATATTAATTTATATAAAAAAACAATCATAGCTTAAAACGTATTTGTACTTATAAGATTTGCAGTAAAATAACACTGGTAACGGTGATAAAACAAAAGCCTTTAAATTAGGAGATAGATTACAATAATAAAGTCTACATAAAAATAATATTTACCGAGTGCAAAATAATAATGTTGCCATCACTGCACATTGCCACCGCACTCGATATTTAACGTAGGTACATGGCGACATAGCACTGGTCATCGTATATGTATTGTTTAATTGGTTAAAAATGTATTAAGAACGTGTCGTGAATAAGTAGCTCTATAGTACAATTAAAATATAGATATCTAGGGTAAGACATAAATGGGCATGACATGCTTGATAAAATTCATTAAACTTTCTAGTAAAATCAGTTTTAGAGGATCGGTTCCAGAGCCCGATTGTTTCCGATATCTGTAAATATTCCCATTCCGTCGTTTCTAGAGGAAGAGCTTTTAAAAATCAGTCTGCGTAGCTCCGAAGCGTAGAGCGGACGCGACCCTCTACGGAGCGCCTCTACGAAAGAGTTTGACGTAGCTCATACATACTATACATACACAACAAATCGTTGCAATATTACATTTGTATGTCATTTGAATTGCATAGTGACATTTGATATATTTTATCAGCGGAGTTGAAACCGTAAAAAAATTAAACACTATTTTTGATTATTCCACAATAGGTGAGCCGTTTGATTTATATGCGGACGTCCCGGGTTTGATGCCCAGCATTAAATTTATTTATTTAATAATAATTCACACGTAATATTCTGCTTCCCAAGGTTGAAAACATTGGTTTTATGAAAGAATTTTGCGTTTGGGCAATAAAAAATTCGCGTAAAAAAGTATTCATTTTATCAATATTTTTATTTTACTTCGATTTGGGTTTGTTGTAATGTTCATTTTTGATGTCTTTTTAAAATTAAAATGTGGAATAATTAAAAAATGTTTTTTTTAAATTATTAAATAAAGTGCTTTTGGTCTTTAGAGTTGAATTAACTTATAATTGAGAAAAAAATGTGTTTGGTGTCAGTGAACTAACTTTTTATCTATATTTTAATAAAAACGTTAATTTTTACTATATAAAAATTCAATTACACTGACAGTGACATATACATATGTTATATCAATAACAACACTGCAATATATTCCAACCACAAACAAAGAGATTCATCTGTCATCCATTTACGAATTGCTACATAACTCAAAGGTTTGTTCATACATATTATATATTATGTGCATTGTGTGTTATGTCGGTATTTATTTTAAGAGCTCACACGATATCAGCAGTTTTCAGTCTCTGGATTGACAAGTCTTCCAAACTGTAGAATTCCATAATAATTTTTTTTTTTTTTTTTTAATTTTGTCAATGCTGACGGTGTTGAATATGTAGAATTCCATAATCCATATTACAACTGTTTTGAACAATCCATAACTGCAAAAATGTATCGAATTTTAGTATATAAGAAAAAGCAGAGTTTTTATGTTTACCAGTTGATAAGGGCCTAATAAGCTGAAACGGTCGTCCTGGACTCAGGAAAAAATATATATGTAGACCAAATCATTTGTTTGATTTAAAATACCCATTATTTATTTATTTATTTGTCTATACGGCTAGAAGTCTTTTACATTAAAAAATATATAGGTACAGAAGTTACAAATGTATTTGACTAAAAAAAATTATGACATAAGAAATAACATAAGAAATAAAAAGCATAAGAAATGATAATATAATCATTCGATAGGTACTAACTATAGGCAGGGATGAACGCAAAATGAATCTACTGATGTCTGGAGCTGCTCTCAAGAATGTGAAAGAATTTGTGTATCTAGGGAGTAGAATCACATGGGATGGCCGTTCAAGTAGAGAGGTGGACAGTCGCATTCACCAGGCAAAACTCGCCTTCAACAAAAAATCCAAGATGTTCGAGTCCAACAACATGGACCTTAAACTCCGAAAGGAACTAGTGAAGACATTTGTATGGAGTATTTTGTTATATTATGGTTGTGAGACATGGTGCATAGGTGAAAGAGAACGCAAAAGATTGGATGCCTTCGAGATGTGGACCTATCGCCGAATGCTTGGCATATCTTGGAGGGACCATATAACAAATGATGAGGTTCTCAGCAGAATTAAGGAAACCAGGCACCTGTCAAACACCATATCGAAAAGGCGTGCAAATTGGATAGGCCATGTGTTGCGACACGAGGATCTCCTACATATCATCTTGGAGGGAATCGTTGAGGGTACAACTGGCAGAGGGCGTCCCCACCGGGAGTATTTAGAACAGGTGTGCCGCGACATGCAGTGTACCTCTTACACGGAGATGAAAAGAGTCTCTGAAGACCGAGCGGAGTGGAGGAGGAGATGTATCAATTTAATGCTGCCAACCAATCTTCAAGCTTGAAACAAAAGAAGAAGAAGGTACTATACAAAAAACCGATTTGTTTTATTTTATTCTATTTTATAACAAACTTCTCGGTCAACTAACATGTAGGTAGGTACTATATCAAATATTAATTTGACACGCACCCAATAACAAGTTGCCACATTCTGGAGACTTGCGATTTTAATCGTCTCACAGATCCAGACTGTAAACACAATTAAAAATTGTGCCTCCACCGGTTATCGAACCCGCGACCATCGGATCAGCAGTCAGATACCCAACCAACTGAGCCACGAAGGCCGTTCTAATAATGCAAAAAATTAACAAATTTTGTTTATTTATTTATTTTGAATCTTTCTGTAAGTAGGTACATATAATTAGTATATTGGCGGGCTTATTGCCTAATAGTAATTTATTCTGTTAAATCTACAAAACAGTGTGTACAATGGCAATAAGTTAATCAAATTTCAAAAAATAAACATAGATAGCAGAAGAAAAGTAAACACAGAAGATGGCATATAAGAACAATTCATAGCAATGATGGGAAAACTATAATATGTTATGCAGATGATGCCGTCTTAATTGCAAATTCCGAGGATGATCTTCAGAAACTACTGTATAAATTCCACTTATCTTCCCAAAGACTAAATATGCAAATCTCAATAGAGAAAACAAAAAGCATGGTAACCTCAAGATATCCAGTACGTTGTAAACTTGCTATAGACAATAAAACTATAGAACAAGTTATGAGATTTAAGTACTTGGGCATAGAAATATCCAGCAGCAATGATCTCTATAACGAAGTACATGAACAAGCAACCAAGGCTGCTGTAGTGGCTGGATGCCTGAGAAGTGCTGTGTGGAGAAATAGGGATATGCTGAGGGAGAGTAAAGTCAGGATCTACAAGACTTGCATAAGACCAATCATGACATACATACGCCATAGAGACAAGAGTTGACACCACCCGTACAAAAAGTTTCCTTAGAACCACGGAGATGAAGACTCTACGGCCTATCGCAGGAGTAACCCTCCGTGATCAAATGAGGAGCTCCGAAATAAGGAAAATTTGTGATGTTGAGGACGTGGTACTATGGGGTAGAACAAGAAGACGTTTCTGGAGAGACCACGTGGGGAGAGCAAGCTCAGACCGAGTAGTGAGGATATCAGCTGATGAACATCCTACAGGTAGCAGACCTCCAGGAAGACCACCCAAACGATGGAGGGACAGCTGGACGTCCTCCTCCCAGGAGCAGGTGCCGAGAACTACAGGACATAGTCCTAGCTGACGAAGAAGAAGAAGAAGATGGGAAAACTAAAGGATAAGGAAAGGAAGATGAGAGGAATATGTAATCAGGTGTTGTGTTTTCGATAATTTACATACATCAGGTATAAACATAGTCATGAACACACGATATTTACCGTTACTAATACGTTTCTTCATAGTGAATTTTACTATACAAGGAAACAAGATATTTGTGTGAGAAATATTTGATAATAATTTATTGCTCCGCTGGGAATCAAACACAGGACCCGGACATTGTAATCAACATTAATAATTGAATATTTAATCAGTTATTATATTTATTATTTAAAATGTAAATGATTAAATATATATAATGAAGTAATTGGTAAAATGTACCTACCTATGTATCACATAGTTATTTTTAACTTATAAAAAAGGAAATTCAACACATACGCACTAGTGTCGTCTCTTCTAAATATGTATAATTCAGAACGGGTGGTGAACCTCATTGAATATTGATTATATGAAATGAGATGAGATGTAACGAGATAAGATGAGATGAAATGATATGAGATGAGATTATATGAGGTGAATTGATATTGAAATTGTATTGTATATATTTTATTTAGATGTAAAAAAATACAATTTCTTACATCTAGTATAAACAAAAATAAAAACAAACAATAAAAATAAACAAATCAACATCGGATGACTAAATGAACACACAAAAAAGACACGTATCTATCAATAACAATAAAACACAAACTAAAAAAAGGAAAACACACTACCACAATACAAGACATCAAAGAACATGAAAAAAAAAACAATATTATAGTATCAAAACAAGCAAAACAGATATTATAGTCTTAGAACATAATATATAAACAATAGAAACACACGATTTTTAAAAAAACTTTTGTTTTATGTATTCAGCACCTAAGCGACGATATGAGGTGAGATGAGATGAGATTATATGAGGTGAGATGAGATGAAATTATCTGAGATGAGACAAGATGAGATGATATTGATATGAGGTGAATGAGATGAGAATATATGAGGTGAGATAGGATGAGATGATATTGATATGAGGTGAATGAGATGAGAATATATGAGGTGAGATGACATGAGATGATATTGATATGAGATGAGATTATCGATATGAGATGAGATTTGTCGACCTTTGTGGCTCAGTTGGTTGGGTATCTGACTGCTGATCCAATGGTCTCGGGTTCGATTCCCGGTGGAGACACAGTTTTTAATTGTGTTCTCAGTCTGGATCTGTGAGACGATGATTATCGTTAGTCTCTAGAATGTGGCAACTTGTTATGAAATTATCTGAGATGAGACGAGATGAGATGAGATGATATTGATATGAGGTGAGATGAGATAAAATAATCTGAGATGAGAAGAGAAGAGATGAGGTGAGATGAGATGATATGAGATTATATGAGATGAGGTTATATGTATGAGATGAGACGAGATGAGATGAGATGATATTGATATGAGGTGAGATGAGATAAAATAATCTGAGATGAGAAGAGAAGAGATGAGGTGAGATGAGATGATATGAGATTATATGAGATGAGGTTATATGTATGAGATGAGACGAGATGAGATGAGATGAAACGAGATGAAATGAAATGATTTATTTTCCATTATGTCCATATATCTATATTACAATAATTTATTTGAAAATATACTGCCTCACTAGACAAGTCTGTTCTGTGGCAGTACTTTTTCAATTTGGCCTAAGGTTACGTGTTATTGTATGCAAAATAAATAACAGAAATAATTAAATATAGACTGAGAATTGTAATGGGAATAATGAATGTCACCAACATGGTAAAGTTTCTCAAATTATCAAGGCAGAGAGTAGTGAATAATGGTAGGATATTAAACAGTACATATGTTCATACATAAATGAACAGATTGTAGCAGATTAATTTGTCGATTTAATTATACATATATACCTACAACCTCATTTATACAATGGTGAGTTTGTTGATCTTGAGGCCAGGAGGATTAGATTTAATGATGAGCCGATATTAATCGTCTCACAGATCCAGACTGAAAACACAATTAAAAACTGCGTTTCCACCGGGAATCGAACCCGGAACCTTTGATTCAGAAGTGGGATACCTAACCAACTGAACCACGAAGGCCGATAAATACTTATTTTAAGTAGAATATTTGAATCACGCCTATTCAAATATGAACACTTTAATAAACAGTATTAATTATCACTAATAGTTATGTACATGTAACGCATGAGATCCAACTGTCGATGGCGATAGTATGCATAATTGAAGAATACGTACCAAACTATAAACACTTAAACACAAATTAATAAATATTTTAAGATATTTTGTAATAAAGATATAAAAGATATTCTATATAAACCATGTAGATATGTATGTCAGGATAGGATAGTATGGAGGTCAGTCTATATTTCCTTCCCAGAATTTGAAAACAGCATAATATATGTTCGTAGATTAAGTAGGCATCAAACTATTGAGTGAGATAATAATAGTTTGAGAAGTACTTCTGCATCGTTCATGCTTTTTAAAGCAAATTAAATCATCTAGTTGGGGTGTTTCGGCTTCTTTCACTTTTTTTAAAAAACTTTTGAAGAATAGGCAGTTAAACACATACATTTATCATAAAAAAATGTTTTTCTTAATAAAAAAAGTATGAAAAACTGGAATTTTTTTGAAAAAACAAATTTGAGAAAATTACTAATTATACACACGCAGATTATGTTATGCACTCGATACAACAGAAATTGTTTGAGTGATCTGGAGTTGGATATGTTTGCTTCGGATTTATATCTATTTACAAAAATATAACTGAAATTGTCCAATATTTACTCTGTTTTGTTGTGCGTATTAAATTCAATAAAGAGGGTGATTTGATATACCATCATTATTACTAAACGAATCATTTTGAAAAAAATAACCTAGTTAGTTTGGATATTAATAAAGAGAAATATACCTTAACTTTTTGATTATGTTCTGTATATATTCTTGTAGGAAAATAATAAGCATACCCCGATTTTAGACATTTATCTTAAATATCTAAAAAAATATAAGCAATTTTATTTCTATAAATTAAAGAAGAACAAAATACCTGGAAAAATATGATATGACGTTGCATTAACGCATCAGGTTAAGTAAATAAACCAAAAAAAACTTTTATTACGCAATGGCGCTGAATGTAAAATAAATGTTTTTTAGGTTTATTTACTAAACCTGAAGCATTAATGCAACGTCACATCATATTTTTCTAGATATTTATGTCTTCTTTAATTTAAAAAAAAATATATATCTCGAATCGAGACTAATGAGTCGAGAATACGATTCAATATGACTTATATTTCACATCTTTATATATATAATTCGTCTGTACGTGTGTATGTCACTGAACTATTCCTAAACGGCTGAACCAATTTTAATGAAATTTTTTGTGTGTGTTTGTGTGAGTCCCTGAATGGTTTAGATTTACAAAATGGAATTTTAAACATTAATATAGTAAAATGAAAATAAAAAAAATGTTTTTTATTAGGTACTATAAATTACAATAGGTGGCGCTAATGTAGAATTGGTAAATTTTAGATTTTTCTATCTGACAACACTAAGAAATCTGTCATTTGCGTCGTAATTTGGATTTTTTGACATTTAAAGTTTTTTTCGCTCTGTTTCGGTATTTTCATATTTCAATTCGTTCGTTTCCGTGTCCAGACTATTTATGCTGTATTATATACGAAATGACAATCAATCTAACCTCAAAGTGTTCATCCAACAAGCAAATGTAAGTTTGCTCAGCGAATAATAATATCCATATGATTCAAATATTTGTTACATAGTATATTTTTTTGTTTCACAAATAGTTCGGGCAGAACAACGTCTGTCGGGTTCGCTAGTACAATATAAATTACAATTTACAATATTAAAATACGATACATACTCAAAATATGCACGCTATATATACAAATAATAATACTACACACGATATTTTTTTAACAGATTTTTAATTATCTCAATAGAGACGAAGTTGGAATATTTATTGTAGGAGAACCGGGAAATCAAGGCACCTACAGGGCTTACGACCTGTCATCGGCTGGTTTACGTGATCACTTTATGCGCTTGCGCAACGTTCGGTCGTAAGCCCTGTAGGTGCCTTGATTTCCCGGTTCTCCTACAATAAATATTCCAACTTCGTCTCTATTGAGATAATTAAAAATCTGTTAAAAAAATATCTTTGACTCCCGACAGGGAAAAAAAATCCAATGTTTGCGCATATGCAATAATAAAAATATTCGACTACACACGATGTTTGTGGTGTCGGCCTTGGCAGCAGAATGACGCACTCATTCAATATATCGAATGCACACGACGAATGCATTCGGGTATCTCCGACGACACGAAGACATCACAAAAATACAGACACAATATGTGATATGAAAATATATTTTTTTGAGTAATTCTTATGAAATATTATAAAGATTGCTAATAAAACAGTCACAACAATATAATAATTAAACAGCAGGCCAAGTCAGTAAAAAAGTCGAGATCCGACAACGTATCACCGCTCTTCTCGCCATGTTTACGCCCGTGACGACAATTCGTAGTCACTAAGCGCTGTCGAGTTCGTAAATGCACTTATTAGTATTTGTCGCCGTTAGGCTGGCTTGCGGTACATTTTTGAATTATCATTTATGGCAATACACAATATTTTCCCCATGATTTGAATAAATGTCAAATTTGTTTACATAAATTTGTTAAATAAATACAATATGGTCACATTTTAAAGCACGAAAGCAAGTTATAATACGATTAAATTAACTTCTTTTGTGTTTATTGAATGTTTTGAGAGTAATTTTAAAAAATATTTTTAATTATATTTCGATCAATTTATTACGTGTGATGACAGCAGCGTGTTATTTTTTTACTAAAAACTACGCGGAATTTTCTTTTGTTAAGTGTTAAAATACATATGTGATAAAATAGCTTACAAGAGTACTTTCTCAAAATGAAAAATTATTTCAAATCTATACTTAGGTACGGAAAACATTTACGGACGCATAGAATTATAATGTTAGAATCTAAGCACGGACGCATATTTCCAATAAATATATAACCATATAAAACTTTTGTTACGCGGTAATTAACAATAAATGAATTACGCGGAATATTTATAGGGTTCGAAGAATCTCTTAAACGGCGTCGTTTAACCCGTTTATATAATTATTCTCAAAATAAATATGAAATTCGGCATTGTTCGCGTAAAAAATGACATTTAATTCAACATGGCGGCGTTAGATCTTGTCTCTCGCCTCGATGTCGACCCAATCTCGCCGTCAAATAAGTGGGCGAGAACGATTCGAATGCGTTATCTGCTTAGTGACTACCAAAACTGTCAAAATATCGACTAGTCGATATTTTGACAGTTAATCTCGACATTTATCGGTCGAGATCTACTTACAGACTTAGCCTGCAGGGCCTTACTTACTATTTAAAATACGGGTTTAATCCAATGCTAAGTCAGTTTTGGCCATACAAATGGGTAAGTATCAGCTTAAACACAAATTGCAAATCGTCGTTGCATATTAAAAATGAGTCAAGTGACAGCAGCAAAATTAGGAGAAAATTGAAAAAACTTTCTAATTATTCTATAAAGCAAGTTACATTTTAAGTTTTTTTTGTTTTTAATAAATAACATTGAAAAATATTATGTTTGATAATATTTACACACAATATATTTTTATCAGAACCAATTGTTTTTTTTTTCACAATTTTGTCACATGACTCATTTTTGATATGTAACGACGAAATAGTAAGTAAGACCGAAAGTGTTTTATTTCATGTAAATAACATTCATTCTGTCTAAAAAAATGACACATCAGGAGAATTTTTAAAAAAAATAAAAAAATATACAAATGATCAAAAATTTTTATGTCTGTGAAAATATTATATTTTTTATGTTGTGACACTCTCGTTGCCGATGCGCGATATCTCGCCAGTTGGATCTCATGTGGTAGATGCAACTCATCGTCAGCCTTTGTGGCTCAGTTGGTTAGGTATCTGACTGCTGTCCCGGGTTCGATTCCCGGTGGAGACACAGTTTTTAATTGTGTTTTCAGTCTGGATCTATGAGACGATAAATATCACAAGTCTCCAACATGTGGCAACTTGCTATTGGGTGCGTGTTAGATTAATGTTTGACATAGTACCTGTAAGTTGCCCGTTACTTGTAATTAATTTAATAAATAAACTTAAACAAATAAATAATTATGTTTGATGTAGACATTGCTAGCGATCGTCTTACATTTTTTTCCTTATAAAAGAATCATGTTGGTCGTTAGTTTTTCTCCAGCCAATGTTTGAAGTCGTCTCTTAGTTCGGTACATATTATAAATGATTAATTTATGATACGTTGGAAATTGTCGCAAAGCACATATTTTCTTGTAGAAATATAGAAGTACACAAAACACATACATAATATATGTATTACAAAATAGGACAGTGAGGCGCGAGTACCAATTTGGTGCGGAAATATTTTTGTATAATAAATTTAAGAATATGCGTACAGCTTACAAATGTATGTAAATATATTGTTTCGCGGCAATCCACTGGTTTACGAGTGATCCTAGAAAAAATGTGTTCAAGTCTACGAAATATTCACATTCTTAATTCCCAGGTTATTATAATAAACGCGAAAAATTTCAATGAAACTTGTTACTCATTGTAGTGACACTTGTTACTTATTTCAGTGACACGAATTACTTATTTCAGTAACACTTGTTATCTATTTCAGTGATACTTGTTACTCATTTCTATGACACTTGTTTCTCATTTAAGTGACATGTGATCCTCATTTCAATGACTATTGTTACTCATTTCAGTGATACTTTTTTCTAATATCAGTGACATTTGTTTCTTATTTCGGTGACACTTGTTACTTATTTCAGTGAGTTTTATATTTTGAGTGACACTTGTTTCTCATTTCGATGATTTTGATAACTCATTTCAGTGAATCTTGTTTTTAATATGAGAAACATTAGTTTCTCGTTTTGGTGACATTTGTTTCTCATTTCAGTGACATCAGTTACTCATTTCAGAGATACTTTTTACTCAATTTAATAACATTTATTTCAGTAACACTTGTTTTTAATTTCAGTAACACTTGTTCTTTATTAGAGTGACACTTGTTTCTCATTTCAGTGACACTTGTTTTCAATTCCAGCGAAACTTGTTTCACATTTCGGTGACACTTTTCACTCATTTCTAAGACACTTGTTACTCATTTCAATAGCACTTGTTTCTAATTTAAGTCACACTTATTTCTCATTACAATGACACTTGTTTCTAATATCAGTGCGATTTTTTTCTCATTACAGTGACAGTTGTTTATAATATCAGTGACATTTATTTCTCATTTCGGTGACACTTGTTTCTTATTTCAGTCACATTTGTTACTGATTTCCGTTACACTTGTTACCTATTTCAGTGACATTTATAACTTATTTCAATGATATTTGTTACCTTTTTCAGTGACGCTTGTTATGCCTTTTATTGACACTCGTTACATATATCAGTAACACTTGTTTTTAATTTCAGTGACACGTGTTTCTCATTTCAGTGACACCTGTTACTCGTTTCAATGACAATTGTAAATTATTTTAGTGACACTTGCTACTCATTTCAATATCACTTGTATTTTATTTCAATGAAATTTGTTACTCATTTTGTGGCACTTGTTACCTATTTTAAGAACACTTGTTTCTCATTTCAATGACTCGTGTTACTTCTTTCAGTGATACTTTTTTTTATGCCAGAAACATTTGTTTCTCATTTCGGTACCACTTGTGACTTATTTCATTGTCACTAATTACTTCATTGAGTGACACATGTTCCTCATTTCAATGACTTTTGTAACTCATTTCAGTGACACTTGTTTTTTTTTATTTCCATGACACTTGTTTCATATTTCAGTGACACTCGTTTCCAATTTCAGTGACTTTTGTTACTTATTTCAGTGACACTTTTTTATATCAGGAATATTTGTTACTCATTTCGGTGACACTTGTGACTTACATCAGTGACACTTATTACTTATTTGAGTGACACTTGTTTCTCATTTCAATGACTTTTATAACTCATTTCAGTGAAACTTGTTTTTAATATCAGTACTTCTAGTTTCTCATTTTGGTGGCATATGTTTCTCATTTCAGTGACATCAGTTACTCATTTCAGAGATACTTTTTACTCTATTCAATAGCACTTGCGTCTTTTTTCAATTACACTTGTTAATAATTTCAGTGACACTTGTATCTTATTAGAGTGACACTTGTGTCTCATTTTAGAGACACTTTATACTCATTTCAATAGAACTTGTTTCTTATTTAAGTGTCACTTGTTTTTCATAACAGTGACACTTGTTTCTAATATCAGTGACACTTTATTCTCATTTCAATAGCACTTGTTTCTTATTTCAGTGACACTTGTTTCTCATAAAACTGACACTTGTTTCTAATATCAGTGACATTTATTTCTCATTTCGGTGACACTGGTTACTCATTTCAGTGACGTTTGTTTTAATTTCAGTGAATCTTGTTACTTATTTCAGTCACAATTTTTTTTATATCAGGAACATTTGTTCCTCATTTCGGTGACACTTGTGACTTATATCAGTGACACTCATTACTTATTTGAATGACACTTGTTTCTCATTTCAATGACTTTTATAACTTATTTCAGTGAATCTTGTTTTTAATATCAGTAACATTAGTTTTTCATTTTGGTGACATTTGTTTCTCATTTCAGTGACATCAGTAACTCATTTCAGAGATACTTGTTACTCAATTCTATAGCACTTGTTTTTTATTTCAGTAACACTTGTTTATAATTTCTGTGACACTTGTTTCTTATTAGAGTGACACTTGTTTCTCATTTCAATGACTTTTTTTACTCATTTCAGTGAAACATTTTTTTAATATGAGTAACCTAAATTTCTCATTTTAGTGACATTTGTTTCTCATTTAGGTGACATCAGTTACACACTTCAGAGATACTTGTTACTCAATTCAATAGGTCTTGTTTCTTATTTCAGTGATACTTGTTTCGTTATTTCAGTGAAACTTGTTTCTTATTAGTGACACTTGTTTCTCATTTCAGTGACTCTTTTTATTCATTTCGATAGCACTTGTTTCTTATTTCAGTGACACTTTTTTCTCATAAAAGTGACACTTGTTTCTAATATCAGTGAAATTTATTTCTCATTACAATGACACTTGTTTCGAATGTCAGTGCGATTTGTTTCTCATTTCAGTAACAGTTGTTTAAAATATCAGTGACATGTATTTCTCATTTCGGTGACACTTGTTTCTTGTTTCAGTGACATTTGTTACTGATTTCCGTTACACTTGTTACCTATTTCAGTGACACTTGTTTCTAATATCAGTGACATTTGTTTTTCATTTCGGTGACACTCGATTCCAATTTCAGTGACTCTTGTTAATTATTTCAGTCACAATTTTTTTTTATATCAGGAACATTTGTTCCTCATTTCGGTGACACTTGTGACTTATATCAGTGACACTTATTACTTAATGACACTTATTATTAATTTATTTCAATGATATTGATAACTCATTTCTGTGAAACTTGTTTTTATTATCCGTAACATTAGTTTCTTATTTGGGGGACATTTATTTCTCATTTCAGTTAAATCAGTTACTTATTTAAGAGATTCTTGTTACTCATTACAATAGCACTTGTTTCTTATTTTAGTTACACTGGTTTATAAATTCAGTGACACTTGTTGCTTATTAGAGTGACACTTTTTTATCATTTTGTAGACATTTGTTTCTCATTTATGTGACATCAGTTACTCACTTCAGAGATACTTGATACTCAATTCAATAGATCTTGTTACTTATTTCAGTCACAATTATTTTTATATCAGGAACATTTGTTCCTCATTTCGGTGACACTTGTGACATATATCAGTGACATTTATTACTTATTTGAGTGACACATGTTTCACATTTCCATGACTTTTATCACTCATTTCAGTGAAACTTGTTTTTAATATCAGTAACATTAGTATATCATTTTCGTGACATTTGTTCCTCATTTCAGTGACATCAGTTACTCATTTCAGAGATACATGTTACTCTATTCAAAAGCACTTGCTTCTTATTTCAGTGACACTTGTTTATAATTTCAGTGACACTTGATTCTTAATAGAGTGACACTTGTGTCTCATTTCAGTGACACTTGCTTTTAATTTAAGTGACACTTGTTTCTCATTTCAGTGATACTCTTTACTGATTTCAATAGCACTTGTTTCTTATTTCAGTCTCACTAGTTTCTCATAAAAGTGACACTTGTTTCAAATATCGGTGACATTTATTTCTCATTGCGGTGACACTGGTTACTCATTTCCGTGACGCTTGTTTTAATTTCAGTGACTCTTGTTATTTATTTCAGTCACAATTTTTTTTATATCAGGAATATTTATTCCTCATTTCGGTGACACTTGTGACTTATATCAGTGACACTCATTACTTATTTGAGTGACACTTGTTTCTCATTTCAATGAATTTTATAACTCATTTCAGTGAATCTTGTTTTTAATATCAGTAACATTAGTTTCTCATTTTGGTGACACTTGTTTCTCATTTCAGTGACAATTTTTATTCATTTCAATAGCACTTGTTTCTTATTTCAGTGACACTTTTTCTCATACAATTGACACTTGTTTCTAATATCAGTGACATTTATTTCTCATTTCGTAGACACTGGTTACTCATTTAAGTGACGCTTGTTTTTAATTTCAGTGACAGGTGTTTCTCATTTCAGTGACACTTGTTAGGTACTCGTTTGAGTGACGATTGTTTCAATAATACTTGTATTTCAGTGACAATTGTTACTCATTTCAGTGACTCTTGTTACTCATTATAGTGACATTTATTTTTAAATCAGTGAAAATAATATACATTTCAGTGACTTTTGTTACTCATTTCAATAACAATTGTTACTCATATCAGTGACACTTGTTATTGATTTAAGTGACAATTGTTACTTTTTTCAGTGACACTTCATACTCATTTCATTTACGTTTATTACTCATTTCAGTAAATTATTTCTGTGACGCTTATTAATTATTCACAGTGACACTTGTCACCTATTTCAGTTACACCTGTTTCTCGTTTCAATGACACACGTTTTTAATTTAATTGACACTTGTTTTTAATTTCATTGACACTTGCTTCTCATTAGAGTGACACTTGCTTCTTGTTTCAGTGACACTTGTATTTAATTTCAGTGACACTCGTTTCTCGTTTCAGTGACACTTGTAACTTATTTCAGAGACACTTTTTACTCATCCCAATAGTACTTGTTTCTCATTTCAGTGACACTTATTCCTTGTTTCTGTGACACTTGTTACTTCAGTTACACTTTTTTTCTGTTTCAACGACAATTGTATCTCAATCGGACCGTGTTGTAACACCATATTGAATTCAATCGTCCCACGCTGTAACAACGTAATAATAATAAATTCAATTGGCCGGCGCCGTACAAACATAAGAAGCCAAATTGAACCGCGTTGAACAATATCATTTTAATTATATAATGAGTCTTTTCGACCAGTAACTACTTAATAAGCCTTTGTTGAAGTATCATGGTGAGAATGAATGAGGAACGCCTGATGAAGAAAATATACATTGCAGACGATGTATGAATGTCGACGAGGTGTGTCTAGATTGAGATGAGTGGCGTTCGGTTCTCTGCCTTCCCCGTGAAGAAAATGTCGTGATCGTATGTATGTTTGTATGCATGTATATTTGTATGTATGTATGAAATAATATACAGAAGGTGGCCAATTTAATATACTCACTCAAAAAGTACACAAATCGTTGCATATATCTTACTATAACTTTGGTAATTGAGGTATTTAATTTATTTATTTACCCTTTCTTCTTCTTCGTCAGCCATCTCTCCACTGCTGGATGTAGGCCTCCTCCAATGAACTCCATCTCTCTCGGTCCTGTTCTTCCCCCAGCCAACCTCGCACGGCAAGCGTGGTGTTTTAATGCCTACAACCCTCTATAAATGGCTTTATCACACCATATTTATAATGACAACAATAAGTAGATTACTGTTGCTCAACTAGGAAATCCTGTTCTAGGGATTGCATTTTACAATTTTTACTGACAATTATATACAATTATTAACCAGGTGATTGTTCCCGTTCCACACTAAATATTTACACAATATCAACTTTCTGCTCTCACAATGTGCTAGTGACATACAAACATATGGGCTCACACAAAGCAGACCGACCAGATTCCAATGTCCGCCATAATACATACCTGTCATAAATACAATCTCTGACGCGATTTTGATTTCAGAGCCATAGAAAGAGACTAGTAAACTATGTAATTAATATGAATCACATGGTTCCCAAATCAAATCAAATATTTTTATGTGTTATTCAAAGAGTATCGCATACACAATACGGCATAGTTACAAATGTTTTTAATAATTTTAATTTTGAATTATTTAAGTAGCTATTGTTGAATACTAAGTGTTTGTGTTAGTTCTGTCCTTCCATAATTTATGTTATTTCTTTAAGAGAGGAAGGTTAACTGTTGTATAGTCGAGGAGCAATAAATGAAAAATTTCTTTGACCAAAAGATATTGGAATACTTTATTCTATTTTTCATTAGTAGTAACATTGTTCTTATTTTTCTGTGATACCTACTACCATTATAATACTTGCATAGTGATGTTGGCTAGAGATCTTAGTTCAGGGCCGCGTTCTAAATCAGAGTGAATCGCTGAGTGAATCGCTCTACCGGTGCGACCTGAAGTTGCAAAGAGAGCGACATTTGGGCGATGTTTAATCCGAACGGCACTGAGCGATGTTGGGGTGACTTAAAATTACGCGGGCGCGGGAAATTTAAAATTACAATGTTGGTGTTACTTTAGTTATGTCATTTTGGTCAAAAATTATAATTAAATAGTGGTTGTATCATTTGTTTTGGTGTTTATCGGATGTTTTCATTATAATAACGAGAGAATAATTGATTAATTATAAATTTTAAAAGTATTAAACGTGTTGTGACAAGTGATTCGTATTATTCGTAAGTATTTACGATTTTTTCTTGTGTGTGCATAGTTTTCACGAGATTTTTGTGTTTTGGGCATTCAAAAATTGTTTATTTCCCTTAAAATGATAACCACTCATTTAAAAATGCATTATTTTCATAAAACAAAATACACTTACTGTTGATGTATTAAATAATGACCTTCCACATTTCTTTGTGGTTAACCATTTTTATCCATGATAAATTTGTATGAATTTATACCCATTGAATATCTTTTTGTAAATTATAATAAATAAATAATTCAATAAATTAAATTATAAATACAAATAAAACCAACTAAAACCATACCAAACTGTAAGTATTGACGACTGTGTGAAAAATAATTAATTACCGCCAAATAAAATGTCACTTTGACTATGCGAAAATTCATAAATCCCGCCAAAAAATTTGAAAATTTGACAGGAGCGACATTCACCCTACTATTTCATCGAGCGACTTGGGCGACATTGGTGCGAGTCAACCGTGATTCCGAACGGGCAGAGTGAATCGCCGCGCGAATCGCTCGATGAATTCCGAACGCTTAGGATGACGCTCTAACATCGCCGAGCGATCGCTGAGCGTCTTTCCGAACGCTACCCAGTTCATGCTATTTTTGTATGAAAACGTGTTTTTGTAAACGTTTTGTTATGTCAATTCATTTATTTAATTTCTTTCTTTTTGGATTAATATTGTTTTCAATCACATAAGTACATTATATTTATGTATTGTGTGGTCATTTTAGTCACTTTTAATTCCTTATTTAAGGAAATACATCAGATGAAACTCATATTATATTATTTTTTACTTTTTTGTAAAATGGCAAGGATATGTGACCTAACACCAAGAAAAAAGCCAAAATATCAACATTATTTTATTAAATCCTAATAAGCCCCTTTGTGAATATTACTCTTAAATAATTGTAAAAATATATTTAAGGGGGGACTGCTGCCAACGTACCTATTTTTCAATTTGATATACCATCATTATTTCTTATCAAATCGTTTTGAAAAAAATAATTTAGATAGTTTGGGTATTAATAAAGAAAAATATACCTTAACTTTTTGATAATGTTCTGTATAAATTCTTGTAGAAAAATAATGGCATACCCCGATTTTCAACATTTATCATATATTTTTAATAAACTATAAGGCGTAGAGTAATATATTTTTTTTTTAAATTAAAGAAGACAAAAATATCTAGAAAAATATGATGTGACGTTGCATTAATGCTTCAGGTTTAGGAAATAAACCTATAAACATTTTTTTCCATTCAGCGCCATTGCGTAATAAAAGTTTTTTTGGTTTATTTACTTAACCTGATGCGTCAATGCATCGTCATATCATATTTTTCCAGGTATTTTGTTCTTCTTAAATTTATAAAAAAAAAATTGCTCTATACCTTATATTTTTTTAGAAATTTAAGATAAATGTCTAAAATCGGGGTATGCTTATTATTTTCCTACAAGAATATATACAGAACATAATCAAAAAGTTAAGGTATATTTCTCTTTATTAATATCCAAACTAACTAGGTTATTTTTTTCAAAATGATTCGTTTAGTAATAATGATGGTATATCAAATTGAAAAAATAGGTATGTTGGCAGCAGTCACCCTCTTAATTTTAATTTTATTCGGAAAACATACAGCATACATAATAATAATAAAAAAAACAAAAATGATACATACAGTTTCATGCCTAAATACATGTTTTCACTTTTATAAAAAAAGTAATACCTAAACATATTTTTTATTTTATTTTTATTTTATTTTATTTATTTTTTATTTTTTTATTTTTTATTTGTTTGGAAACTTAACAGCTATACATTTATTATACTTAATTTCAAATGAGAATACAAAATAAATAGCCAATTATAAAGTTTCACATATTTAAATTATTATACATTATTAATGTTGGGTAGTCATTGTAAGATGGTGAGTGTATGTGGGGGAAAGGGAAGGGTAATGGATATAGGAAAGCGTTGATAAGGAAGGGATGAATGTTTAAGGAAAGTAGGTTTGATTTTTAACCAGTAATATTACCAATAACTGCGCGTAATTGGCGTTTCATCGATGTCTGTGTGGAGTTAAATATATCAGGTTGGGGGTCAAGACTATTGTAATAATTTAAGCATCTGTTGACATAATTATTCTGTGCGTAATTTGTTCTGCAGTATGGTGTATAGAAAAGGTGATTTTGGCGTGTTGTTTTCATGGGGCAGTTGAAAGAAATTTTTTGGAGTAGGTAAGAGCTGTCTACAAGGTTATTAAGTATTTTATAAAGCAGATAGACATCGGATATCTTTCTTCTTTTTTCAAGTGATATAAACCCATGTAATTTTAAAGATTGGTCATAATCATGGCGGTAAATTTTTTTTCTAAAATTAAGCGTTTTAACAAACCTTCTCTGAATCCTCTCAATTCTGTCGATGTGAATATTGTAACTAGGGCTCCATACGGTTGATGCAAACTCCAAATGACTTCTAACGAAGGCATTAAATAGAAGAACTAGCGAGGTTGTTTCTTTGAAGGATTTGGTTATTCTTTGTATGAAACCCAAGTTTCTGTAGCTTTTATTTACGACAGAATCAATATGAGGAATAAATGATAGTTTGTTATCAAGGATAACGCCTAGGTCTCTCGCTTCGAGTTTTTGCGACAATATATTATTATTAATAGTGTAGTGAAATTTAATTACATTTCTGCTTCTACTGAAACTCATTGAGAAACATTTATTTATTTATTTATTTATTTATTTATTTATGTTAAAGTTGGACAAAAAACAGCGTTAAGACATAGTACAATACAATAATAACATCAAGTATTAAGGCCTATTACATTTTGTCGTTATGATTGACATAAAATAATACAAGTTTACAAAAAATAAAAAAATAAAATATGATCATAGGTTGGTATGTAGGTAAGAGCAACATTTCAAGTTAACAATGATTTAAAACATAATATTGAACTAAAAGGAAAAAAGAAAAAAGAGAATAAATGCCGTCAAGGTTTCCTATAATAAGTGGTTATTGATCTTCTTTTGTATGGAGTATTTGAATGTTGTGGAGCTGAGGTGGAAGATGTCAAACTCTTGAAATCTGTTATTGTATGTATCGCACATTCTATGAATAGTCATGTTTTGTGCGTAATTGGTGCGGTGAATTGGAAGGTGGAATAAATGTGTATGTCTAGTTCTGCGAGTAGGAATATTAAATGAAATGGTATTGAGTATTGAGGGGCAGTCGATATTATTATTTATAATGTTGTACAGAAGCATCATATCATTTACTGTGCGTCTATTCTCGAGACTGTCGATTTTATAATAGGTTCTCGCGCAGTCGTAGCTGGGGAACTCGAGGTATGCTTTACGGTTTAAGTATTTAATGAACAATCTTTGTATTCTTTCAATGCGTTGTTTGTATGTTGTGTATCTTGGGGACCAGATTGGGGATGCGTATTCGAGTATTGGTCGAACCATGGTATAATATATAGATTTTAATGTATTTATGTTCTTGAAAGATTTGCAGGTTCTGAATATGAATCCAAGAGTTCTATAAGCCTTGTCTATCATTTTATCTATATGGTTGCTGAATGTAAGGCTCCCATCCATGATTATACCGAGGTCTCTTACAGTGTCGCAAGGTGTTATGGAAACTTTATTAATGTTATAGGAAAAAGTTATGGGTGATTGTTTGCGGGTAAAGGTTAGTTTGTAACATTTGTCTGCATTAATAGTCAATTTGTTTGTCAGGCAGTAGTCCGTAAGTCTGTCAAGATCAGCTTGCATATTGAGGCAGTCGTTGTGATTCCTGATTATAGAAGATATTTTCATATCGTCTGCGAATAATTCGTATTGTGTGTGTAATAAGCAGTTACCGATGTCAAAGATATATATATTGAAAAGAAGTGGTCCAAGGTGAGATCCTTGCGGTACACCTGAGGGAACGGCTAGAAAGTTTGATTTGTGTCCGCCGACAACAACTGATTGGTGGCGATTTGTTATATAGGATCTAAACCAGCGGTGAAGATCACCGTGTATGCCCAAACTGTATAGTTTGTTAAGGAGGATGTTGTGATTAACTCTGTCGAAGGCCTTAGAATAGTCAGTGTATATAGTATCTGTTTGTTGTCTGTTGTGTGTGTTAGTGAGTATTCGATGAGTGAAGGAAATTAGATTGGATGTTACAGATCTATTGCGTAAGAAACCATGTTGGTTTTCGCTTAGCAGGGGCTTGATTTGATAATAAATTTGGTCGTATATTATTCGCTCGAAAATTTTACTGAGAACGGAAAGAATTGATATGGGCCTATAGTTTTTTATGTCAGATTTGGAACCAGATTTGTGAATGGGAGTTATAAATGCTTCCTTCCACTTGCTCGGAAAGTGACCTTCAGAAAGAGAGCGATTAAAAAGTATTGATAGAGGAGTGGAGAGGTTATGAGCACAATTCTTTATGTATAAGGGGTGTACCATATCACTGCCTGCTCCTTTGTTGACATCAACGTTTTTTAGATATTTAAGAACAACGTCATTGGTTATATTACATTTACTGATTGATCTTGGTGAGTCTGCGAGTTGAGAGTTGAATTGGTCTGTTAGCATGGGATTGGAAGAATCGCGATCATACGAAGATGAAAAATGTGTTAGGAAAGCGCGACATATATCCTCACCGCCATGAAAAGTATCTGAGTTGAGGCTCATTGAATTAGGTATATTGTTGTTCGTGCGACGAGTTTTAATGAAGTTCCAGAAGCATTTAGGGTTTGTTGGTAAGTTGGATTCGATAGATTTAATATACTCTTCGTAGCACTTATTAGCCGTTGCTTTTTGGCGGCGTCTAAGTTGGGAGAAAATTACATAGTCTGCTGGGTTTTTGTTTTTAATATACTTATGGTGAAACTTCATTTTTTCTTTACTTATTTTTATTAACGCTGGGCTGTACCAATGGGGAAAGTTAGCGTTGTTCTTTATTTGTCTAGTAGGAATGAATAGGTCCATAGTATTATAAATAACACTATAGAAATCAGAAACAGCATTGTCTAGCGAATGATCGCTGAGAGCGTTCTTCCAATCTGTTGCTGCTAGACATGTATTAATGGATGCGTAATCACCTTTCCTAAACAAAGTAATTGAGCGAGCTGGTTTGTTAAGTGATTTATAAGTTTGTGTGGTAAGAGTGAATTCAACGGCTGGGTGATGAGAATCTTCAGGTACATAAGGATGTTCGCTACGAGTGACCTGGGATAACGTCGGAAAGTTGCATAAGACTAGATCAAGGGTGCGCCCAAGTGCGTTTGGAATGCCGTTGAATTGATAGAGATTAAGCAGCGACATGGTATCAAGAAAGTGACCGCTAGTTGGTATTAATATATAATTGATTTTTTTCACAGTAGCAAAAAAGGTTATTTAAATCCTGTTGTATCAGTGAGCAGTCATGTGTAGATGAGATTTGTTTATATAATTTACTGTCGTCGGCAAAAAGAATTATTTCAGAGGTAGCTATGCATTGTGTTATGTCGTTAATGTAGATCAGGAAAAGCAAGGGACCCAGGTGAGAACCCTGTGGTACTCCGGAGGGAATTGGAACAAAACACGATTGGAAACCTTTGGCGGCTACTGCTTGTGATCTATTTGTTATATAGGACTTTATCCATCTGTACAGATCGCCACGTATGCCAAAGTTCCATAATTTAAACAACAGAATATTGTGGTTAATTTTGTCGAACGCTTTGACAAAATCTAGGTATATTGTATCTAACTGGTTATTTTCGAGTAAGGCAGAAAATGAATGGTCGGTAAATTCTAACAAATTGGTTTCCACTGATCTTTTACTAAGGAATCCATGTTGTTTAATAGTTAAAGATGTTCTTATTTCAGGATTAATTTGATCTATAATGATTTTTTCAAATAATTTACTGAAAATACACAATTTCGAGATTGGTCTATAATTTTCGATGTTTGAATTGTCTCCAGTTTTGTGTATTGGTGTTATAAGGGCTTTTTTCCACATACTTGGGAAATGACCCTCATTAAGGGATCTTTGGAAAATTAAGTATAATGGATGACATAATTCATTGGCACATTGTTTTATTAAATGGGCTGGAATGTTATCGTAACCAGCTCCTTTGCTAGTATCAATTTTTGTGAGATAGTTATATACCAGAATAGGATTGATAGTGACTTTGTGTAAGAATACTTGTGAGTTAGAATCTGGGATATCCATTGCAGGTGGTTTATTTTATTTATTAATTATTTCTTTTTCTTTCATTATCATAGGGCGGGTACATTTGATACACGATGAGAAAAGGAACATCAAATATTACCTTGGCCAAAATTAGCAATTTTTATAGCAGGAACAAGCAAGCAGTAAAAAAAACATTTTAAAATTATTCTGGTTGAAATTAAAATTCACAAAGTAATGTTAAAATTGAAAATTTAAGAGATAAATTCATCATCAAATTATGCTTATAAAAGATAGAATAGGTAGCATTAATATGGTCTGAGTACATTAAATTGATCACCCTCTGTAATTAATGCAATCGGCCCTCGCTGAATCATCTCAATGAGCCAATTCGACCCATGCTGCAACACCAAAACGCACTCAATCGGCTCACGCTGAAACTTCATCGGGCGAACTGTCCAGAAGTGTCGTGACACGTCTATCCTTCTTCCGTTATTATAATCAGTAAAGACAAAGTGAGGTGTCCCGGTCCATCTTAAGGAATTATCTTTTTGCCGTCATCAGTGAATGTCAGACATAATTATTAATAACACTGGGCTGTGTCATGACACTTTATGTCTCACGTCAAAATATATTACCACTTGTATGTATTAAGTATAATATTATTTCAAAATTTCATTTTCACGCCGCAGCATAATTATTAACGGACGCCATATTATCATGACGTAAATGTAAGTAGACCCGTCGTCCATTTGCGATTCGCAAAAGTGACAGTGATCCAAAGAGCTTTTGTTTCCGTAGAGAAAATATACTTTTCAACTTTTCAATGTAAAGATAACGATGAAATGATATTCAGTGTAACAGGAATATTCACAGTTAACAAATTATACACTTATCGAGTTATATTAAATCATTACTTCTCTAATGAATATAAATTACCTGTAAAAAATATATATAATTCCAGACAAGTTGTGCCAAACAAATTGATGATTCGCGGATGGAATGAAAATTCCTATGGGAATGTACTAACTTCTCCGTGTCAATTTTCCGACGAGAACTCTATGACGATGCCCGAGGGAATTTCTTTGGACCCATTGAAAGCCCTGAAGAGCAACTTCAGGGCTTTAAAGACTTTCTGTCTTAAATTCGGTGCACTCTTATCTTCACTATCACTGAGCAGTGAGCCAGTTGTTTCCACGTGATTAGCTCTCTTTGTCACATTAAGTGCAGTGTCCAAGGGCGTCGCCAAGGGGGGCAGCTGCCCCCCCTAGAGATTAAAAAAATGTAACAATTCATATTTTTCTCATCCTCCATAGTATAGGGTATACGGAGAATAGCCTATGAATGGGTTAAATCGCCCCCACCTAGGCCTTGGGCTGGCGACGCTCTTGGCAGTGTCTGCAAGGTTTTGGAGTTCTCCGGACTCTTCGTATGTTCTTTCAGAGTTTTGCAAGGGACCGTTATTAGTCTCCATAAGCAGAACGGGTGGTGGTGGGGGAAGAACGATTCCCAGATGGACAAACTATTACGGTGTAAGGACACTGAAAGTAAGCATACCCTTCCAAGTGGATAAACTTGATAAAATATCCTCAGTTAAAACTATATTTAAAAAAAATCATTGTAGTAAGTAATTAAAAACATTTTGACACATGTATAAGTAGTAACAAAATAAAAAACAAGAATCACATCTTATAATTTTAACACTGCAACTTAAGGAATGTAGGTAATATGTACTTGACCTTTTCCAACTCTCGATTCATTCATGAGAATTCAATTCTCTTAATGAATCGACATTATTAAGCCAAGATGCGTGTACGAAGGAAAATTTTGTATGGTGTAGTGGACTTTTTGCATGCTAATAACACCAACTAGAGGCCTCGCAGCATATATGTTCCCATACATGGATTTACTCAGAATTCGGAGTAGAACATTTTATGTGAGTTGTGTGTGTGTGTGTGTGTGTGTGTGTGTGTGTGTGTGTGTGTGTGTGTGTGTGTGTCTGTGTGTGTTTCTGTGTGTCTGTATGTGTCTGTGTGTCCCCCCCCTTATAACTTTTGATCCGCTCAATTAACAGAGCCCAAATTTTCAGAATATAAAACAGTTATAGGCCTACAAAACTTTTCTACTCAGAATTGTGAATTTTTGTTTCAGTCAGGGGTTATCAACTTTTGAGTTTTTACTTTATTTTTCCATATATCTCAGAAACCATAAAAGCTAGAACGCTGAAAATTGGTATAAAGATAGACAAATACAAAATCTCAAATCTCAAAAAAAAACTGCAACGTGGAGATTATCGAACGCCACAATATTTTATCCTTACACGCATGCGCTGCCTCATCTACAATCATTGGTACCTACACTTCGTCTGATATTCAAGCGTTTCTGCGTTTCTCTCTTTCAGGATATCTTTTCTTTAGCTTCTTATTCAATCGCAAGCGGTTTATTTTCATCGCCGGGAGTTATTCTCATTCTTTTCACATTTTTGTATCCTTTCAATATTATTAGAATCCTTCGCATATCGTGAGTTAAGGTATGTTATAAGGTGATTGCAGCGCCCCTGCCCTGTGCGGATTCTGTTTTGAGGTAGAGGACAAGTTGTATGAACAGACAATTTATTACTTCAGACCTACATAACAGGCAGTACGTCCAATTCAGTTACTTTTTGAACTAAAATAGCAGGTAACTAAAAATAAAATCTACAAAAATAGTGCAACATAGATAATAATTTGAACTTAAATTGTCTATGGCGCAGACAACGCATGCGCAATGTGCACTGTTCGGCCATGTTTATTTATGTCATGTCACCTTGACGTCGCCTTACCTAACATTTCACTTATTAGCAGGAACAGCTAGCGTTGCTTAACTGTGTGCATTTGGAGGACACGTGCCTTGAATTCAACACGAGTTTTTAAGTGCATTAGCGCAACAAAATAGTGCCTAATTCGTAGCAGTACTTGCCTCCTAATCAACACGGAAAGGTAAATACGCATCCCTGAATGATGTGAAAATAGCTAGTACGCTTCCAATTAGATGTAAACTAAAATTTGGTACGTTTTGACAGTTGATTAGACTAAAATGTGGTTATAGAATAGGGATTTGGACAAATTTGTGACTTACTTGGAGTTATAGAATATCAACATGGACTAAGTGGAATAGGAACGCATCTATTTTGAACGGAACGTTCTTAAAAAGTTATAGAAACGGACGTAATGTGTGGTACTTGGACTCGTCAATTTTATATTACAATTTGTTGACAATATATAATGTCAATGCGAAACAGAGTGTGAAAGGCTCTGTTAGCATTTTATCAGGGATATTAAGATAGATTGATACATTAAAGTTCCAGTACAACAAAAACAATTACATAGATAAATTACAAAATAATAAAATAAATTAGGTAGATGTATATATACTTATGTTTATAATTTCACGAAGAATATGTCTGTTTGAATGTTCCGACCACAGCCAAAAACCTAGCCTTTCAAATAGTTGTAGTGGAATGGAAATATATTAGGTAAAGTTTGAAATACTTTATCGTATTTACCGCATGTCAAAACATTGTGATGCCGCCAACCCTGGAGCTTAACATTGTTTGAAAACAGATTCAAAACAATCTTGATTTGTACCACGCTGCAACAGGGCTGCCGCTTCCCGTCTTTATTTTCTATTACATTCACTTTCATGCTGTGGGGCACAGATTTAGAAAAGTGCTTCCACTCTTTTGTATTATCATAATTTACGTTTTTTTTTTATCATAAGGGTCGTATTACAGGAGTAATTTAAGATACAATGTAAGAAAAAATTGAGGTCCCGTAAGCAGTATTCTCGCAGTATGGGATCTTATGTTTTTCTTACAATTCCTCAGAAAACTATTGTAATACGATCTTGTTGACCGCCGTGGCACAGTTGGTAAGCCGTTCGGTTTCTGTGCGGGAGTCCTGGGTTCGATTTCCAGCAGAGGAGAAATTAATTTAAATTTATTTATCACGAAAATATTGCTTGTCTGGGCTGTAAGATGGGTCGGTGGCAGAGCGGTTAGCGCGCTGGGCTAGTAATTCAGTGGTCGCGATTTCGAATCCTGCCTCGACCGATTTCGTTCACCTAAGCACAAGCATTTATTTGCTTATTTTAGGGAACGTAGGAAGATGTATATGTACTTGTTTAACAAGGAAATATTCATTTTTTTAAATGAAAAAAACATTGGTTATTTGGAAGAAATTGCCATACGGCAATAAACTCGGCTCTTGCGCAGAGTGCAAGGAAGTGTTCATTATTATTATTATCATCCTTAGTTTCCCGAGAGCCGGGTAATCGAAAATACAACAGGCAACGATAACATCTCACAAAGTTCAGCAATGAGGTTCAATGTAATGCCTTTTTAGGTGATACACGCATGTGTCGTGCTTTCTTTTATAAGCTAATGCACACCCGCATTTAGCTCATTTGGTTTATTTTTAGCTTGTTTACATACTTGTACTAATTTTTATACTTCCACATAGCTTATTCTCAAGCAAAAAGGTTTTTATGAATAACATAATATAGGAATATCACTAAAAAGGCTTAATTGATGAACGTTACGCAAGCGCTTAAAGTGATCACGTAAACCATCCGATGACGGTCGTAATCTTTGTAGGTGGCTGATTTTTTCGATTCTCTTATTTATTTATTTATCGTTAATACACAAACATTTGTACATTTAGGTTAGGTTAAGTAAGTAACGTCCCACTAGCAGGGCCGGATAAATCATAGAATAATCAGGAACAAGAAGTCAGGGCGGTTGTCTTAAAAAGGGCGCTTAAGATTCTAAAATGTTAATCATATAAATCGAAAATCCGCAGGTATGACGCTTGGTTCTCATTGCTTACCCGGATAGAGGCTCTGCATGCTGATGTGTATGTAAAAAATCCCTTTTACTCATTTTAGACCCGATGTGATTTTACATAATTTTAAATTGTTCTATATTTAAAATTCCATAAAAAATGGGGGGGGGCGGAATCAAATATATTGCTACGGGCGCAAAAACACGTTTATCCGGCCCTGCCCACTAGGCTAAATCTGTTCTGGGGCTGTTACTTTTATACAATAGGTATAAAGTATATAGAAATGATTTACACATAGAGGATACCTAATAGTAGTTTTTAAAAAAAGAACAGATTACAAAAGATTAAGAAGTAGAGTTTTAAATTAAATATAAAGAATGAAATAAAAGAAATGAAGAATAGGAAATAAAAGTTCATAAGTGAGATATTAAGGGTGGACGGCCTCCTCAACATAGAGCCTACCCGAAGTAAATAAAAGTTCATAAGTGAGATATTAAGGGTGGACGGCCTCCTCAACATAGAGCCTACCCGAAGTAAATAAAAGTTCATAAGTGAGATATTAAGGGTGGACGGCCTCCTCAACATAGAGCCTACCCGAAGTAAATAAAAGTTCATAAGTGAGATATTAAGGGTGGACGGCCTCCTCAACATAGAGCCTACCCGAAGTAAATAAAAGTTCATAAGTGAGATATTAAGGGTGGACGGCCTCCTCAACATAGAGCCTACCCGAAGTAAATAAAAGTTCATAAGTGAGATATTAAGGGTGGACGGCCTCCTCAACATAGAGCCTACCCGAAGTAAATAAAAGTTCATAAGTGAGATATTAAGGGTGGACGGCCTCCTCAACATAGAGCCTACCCGAAGTAAATAAAAGTTCATAAGTGAGATATTAAGGGTGGACGGCCTCCTCAACATAGAGCCTACCCGAAGTAAATAAAAGTTCATAAGTGAGATATTAAGGGTGGACGGCCTCCTCAACATAGAGCCTACCCGAAGTAAATAAAAGTTCATAAGTGAGATATTAAGGGTGGACGGCCTCCTCAACATAGAGCCTACCCGAAGTAAATAAAAGTTCATAAGTGAGATATTAAGGGTGGACGGCCTCCTCAACATAGAGCCTACCCGAAGTAAATAACCATTTTTTGTGAGAATTTTTAAGGAATTTTGATGTGGTGTTATATATATAATACATTCTTGATTCGTCTCTATTGAGATAAGACTTTTATTTTTTTCAAAAAATATCATTGATTTTCAGCAGGGTAAAAAATGTAAAAATATGCGATCATAAAAAATATTCGTTACACTTTATTGTTGTATACATAAATATGTTTTTGAAATAAATGAATAAATAAAATAATAAACACATATTACACGAAAATGAAATTTTCTATAGCAATAATATTTCGACCAAGTGTCACCTGTTACCTCACAAAAGCATGTATTAATATGTCATATATTCAGGCATATTCACATATCACTTGTCATCACGTTTTAAACGTCAAAATAGATTAACGTGTCAAAGCATACGTAGGTTTTAATACATAACCTCACTTTACAGTATAGAAGGAAAGATTTGAGTACGACCGTATTTCCTGTAACATTATTTAATTTTATTTGTTTGAGATAACATACATCATTATAATCTAAAATATATGGAAGTTATTTTATACATACGCCGAGATTGTTTCCTCGAATTAACAATCAAACATTGCCTAATTAACACAAAAGTAGTTACACACAAAAAAATGAGAAAAGAAAGCGTTAAAGAAAAAAAAATATTACCTACACTATAAGACAGTTATAAAATGACAAACACAGCATTAAACGTTAAATTAAACGTCTTTTAGGACCTAATTCATTTTCTGCTGCCATCAGTTCAAGTAATAATGATTGAATTTCACTGGATGATTGAAAAATCAAGATTGAACGGAGTAAACTATGTGAGCTTGCAGGTACCTATATATTCTCTCTTTCACTTATATAGACACATTCACACACATATACACATCCTTACACTCATACGTACACACATACATACACTCATGCACTAGCATTCAGATTTAAATATTTTTCATATGTAGCTTTAAGTATGTAAGCACAGCAGTCAAAATTTATTGTTAATAATGTGGAAATTTGTTATTGGTTTTAGTATTATACTAATGCATCTATATAATAAATGTTATTATACTGTAAATTTCCCGAAAATGAAATAAAATAAAATAAAAAATAAAAAAAATAAATTAAATCATTAAAAATATAACAAAATAATACTGTTAAGAAAAGACAAACACAGCATTGAGCGCAAAAAAAGAATGTAATTTAAAAAAAGAGAAGGAACGGAACCACATTTCATTTTCAACTATCCAAGATTAAATTATAAAATTATTTAAACTCAAAAAATGTATTCACCGATAAATGTATTCTCCCAAAATGTATTCACCGATAAATGTATTCTCCCAAAATGTATTCCCCGATAGATGTATTCTCCCAAAATGTATTCACCGATAAATGTATTCTCCCAAAATGTATTCACCGATAAATGTATACTCCCAAAATGTATTCACCGATACCCTTAATCCGTTAAAAAATGAGTCAGTTTATAAAATATATATTTCGACAGAGTAAATCTTATATAAATACCTCAAATTACTACTTTCGAAAAGTTATGTTGTTGGCATTGTTCACGCTACGGTCGTATTTTCTCTGTAAACTTTAATCTTGTTTATCCGTTGGGTTGGCAGTTGGCACCAAAACGTTGGTCCATTGTGTTCATTTATCATCAACAGAAAACGTCCACCCAGTGTGGCCAACTGTGGCTAATTGATTTATATCAATCCGTCGGTCACTTTCTTTGGGAAAACTTATCGGAGATAAGCAAGAAACTCTCTCTTTCTTTGAAGCGTTTCCAAAATAAATTGGACATGTCGAAAAATAATGCTATGTCACCCTTAGCCAAATGTACTTTATTTATTTAAGATTTTTCGGTTTTTACAGTACACATTGTACTAGTACATACATACATGATTGTGAAGTTACGATGATAGATTTTACAGTACCTACCTAATCATAAAGATTACAGTCTTACTCTTGGGGAGGGGATTCACGCGATAATATGTATATTTTGAGAGTAATTATGTAACAAGTTTTACAAGTGTATTCTTCTTCTTTTTAGCCTAGTGCTATGTAATATATGCACCGAAATCGATGCTTTCGAAATGTGGTGCTGGAGGCGTATATTGCGTATCCCATGGACAGCCAGAATAACGAATGTGTATTATATGTGAATTCTAGACGAGCTGAAGATCGAGGATCGTCTGTCGACAATATGTTAAAGACGTATCTTTCAATTCTTTGGACACATTGCCAGAAGGGAACCAGACTGCCTCAAGAAGCTTGTTGTGATGGGCAGCGTGGAGGGACGGAGATCTCGTGGTCGCTCACCGACCAGATGGAGCGATTTAGTTAAGTCCAGAATGGTGTCTTCGGTGACTGGTGCTCTGCGTTCAGCCCAAAACAGATTGGCATGTAGGCGGGCCATACGTGTGGCGACGGACTACAGCCGCTATCCTCAGTCATGAGGAAAAGGACGAATATATAATATATGTAACATTCCACCAAATTTTATTCATGGCTAAATACATCTTAAAGAACAGTTTATTTTTACATATTTATTCTATTGCGTGAGTTTTGTTTGTGTTCGAATTTGTTATATGTATATTATAATTTTCTTGTTAAATGAGAAACAAATAAAAAGAACTACAGGAAACTACATACATAATATATGAAGTAAATTTTTATTTAAATCGAAAGGAAATATGAAAATCTACCGTCTGAGTTATTAAATACTTTATTATTTTTTAATTAAGTACCTACTATTAAATAACTCCAAATTATTCCTTTTCTTCGCGAAAAAATATTGTTAGGTAATCACAGATTTGGTGACATTATGTACAGTACAATTTTTGTTCGTGTTTCATACATTTGAAGTTAATATGTTGTGTGCATTCATTCAGTCCATATTAAAACTGCCTAATGCACTATCAAGTTACGTATAAGTAAGGGTAACTATCGCGTGCGTTAAAATGGGTTTATACAAATTTTTTTGATTTTTTGTATTTTAAGAACAAACCTTCGGTACTTGAAATGAAAAAAAAATTATCGGTCAATCACTTTGATTTTATGCACTCTTTAATCATATAAAAGATTTATATATATATATATATATATATATATATATATATATATATATATATATATATATATATATATATATATATATATATATATATATATATATATATATATATATATATATATATATATATATATATATATATATATATATATATATATATATATATATATATATATATATATATATATATATATATATATATATATATATATATATATATATATATATATATATATATATATATATATATATAAGCCGACTAATAATGCCCCACTAGGCAAAAGCCTGTTCTGGGGCTTATGTTTACATAGTTGGGTATTTTTATGCCGGTGTAATTTTCACAGGTTTATAAATAAAGAGTAAACAGAATATATACAAAATAAAAACGGACACGGACACGGACATCATTCGGTTTACGAAGACAGCCGACCGTCTTCGGGGATTTTCGTTTACTCGGTAGTGGTACTCGGTATGTTTTACTTAAAAGTTAACTTCAATGGTAATGTTGGTACGACTGTCTAATGTTGCCAGCCAAATTAAGTTCCTATAATCTCGAATATTTTTATAGTTGCATAAAAACATTAGATTTTTCCCCTTGAATATCTGGTTCTCTTAAATTTTTCCGTCTACGTCTCTATTGAGATGTTGAAAAATTGTAATAAAATTCCTCTAATCTCATATTTAAAACCAAATAATTAGAAAATGTTAAAGAAAACAATACTCACGAAGTTGATTTATATTAAGGGAGCGGAGTATATTATCGTACACCTAAACTTAAGTTGAAATTATGTCATAAATATACAGAATTTCACGTTCAATAATATACATTTGCTCAGCAATTTTAATTGGTTTTATAATGGTGTTTTAAGAAATAAAAACTTATTAAAAATTGTTTTATCAAACATATTTAAAAAAGCGGAAATACCGTACAACGGTAGGCTAATACCGTACACTGAGTTATGGTTTACATAAACTATTGACGTAACCATCTGAGATCTCTTTGTCGCTGCATAGCGCACGCACCCATTGAGTACAGGATATGCAACGATACCAGAGTTCATTATCTTTGCCAAATTCTACACAAATAGTATATAACTCATTAGCTACGCCCAGTAGTCCTTCATCGTAGTACGCTCCATCATTATCGTCGTCGTCATGAAGAACTATTGCCGTAGTATCATCATCAGAATCGGTTGTAGAATCTTTAAATATTTGGCGTTTATAAGATGTAGCTTCTTTTTGATTTTTTCATGACTGTCTTTGTGTTTTTTTTCTTATCTTTCTTTCTGTCATTTGGTGTGACTTTCTTTGCGTCTTTCTTTAGTTTGGTTTTCTCTTGTTTGGTGTTCTTCAATGTTTTTTTCATAGGTGCGGCCTCTAATAGATGTCAAAAATACAGAGTGTTGCTTTGAACTTTTTCCTCTTCGCTTCATCACATCATGAAAAGTCTCCAAAACATGTTGCTGCTAATACCGTACAAAATGTACGGCATTACCCGATACCCAGAAACCAACATATTTTTGATAAAAATATATTTAAAAAGTGAAACTTTGAATGGTAAAGCATATTAGGTGTAATGTCAAGCTATCAAAGAACGCGAAAATTAATATTATTTTACAATATAACTATGATAAATGCACTTAGAGCTTAAAAATCAATCGATGATTTCTTTAAGATAATAGCGCGAAACATCATATATTATATATGCGCTCTCAGGCAAACGATCACAGGTAAAATGGTGCGTGTTTCTGTCAAAGGCACTGGGAATGTTAAAGACTAACTCTAGACAAGGATAGGTGTTTGTTTCTGTTGAGCGTTTCGCTAAAACCATGTGTACGGAATTAGCCGCTGTACGGTAATACACTCCGCTCCTATTCAGGCTGTTGAAATCTTTTTGATTAAAATCATGGCCCAGTCAGTCTCCAAGGCTCAATTTATTGGTTAGGTATCTGACAATTTATTGTTAGGTACCGGGTTCGATTCCCGGTAGAGACACAGTTTTCAATTTTTTTTCAGTCTCGATTTGTGAGACAATAAATATCGTAAGTCTAATACACTACTTCCAAACACGGTTTGGGTATTATATATGTGCACGGCGCGTTTATTTTTAAATTCATATGTCCCCATCTTTTTAATGAAATGAATTAAGTAAATCGATATAATTACGTGAAATATGAATATTGTCGGCCTTCGTGGCTCAGTTGGTTACGTATCTGGTTGCTGATCCAAAGGTGCCGAGTTTGATTCCCGATGGAGACGCAGTTTTTAATTGCGTTTTCAGTCTGGATCTGTGAGACGATTAAAATCGTAAGTCTCCAGGATGCGGCAACTTGTTATTGTGTGCTTGGTAAATTAATATTCGACATAGTACCTACCTGTTATTTGCCCATGAAAAAAAAAACAATCATACAACATATCCAAGTGCTCATTTGAGTTAAACGTACACATTTGTCTTTGTATATCTAGTTTTAGATATTAAAAAAAATCATTTACTAAAAATTCTTGCACCGGCCCTGTTATAAGCTAAAAAAAATACACTTGAAATGTAAAGATCGACCCAAATAATTTATAAAAGTGTGCCGTTGGGGTTATGACGTTGGCCACGACTCACTCGCAAGAGCTGGAATGTCCGAGGGGGGGGGGGCCAGCGGCGCTGATTAAAATTTTAAATTTTCAAAAGCTTTGTCTTTTTTTTTTGATTTTTAAAAAAGATATTTTCTCGAAAGATGAATTATTCTTTTGTTCTTGTATGCTCCCTATGTTTTCATTCGTTCTTAGAATAATACAGTACCTACCTACAAAGGCATATAGGTATAGCGGAATTAAGATAAAATTGCTCTACAATAGCAACAACACGCAGATCTCACAATGGCCGTGCATTTTTGTGTAAGGTTTTTTTTTAATGTATTTATTTATTTGTAATGTAGGTACATAATTAATGCACGGTTGAGTTATTATGATCGATGTTATGTTTGTGTATATTGTATTATTTTTGATTTTTGATATTTGATTTTTGATTTTTGTTTTTTGTTTTTTGTTTTTTGATTTTTGATTTTTGATTTTTGATTTTTGATTTTTGATTTTTGATTTTTGGTTTTTGATTTTTGATTTTTGATTTTTATTTTTGATTTTTGATTTTTTATTTTTGATTTTTGATTTTTTATTTTTGATTTTTGATTTTTGATTTTTGATTTTTGATTTTTGATTTTTGATTTTTGATTTTTGATTTTTGATTAGGAAACAAAACAGGAGTACAGAAAGAAAGGTACATGATAAATATAAAAGAAGTATACAACAATATGTACACCCAATAACATTGTTTCACATAATAATAGAATGGTAAGTACTACAAACTATCCACATCAATAAATATAAAAGAAGTATACAACAATCTGTACACCCAATAACATTGTTTCACATAATAATAGAATGGTAAGTACTACAAACTATCCACATCAATAAATATAAAAGAAGTATACAACAATCTGTACACCCAATAACATTGTTTCACATAATAATAGAATGGTAAGTACTACAAACTATCCACATCAATACAAAATAAAGAAAATAAAAGAATATGCATATTTAAAAATAACAAACAATTTCAATAAAAAAAACAACGTTAGAATAAGCATATTTGAAAAATAACAAACAATTTTAATGAAAAAAATGATATAACTACGTGATGTATAAAATATGGAAACAGGAACAGGAAATATGGAAAGGGAGAGGACGGACAGTGATAGCAAATCTCATATACCTACATAATATGTAGAAATAATGTTGAAAAATACGAAACCACTATTCACTGCCGAAAATTACACGCATTACCTCGTGGCGAAACTGATTAATAGATTAGTCAAAGATATCAGCATGCATCGAAAATAATGCATTAAATCTACAGTGTGGAACATGTAAGATGTTTGAGTGGCGAACTGACCTTCCCGGGACCCGAATATTCACAAAACTGACAAGCTCAGGCGAGTCCATAGCATCGTTCAAAATTTTATGAAACATTAATTGGTCGAATAAGGTTCTTCTGGATTCTAGGGTATCATATTTGTGGTATTTAATTGAATCACGATAGCTATCAAAGTTTAGTCGTAATTTGTAGTTTAAAAGTTAAAAAAATTGTGTTGAATTCTCTCGATTCTAGCTATGTGGACGCCATAGAAGGGGGACCATATCTGTGTGTATTATGTTAACCGTGTAACAAATCTTAAATAAATAAATAAATAATAATATAAATAAATATAATTAAGGTCGATGTACATTAATGGCTTATTGCCCTTAACGTACATCATAAAGAATGAAAGTGAATATAAAAACAAAGAAAATAATATGCATTACACTAAGAAGCGTACTAAAACGAGTGGGTTTTGGCCAACACTAAACTCTCCACACCATAGTAAGCGTTCATTTTTTATTCTTGAAATGTTGACAATCACTAAATGCATTTTTATGAAGTACATTTCTATTAGATTCTTGAACAAATATAAGATTCCCAGAGGACAAAAGTTTTCACAATACACCATACACACAAAAACATTGTAACGAAAATCATAGTATGTATTTTCTACATGATACCTGTTGAGAAATTTTAAGTAAAATTGCATTACTAGCAAGATGAGCATGTATGAGACTGTGTATTAATGTTGATGAGGCGATGTATGTGTCAAGATAGAAAAATGCGGTGTTCGGTTCTCACTGCCTACCCCTTGAGGAAGATAGAAGTGGAGGGTAAAAAATACACTTGTCTATAGAGACACATACAATATCAATATGAAGTTGATCACTCAATTTTCCCTTACAGAAGCTATTTTACTTCTGTTATATACATTTTCATACAAATATGAAATTTATTTCACATTGATATGACAAACCATAGATTTTTTTTCTTTACATTTCGACAATCCTTGAATGCATTTTTGATGTGTATTTTTTTGTATCGAAATATCAATCACGAAGATTCTCACAGTGTGCACTCTCTACATGATACCCATTGAGAAATTGATGTAAAAAAATACGCTTATAAATTGTGAAATCATGACTCCACTATTCCATAGTGTGGAGAGTAAAAAAATCATAACAAAAAAGGATTGGGTAAAGGGAGAGGAAAACGGGATAAGGTGTTTGGGGATAAATATTCCTTCTTTATTTATTTATTTGCTTAAAATTTATTTATTTATTTAAACTATATTAACTATTTAATGTATTTAAAATGTATAGGTATGTTTATTTAAAATGTATTTAAGAATTAAAAATTAATTACCAAACAATAAAATTTCGTATCCAAATTATTAAATCTTTTAAGATATTTTATTTTTTACTCTCACTGAATAAATAACTCAATATTTGTCCGTGAATACGGGAACCAAACTATAAAACCTTAGATACAATTTTTTAAATATTTTTAGATATTATATTTTTGTATTTACTCTGAATAACGAAATCGTCCTCAAGGTATCTTGAAGGCCTGAGGCTTCCTCAAGATGTCTGTGTATAAAACTATAAAACCTATAGGTACTATTACAAAACTTAATTATACGTAAGTCTCTGTTAAATTCCAAAGCTAAATTTCCCCGGTACTCTCATTTTTCGGTTCGCTCAAGACGACAGCTTCTGCTCTATTAAATAAATATTTACGACCCAGTTTATGACGTAGGAAATGTCAACAGACCAATTGGCTGATGTGGACACAAATCCATCCAGTTTATTGGTAAAAGTTAATCGGTAAAATTCGTCCGACATTTTGCAGATAATTGGAGAAAATTGGATTCATCCACTCCACCCGTGATAATATCGCACCATAGTGATGAGTGAAATATTTGGCAAGTCTAAGGGTGGGTTTTTTCAACCTACGTTATAGTTAAAGTTAGAGTTATAGTTATAGTTACCACTGGTCATCACAGAAATGGTTTTTTCAAAATATAACTACGCATTTAGCCCGTAACTATAGCCAGAAAAGTAATCAGCCGAAAATCAGTAGTTATAGTTAAATTTGATAGTTATGATAGATGTCGCTGGTAATTTTTGTTCATGACTGACCATTTGACGTTTGCTTGGGTCAATTTCGTATTTTTTTAGCATAATATCTAAACACAATAGGTATAATATAATTATGATAGTAATATATACGATGAAATAATGGAATACGTATTGAAAAAAAAGAAAAAAGTTAGGTTTGGACGACTACGAATTTTTAGGGTGATGACGCTTGTATAAAGAAATAGTGAGATATCTCTTTATGTAATACTAGCTTTTATGTCCCGCCGTTGGCCAAGAATGTAAAATTGTGAAAGAAAAAGCAATCGTTTTTATAATATTGTCACCCAATTATTTTGCAATATCAGACTATAAAAAGTGGTTTGATTGAGTTTAAGTATTGTAAAATGTTCAAGTGATGGCCACAACCCATTCTTTTTTATATATTGCTATAAAGTGTGAATGAAGTATAATATTTATACAATTTCTGCTCGCATGGACTATGCGTAATGGTTTTAAATATGACTGTTTATCAACGTTGTAAAGAGATTGGTTTGGCCACAACCCCCATTTTTAAATATTATCATCGAAAACAAATTGTAATGTGTACCGATTGAAAATTTAGTAATTTTCGATGTTGGGATGTGGTTAAAATTTGATTAAACAAACGTAGGTACTGAAAAGATCTAGTATTGGTCACATCCCATTCGTTTTTATATTTTTTCATCAAGTGTGCATTATATTTTTGCTCAATTTGACTGAAAGTCTTCATTAACGAAGAAGAAGAAGACTTGAACTATAGTAAATAGTTTTTAATTTGAATATAAATGTTGTGAAGAGTTCAGTAATGGCCACAACCCCCATTCTTTAAATATTAGGTGTTGAAAATTATTCAAAATAGGATGATATAAATGGATTAAATTTAATTAAACAAAAGTATTGAAAAGATTCTAGTGCAGGTTATATCGTCACATCCCATATCCCATTCATTTCATATGTATTTTCATCAAGTGTGCATATCGTTAATAATATTTCTGCACAATAGACTATTAGACTTAAAACTAACCCAAAAGACTAAATAAAAAAGAGAAAAATAAGTATAAGACTATAAGAAATAGTTTGTATAAAAAACTATTCCAATGGTCTACATAAAATAAGTAAAAATACATATACCTAATAGAAGAATTAGACTATTGGAAATAGATTGTATAAAAGCTCACCCAAAGGTCTACAAAAAAGAAGAAGAAGAATATTTAGACTATTGGAAATAGTTTGTATAAATACTGACCAAAAGGTCTACATAAAAGAAAATGAATAAGACTATTGGAAATAGTTTGTATTAAAACTCTCCCAAAAGTCTACGTACTTAAATGAAGAAGAATAATAATTAGACTAAAGGAAATAATTTTTATAAAAAAATGACCCAAATGTATACATAAAAGAAGAAGAAGATGATTTAGACAATAGGAAATAGTTTGTATAAAAACTGCCCTAAAGGTCTACATAAAATTAAGAAGAAAAAGAATTAGACTCCAGGACCCGCCGCTTCAGGCCCTTCAGTACCTCCCGTCCCTTTAATCCCTCATTACGTCCCTTCCCATCAGGCCCTTCAGTACCTTCCGTCCCTTCAGGCAGTTTTATACCTCCCGTCCCTTCAGGCCCTTTAGGGCCTCCCTTCCCTTCATTACATCCCGTCCCATCAGTCGGTTAAGAAAAGTTTAAATCCAGAAACCATCCTGGAAGAACCGCGAAGAGATGAAAGAACCTTCTTTTCCCAGGATGCTCTACTTAATAGGTAAAATGACTAAATACACGAAGAAGAAGAAAAAAGTTTAAACCCAGATACCTGCGAAGAGATGGAAGGACAGTTGGACCTTCTTCTCCCAGGATTCTCCAACTTCATAGGTAAAATGAGCAAAAATACACGATGAAGAAGAAGAAGAAGAAATAAGTTTAAATCCAGATACCTGCGAAGAGATGGAAGGAAAATTGGACATTCTTCTCCCAGGTTAGTCCACCTTCAAAGGTAAAATGACCAAATAGACGATGAAGAAGAAGAAGAAAAAAGTTTAAATCCAGAAACCTGCGAAGAGATGGAAGGAAAATTGGACCTTCATCTCCCAGGATAGTTCATCTTCATAGGTAAGATGACCAAGTACACGTTGAAGAAAAAGAAGAAAAAAGTTTATATGCAGAACCCGTCCTGGAAGACCTGTGAAGAGATGGAGGGACAGTCGGACCTTCTTTTCCCAGGATACTCCCCCTTCATAGGTAAAACGACCAAATACACGAAGAAGAAGAAGAATAAGAAAAAAGTTTAAATCCAAAAACCATCCTGGGCATACGCTCGACAATTCACCAAAGTTTCATTATAATCGGACAAACGGTTGATAAATAAATAAATAAAATAATTTTCCTATAGGAAATCAGTATAGGTATATTATTGTTGATTTGTAAGTAAATAGTATTAGGTAGGTACCTACCTACAACAACCTTCTAAATAAATTCGATTCCTAACAAATTTTATTTGAATATCACATTCTTTCTGTAGCCATGGAAACGATTCGAACACGTAAGTAATATCGAATGGTTCGGATACATTTTTTGAATATGTAGGTACCTACATTGGTTTGTTCGATGCCATAAAAATGAAAATTGTCAGAAAAATCAAATATTATTTACAAATTATGCAATTTTATTATGCCTATATCTTTACTAATAAATAACACATTTTTACAATATATGTCTTAAAACTTGCCGTAATGTCTTGTGTTTCATTTTATTATTTCATAATTACATTTATTTCAAAGGTTTATTATTTTCAAGAACATATTCATTCGGTGGGAAAATGAAATATTGTATGAAAAGATATTAAAATGGCGGCGTTTATGTACAAAAGGCTTACTTTAAAAATAAGTTAAACATTATAATTATACCAAATATTCACCATGTTTTTCACTTAAACGCTAAGTTATACTTCAAAATATATTTTTTTTGTGTAAATACCTACTTCTAACTTTTAAACTAACAGATATTTGCGTGCAAAATGTACAATTTTTTGACAGATATGACTTGGAAAATTTTGTATGAAAAAAATAATTATTGAAATATTTTTAAAATTCAGCATTTTTATCGCATTATTTTTAGCGTGACACTGCATCAGGTATACAGGTACACGTTCGCATATAAATTAGATTTTTAGATGCTCTTGGTTTTTCAGAAGGCGTGAGACAAACACACACACACACACATACACACACACACACACACACACAAACACTAACATTTTGATTGCTTTATTACTTTAGATAATTACCGATGACATTCGCAAACATTCAAAATTCAAATGCGTTCACCATATTACAGCAAAATTATGACAGCCACCATTACTCGGAACCACATATAAATAAATAATAGAAAACGAGACACACTATATATTATCTTCTATCTTTTATATAGTATGAGCAAGAAAGATATAGTAAACACGTACTGTTTACAATTTGTATGGAATATTTGGTGTCTTTATACCTGCACCACCCGTAACTTTAACTATGACATACTACACTTGAAAAAACCGTTTTAAGATATTTAGCTATTTCTTGTATAACCTGTAGTTATATTATAACTATAACTACCGATTTAATTATTCTGTGAAAAAACCCGCCCTAACAGTCTTGGTCAACATCATTGGATTCCCCTATCTTCTTCCTTTAATTCCTTTCCTGGGCACCCACATCCAATCACTGCCTGCCACTCCTTTAATGCATTCTGACCATCGTCTCTGAGGACGTGAGGAAAATAAATTAAATTAGTTTTTTTTAATTAATTTAAAATCGTCCGGTGAAAATTAATCATTGTTCTGGATTAATCCTAATTGCAGAGGATCACATTTTTCAAATAAATCATACATGTCAACATATTTTTATCTTCTTTTACGATTTTCAATACTATTAATTATTTTTTACGTTTAGATTATAACGTTTAATGTCAACTTTGACAGCTCATCCGACGTTGCTAAAATGACCTGTGCGTTTTCTAAGCATATCACGTTTAATGTCAACTTTGACAGCTCATCCGGCGTTGCTAAAATGACCTGTGCGTTTTCTAAGCTTATCACGTTTAATGTCAACTTTGACAGCTCATCCGGCATTGCTAAAATGACCTGTGCGTTTTCTAAGCTTATCACGTTTAATGTCAAATTTGACAGCTCATCCGGCATTGCTAAAATGACCTGTGCGTTTTCTAAGCTTATCACGTTTAATGTCAACTTTGACAGCTCATCCGGCATTGCTAAAATGACCTGTGCGTTTTCTAAGCTTATCACGTTTAATGTCAACTTTGACAGCTCATCCGGCATTGCAAAAAGGACCTGTGCGTTTTCTAAGCTTATTACGTTTATTGTCAACTTTGACAGCTCATCTGACATTGGTAAAATGACCTGTGCGTTTTCTAAGCTTATCACGTTTAATGTCAACTTTGACAGCTCATCCGGCATTGCTAAAATGACCTGTGCGTTTTCTAAGCTTATCACGTTTAATGTCAACTTTGACAGCTCATCCGGCATTGCTAAAATGACCTGTGCGTTTTCTAAGCTTATCACGTTTAATGTCAACTTTGACAGCTCATCCGGCATTGCTAAAATGACCTGTGCGTTTTCTAAGCTTATTACGTTTATTGTCAACTTTGACAGCTCATCTGACATTGGTAAAATGACCTGTGCGTTTTCTAAGCTTATCACGTTTAATGTCAACTTTGACAGCTCATCCGGCATTGCTAAAATGACCTGTGCGTTTTCTAAGCTTATCACGTTTAATGTCAACTTTGACAGCTCATCCGACATTGGTAAAATGACCTGTGCGTTTTCTAAGCTTATCACGTTTAATGTCAACTTTGACAGCTCATCCGGCATTGCTAAAATGACCTGTGCGTTTTCTAAGCTTATCACGTTTAATGTCAACTTTGACAGCTCATCCGACATTGGTAAAATGACCTGTGCGTTTTCTAAGCTTATCACGTTTAATGTCAACTTTGACAGCTCATCCGGCATTGCTAAAATGACCTGTGCGTTTTCTAAGCTTATTACGTTTATTGTCAACTTTGACAGCTCATCTGACATTGGTAAAATGACCTGTGCGTTTTCCAAGCTCTAGTGGAACAGAGCAGTTATAGATGTAGCCAAACATCTTGAACTTTTAGCCGAGAAGGAGGGCGATTTGCACGTAAACCAACGAAGCAAAAAGACAAATTTGCGCTCCGCGCAACCGGAAGCTCGTTCAAGATGTTTGGCGAAAATTATACATGGAAGGGAAGGGGGATGGATCAAGACAGATGATTAGTATTCACGTTAAAAGTAAATATCGAACCGAACACAAACATACATATAACCTGCAAAGTTTCTAAGATTGAATTTTTTGACTTTGAAGTATTAAAACCGTGTTGATTAGGAGGTATGTAAGTACTGCCTTGAATTAGGCACTAGTTTGTTGCGCTAATGCACTTAAAAACTCGTGTTGAATTCAAGGCACGTGTCCTCCAAATGCACACAGTTTAGCAACGCAAACTGTTCCTGCTAATACGTGTTCGATTCAAGGCACGCGTTTTTCAATCATACACAGGTCTTCGACAAAAGAATATATAGAAGATGGGTGGTGGCAGACCGGTAAGCGCACAGGGTTAGTAATCCAGTGGTCGCGAGTTCGAAACCTGCCTCGACCGATTTCGTTCACCTATAGTAGAGGTCGGGGAACTTTTTTAACCATTACCCCAAAATATTTTTGCGTAAGACGATATTACCCCTTCCCCCCATTTTGAAAAGAAGACTATTAATGTATATTCAAACTTACTTCTCACGCACACATCTGAATTGATTAAGTTTATAAAAATACTAACACGTTTATGAAATAGCAAACTAGAAAAATTTCCATATTACCCCAAAAAAAAAATTTACCCCATTTGGGGTAATTTACCCCGGTTCCCCGACCGCTCACCTATAGCATAAGTGTAAGCTTAATTTAGGGAACGTATGAGAATGCATATGTAATTAATTCAATTCATAACTTTTTATATAATGGTCACATTTTTATAAATGGAGTACTTCTTCAAGACGAGTTTTGTTTTACAATTTAAGAGTAACAATTATTTTTTGTAATGTATATTGTTTGACTGTTTGTTTGCTTAAATAAATAAATAATAAAATAAGTAAATAAATGAATGAATAAATAAATAAATATATAAATAAATAAATTAATTAATTAATTAATTAATTAATAATTAAATAAATAAATACATTAATAGAGTCGTATAGTATCAAAAGCAGCTCAGTTTGATTTCGAAATAAATCAAACTATATATCAAAATTAATATTTTCATCTATTTATTTAAAATAAAGTATTCTTATTAATATTTAATCATACAAAATAGTATTACAGTTTAATACTTTATACACTTGAAATTATTTATATTTTAGTTTTAAAAAAATAGTTTTGATCGATTGTGAAAAATACGGCTGACAAAACTGAGCTGTGTTTGATACTATATGACTCAATAAATAAATAAATAAATATATAAATAAATAAATGAATGAATCAATAAATAATTAAATAAATAAATATATAAATAAATAAAAAAATAAATTATAAATAAATAAATAAATATATAAATTAATAAATAAATAAATAAATAAATAAATAAATAAATATATAAATAAATAAATAAATAAATAAATAAAAAAATAAATAAAAATATCTATAAATATTCTATTTGTGAAATTCCCCAAAAAATAAACAGATTATAGAGATGGAAAAATTATTACATGGACTTACTGTGCCAGCTGTCTTCTATTATTATTACATGGACTTACTGTGCCAGCTGTCTTCTATTATTATTACATGGACTTACTGTGCCAGCTGTCTTCTATTATTATTACATGGACTTACTGTGCCAGCTGTCTTCTATTATTATTACATGGACTTACTGTGCCAGCTGTCTTCTATTATTATTACATGGACTTACTGTGCCAGCTGTCTTCTATTATTATTACATGGACTTACTGTGCCAGCTGTCTTCTATTATTATTACATGGACTTACTGTGCCAGCTGTCTTCTATTATTATTACATGGACTTACTGTGCCAGCTGTCTTCTATTATTATTACATGGACTTACTGTGCCAGCTGTCTTCTATTATTATTACATGGACTTACTGTGCCAGCTGTCTTCTATTTTTTCTCACGTTGAGTTTTATTTCCTTTCTCGTAAGTCGGTTTTTTTTTCGTATGAAAGATTATAGTCTGTACATGTCATCATAGTGCTGTATTGCGAGAGTCCGAATTCCATTCTGAATATATATTATTTATACAAAGAACTTGGCCAAAATCCACTCAGTTTTTTCATACAAGAACGACAAGATTAGGACTGGTGCTTAAAGGGATGTGGCAATGAAAAAAATGTCGGGTTTGTATTAGTGGCGTAGCTAGACATTTTGGGCCCTCATGCAAAAACTAAGTTAGGGCCGGTAATATTTTTGTCAAATATGATCATATTTGCAAATATTTGAATTCCTTACTACCCTAAGGGGAGCTATGAATTCGTATTTTTTTTTACGGCGCTAGCCGATTTACTAATGATATTAATAACAATTAAGCACTACAAATAATAACACTCTATTATTATTATTACCATTATAAACTTCCTCAAAAGAATTAGCAGATCAATGCGTAAATTGTAATTTATTTAAAAGAACAAAATAAAATGCAACAAACGCATCATCAAGCTTTCAATTGGGAATAGTTCACCCATCCAGATACTTAACATATCAAAGGATTAGGCTCTGAGGAGGTCTCTATACTACCTAACAACCCTACTGATTCCCGAATATTAACGTTTAAAAAATCTTTAACGATTCTACATGTATTCATTATTACCGTTGCATTTTTATTATTAAGTTTTTCGTTAGATCTATAGTTTTTTATTGCAATTTTTTTTTATGTTGCTTCTCGGGCAACTAACAAGTACTACAGAGAATGCTTTTTTTATTATTTTATTTCATCTCAACAGCTATTTCATAAATTGCTTAATACATTACACATACCATAGCCTTTATTTATTATAAAAATAACGCTGAGAATAGTTTATTTGGTAGGTAGGGACCTTTTTCTTTGAATTCACTTTTTTTAAGGAAAAAGGTGTAATAGAATTTCGTAAGATCATTAATCCCGACCAATTAGAGCTCTGCAAACATATAATTAAATAATGGCCAGTTTCATAAAAATTAAAGGAGACTTAATGTCGACTTTAAAATAAATTGCGTTTCATAACAACAAAATGTCACTTAAAGTTCACTTTAATTTAAAGTCCAGTGTCTTCGTACTTTAGTCACTAAAGTCTTCTTTAAGAGCAGTTCATTTTTTTGCCACTAGAGTGTGTTGCAATATGACATAATGTTCAAGTCAGTTCTTGTTGATGTCAATATTGTCAATTGAATGTTGACGATCATGTGCATATTACTTACTAATATTCAATAGTTTTGTTATTATTTAAACATTTTTTTTATAAATAATATAAAAAAAATTAAAGATGCGTATTGTGATACAGCCGTGAAAAGTATATAGGAAAAAAATCGACCACATGGAAAAGTAGAATTACGGAGAATTTTTTGATAGATTTTGTTCCATAAACATGTCCTATACATCAAAGATCAATTCAATTACAGAAATAACATATTATATTATGGTAGTAAACAGAAAGATTTACCTATGCTATGAGCTATGTTTCCATAGATTTTGATAGCAATATTGCCAACTTTCAGGTATTTTGGTGACATTTCTGCCTTTTACTAAAGTACGCGGCATTATTATTTATGAAACGCAACGACTTAAAGGCGACTTTAAATTTTTAAAGAACCTTTAACTAAAGGGTCCTTTTGCTGCTTTTTATGAAACTGGCTGTAAGTATTTTAAGATTAAAAGTTACAACAGAATTGAAATTTTGAATCAGTAAAGGTACATGATGAGGTCCGATGACGACAGCTATGTGCTCTAAGAGCATGCTCATTGAGTTGCTAGGCTGACGTTGGTCGGAACCTGCATCGTATTATTTATTTATTTGGGATAGAAACAGCGAACGCAAAACAATATACAGAACAGTAAAATAAAATATGCGCCAAAACTACTATCCACAAATCAATATGATCAGCAAAAATAAAAATTAAATAGCAAATTAAAAATTAAAACAAGAAAAAAAATATATTAAAAAAAATATTTATTTATTTATTCATACATATACATATTCATTCATTCATTCATTCATACCATCACGGCATATCCCACAATGTGGGGTAACCAGCGAAAGGTGTGCGGGTGTGCATTGCCTTATAAAAGGGAGCACAACATATCTGTGTATACCCACACACCAGTCTCGTCTCACCTAAAACGGCACTATATTCAGAATGTGTGATGGTGAACCTCATTGCTGAACTATGTGAGATGTTATTGTTGCCTGTTGTATTTTCGATTACCCGGCTCTTACGAGACACCCGAAACACTACATTCAGAATGTGTGATGGTGAACCTCATTGCTGAACTATGTGAGATGTTATTGTTGCCTGTTGTATTTTCGATTACCCGGCTCTTACGAGACACCCGAAACACTACATTCAGAATGTGATGGTGAACCTCATTGCTGAACTATGTGAGATGTTATTGTTGCCTGTTGTATTTTCGATTACCCGGCTCTTACGAGACACCCGAAACACTACATTCAGAATGTGTGATGGTGAACCTCATTGCTGAACTATGTGAGATGTTATTGTTGCCTGTTGTATTTTCTATTACCCGGCTCTTACGAGACACCCGAAACACTACATTCAGAATGTGTGATGGTGAACCTCATTGCTGAACTATGTGAGATGTTATTGTTGCCTGTTGTATTTTCTATTACCCGGCTCTTACGAGACACCCGAAACACTACATTCAGAATGTGTGATGGTGAACCTCATTGCTGAACTATGTGAGATGTTATTGTTGCCTGTTGTATTTTCTATTACCCGGCTCTTACGAGACACCCGAAACACTACATTCAGAATGTGTGATGGTGAACCTCATTGCTGAACTATGTGAGATGTTATTGTTGCCTGTTGTATTTTCTATTACCCGGCTCTTACGGGACACCCGAAAACAATAATAGAAAAGAGTGGAAGCACTATATATACATAATTGACAATAATAGGTATTCGTAACTGTGCCGGGGCTAAAGCATTTTGAAATAATGATACTTTTAATAGTGAATGCCAACTAACAAAACATACACAAAAATAGCAATCCAAATATAAATAGCATACAATAACAATATGAGAAATAATATTAAAAATAAATACATAAAAAAGTGCATTACAAATTAGAAAAAAAAATAATCAACGAATGCCTATTCAAAAAGTAGAAACAGAACATATTTAAAAAACAAAAACAAAAATTAAACTTAGAAAAATAAGGGTATGAAAAAAAAAGAAACACAGAGGAAAACACGTTAGTCCGCCAACGCCACGCCATACAATCCCTGAGTTCTTTACATCATAATATATGGGGCAAATATTCGTTATAAAGAATGCTCTCCGACCTTTCCCGACCTATGTCGTAGAGCCAAATTTATACATCTTTTCTTCTCTCTTCTTTCTCAGCCATATCTCCACTGCTGGATGTAGGCCTCTTCTAAAAGCTTCCACTCATCTTTTTTCTGGGCTTTTCGAACCCATCCGCTTCCAGGGACAGGGACAATATCATCGGCCCACCTTTTCTGGGGCCGGCCTATTCCCCTTTTCATATCCCATGGTCTCCAATTTAGAATTCTGGGTGCCCATCTGTCCGTACCCTGTCTGGCAACATGACCTGCCCATTGCCATTTAAGTTTTGCAACTCGATCCATGACATCAACAACTTTTGTCTGGCGTCTGATTTCTTCATTTCTAATTTTGTCTCTTAGACTTACGCCTATCGTTTGCCTTTCCAAATAATTGGGTAATTTACACATGCTTCTTAAGAAGTGTTTTCCTATTGATTATCTTGACAAAGGGATCCAGTATGTTGAAGAATTTATGTGTTATATAGGTATAGCTTCTTTGCGCAAATTTTGTTTTATAATTGTAAATAAAATGTATATTAAAATAACCTAATACTGAACTCCTCAACCTCAGATAAACCCTGAGGGTTTCGATGGTTAACTATATTAAAAAGGTCATTATATAAAAAAAATATATATATTTTTTTAAATAGTTTTAAATTATGATATAAATTTGATGTCTTCGAACGTTTTTTGCCTACTTATTTCATATATGTAGATAGTGTTTAGATATTCTGGCAACTCTTACAAGAGGGGCCCTCGTGATTTGCATGATCCCGCTGTAAGGAAGCTAAGCCACTGGTCTGTATACAAATATGTTGTTAGTAATTTCATGGTGGATAAAATAATGTGGTAGATATCTGTTTACGCGTCGATACATTAATTTAATGAGATACATATGATAATGTACGACGACGTTAATTCCTTTGAGAGAGAGCGACTGAAGTATTTTTGGGAAAATTTATTTAAAAATACATGTTAAATAAATATACATCTAAACCGGGGATCATTATATTACATATGTATACCTACCACTGGGCAATTTAGCACGATTCTAGTGAAGAAGTAAATTATGGCATTTGTAATTAAAATAATTTTTTCTCTATTAAAATGAACACTTTCGTGTAATTTCCAACTGTTTTTAACTATTCCGAGAATTTATTCTCTTACGCGACGTCCTACGTAGGCGATTCAAAGCGAATGCGAAGCGACGCGGCGCGGCGCGAAAATAACAAACAGACGGAAACTATGGAAGTGTCCTACGTTACCGACCGCGAGTAGGTTTCGATGCGGCGCGGCGCGATGAGAAGCGAACGCGATCAGTTGGTTTGATATTTTCGCGCGAATTGAAAGCGGTGCCATTGTTTTTTGACATGTCAGAAACAGAAATTTTAATTACTTCTGTCCATGAACGTCCAACGTGAAATTATCATAAATGGGACTTCAAGTCATTTATTTATTATTGCTATTTTACAATAGGATGTTGTTCAAATTTATACTTTAAAGTTTTCTCTCGCTTGCACAAATGGCAAATTTTGATATGTTTCCCGGAAACATGTAAATTCAGTCTTATTTATTAATTCAAGATCACGTAATTCTTTATACAAATTATTGTGATATTCCCCACAATATTAGTGTCACTTCTCTGCCTTACATACTTCTTGAGTATTTTATATACGTACATCCATGACAGTAGCTGGCGGCAGAGGGAACGATTCGCGCACACGTAGGACAGAGCTGCCGCGTCGCACAGCATCGCATTGAATTCGCTTGTATCCGCACCGCATCGCTTCGTAATCGCGTTCGCTTTGAATCGCCTACGTAGGACGTAGCGTTAGTGAATCAACAGTATTAACGTTAGCCCTGTGTTAAGGCCCCCATTCACGATCTCGCCATCCTTCCAAATGGCTTGCCATCACTCCAAAATGCGCTCGTGAATGTCTAATCCCGCGCAGTCCAATTTGCCTGACACACCAAAATGGAATTCCATACGATCGAAACTCGAAAACGGTGTGGCGCATCCTGTCGGCACGGCATGCTCGTGAGTGTGAAAACCAGCCGTACGTTGCGCCATCTCATTGCGCCGAGCTGTTTGACAATCTCGTGAATGCGAAAATACAACATTTTCTCTTTGTTTTTTTTTCTATTTACATATAAACCCTTCAAGATAAATAAAGAAACGAAGAAATAAGACGCCGATCAAGAGTCACAGATATTATGGATCGAATTACAAGTGGCAATGGGCTCGGCATATGGCTCGACAGGGGGATACTAGGTGGGCACCCAGAATCCTACAGTGGAGGCCCTGGACCAAAAATACAAGTATCAGAAGACCCCCCAAAAGGTGGTCCGATGACATAGTTCAGCAAGCTGGAAGGACCTGTATGCGAAAGGGGAGAAACGAATGGAAAAGAATGGAAGAGGCCTACATCCAGCAGTGGAGGGAGAAAGGCTAAAGAAGAAGAAGAAGAAAATGGCTCTCTAAATAAATATTTTGTAAACAGTGCATAGAAGTGAGATACCTTTATAATTCTCGCACTTCAGCTTATCACCATTTTTTTATAAATGGGGCATATAACGCCCGTCTGCCATTCGTCTGGGATCATTTCTAGGATCCATATTTTTGCTATCAGGCTTTGTATTCTGGTTTTTTAGGTGTGCATTCCCCTGTTTAAAGAGTTCGGCCGGTAGGTTATCTATTCCTGGTGACTTGTTGTTCTTCAGCTTTTTCAGGGCTGCTGTAATTTCGACAATTGTTGGTGGATTGGTTGATGGCAAGTCATCTTGAGGTTCGTGGGGGATAGTTTTGTTCTTTTCTCTTGTATCATGGTTCGGATTGAGGAGTTGATGAAAATATTCACTCCATCTTGATTTGATTTGTTCCTTAGGGTACAAATGTCAGTGTCATTAAATAAAGGGTGGTTAAATTTCAAGGGCCGATGTTGATTTTGAATAAAACACAAATTATTTAGGAAATTATTGACATTTCTTTTTAATATGATAATATTGGTATGGCTCAATTATGTATGGAACAAAATATCGGCCAAATGGCCGCCGCTTCCGCGGCGGCACGCCTCCGTCCGATGGTCCAAATTTTCGATGACGCTGAGGCATAATTGAGGTTCTATGTCGTTAATGTGCCGAATTATCTCATCCTTTAGCTCTTGAGTTGTTGCTGGCTTATCGACGTACACCTTTTCTTTCAAATAACCCCAAAGAAAGAAGTCCAACGGTGTCAAATCACATGATCTTGGCGGCCAATTGACATCACCGCGACGTGAGATTATTCGGCCATCAAATTTTTCGCGCAATAGAGCCATTGTTTCGTTAGCTGTGTGGCAAGTGGCACCGTCCTGTTGAAACCACATATCGTCCACATCCATATCTTCCAATTTGGGCCATAAAAAGTTCGTTATCATCTCACCATAGCGAACACCATTCACAGTAACTGCCTGACCGGTCTCATTTTGGAAAAAATACGGCCCGATGATGCCGCCAGCCCATAAACCGCACCAAACAGTCATTCTTTGTGGATGCATTGGTTTTTCGACAGTCACTCTTGGATTATCATTCGCCCAAATGCGGCAATTCTGCTTATTTACGAATCCACTGAGGTGAAAATGTGCCTCATCACTGAAGATGATTTTCTTCGAAATTTTCATAATAGGCCTGAATAGCTTTAACGCGTTGCTCGATTGTGTATCTTTCCATGGTTCAAATTGAGTTAGTCTGAAATTGAGAAATGTCAAATGAAATGCAGAAAAAAACTTGACGTTCACATTGAACATCGGCCCTTGAACATTTAACCACCCGTTATTTTACATACATTCAATAAGATAACGAGCAAGTTTGCATTGTAACTGGCTTGAGGCCCTTGTTAAAGTCAATGACTTATGGGATGTACACAAATATTTACTATAACCTTCTAATGTATGAAACACGAACAAATATTGTACATTACCAAATCTGTGATATACAATAAATATTTTTTCGTGAAAATGAGTCAAATTTAAAGGGTTTTTCAATAGCAAGAAAAGTAATTCTATAGTAAAAAACTAAAAATCTTACTAAATAGGTTATATATTCTATTTCGTTTACTATATGGTACTTTTACATTACATATATAAATATAAGCGTTTGACTATTTACATTTTTATAATTTGAATACAGTAATAGATATTTATAAGGTAGAAGAACAATAATAGTTACGAATGAACCACAACGTGAGAGCACTATAATCGATCAAACCACGATCAATCCAGCCCTGGCCTTACCCCAGACACTCGCTTATATAAATCTCCCAACACACGAATAATGCCGAACTCCTGATTCGTGCAAACTCGTATACACCTAGAAGCTATACTGATTGACTGTTGTAAGGCGCAACAACAATATATTACAAGTACTGTTTTATCAAAACTAATTTTACAAGAAACAAATTTAATATCGAATTCATGCCATGTTTAAAACTACTCCATTGAACAAAGATGTCAAAACATGTAAACTGATCTTAATTTTAAAGACGTATTTTTAGAGGGTTGTGAAATATAAATATTTAAATTTGATATACTTGTTTTCCATTATTAAAAAGTTTAAAAGTAATTTTTGTAGAGGCGGTAGTGAAAAATTATCATAAAGGTTTATCATTTAAATATGATTACTATTTTTTTTTTGCTCAATGTGTTCTAATATTAATTTATTATTCTTTTGGTGTGATCTAATTCAAAAATATTTTTTTTTATAATGTATTATAATTTTAAAACTATTATTTCAACATAAACTTGTAAGTCAATTTTATAAATCGCTTAGCCACTTGGTATTCAGAAAGACAAACTCAAAGCTAATCTGTCCATTTCCCTAATTAAAATATAAAACACCTTTTAGAACTGTATAAAATTAAATCTCCAAAATGTACAGGGTGGTCGGTTTGACACTTCAATCAAATAAAATTTATTTATTTATTTGTACGTCTCAAGGCCTTTTACGTATAAAAAGTATATGTAGTAAGGAGTTACACAGCATGTTTTAAAATATATGAGAGTAAGTAATACTAAACAGAGATAAAAAATATTATAGAATAATATTTAAAAAATGAACAAACAAAACATACATAGGTAGGTACAGACCATAATGGCACATGGCATGTGGGGTAAATAGAGACAGGTGTGCGGGTATAAATAACCTAATTAAAGGAAGCACGACACATCCATGTGGTAATAACAGGGTAATAAAACCTATAAATATTTTACACGATTATCATTTAAAATAATTACATAACTGGGTAAAAATAAAATATTATTAGTACGAAAATTAAAAAAAAGGCATCAAATGTAGATACAAATGGAAAATATTAACTATCCTTCGCTTGCTCACAAAATACAATGTGGTAGAAAAAATATTGTTAGAAAAAGAGACATCTAGGTAATTTTCTAGAAAACTTTATTGTAAACTAATAGTTGAACCGTTATTCAACTCAAATGTCAAACTAAACCGGCACTTAACACTGGTTCAACTTGACATTTCACATTTTTGAAGTAGTTATGATCCTTTTAAATAATATTTGAGGCTTTTTTTAAACATAAGATACGAGAAAAACATGAAAAGCGAATTAATCTAAGAGGATTTGTGGTTTACGTTGAATTCAAACAAGACAAGTTTGACAGAACTATCAAGTGACGCGCACATTATGCCGCGCATACTGTTCTGTGGTCATGACAACCAACTTAACAAAACTGAATTCGGTGCTGTCGTATGAAATAGAGCTCAAAATCGGTTCAAATATTTTATAAATAAGGTTTCATTTGAATGCTGAATAAAACATTGAGATCACTAAGTTTAGTTTGTCGATCGACAATTGTTGATAAAATTCGATTGTATGTTGATATGTTATAAAATTTTTTGGTAATAGTTCTATTGTATTTATTAGATTATCGACGCGTTTCGTGCTAGGCACATCGTCAGAATAATTTCGTGCCTAGCACGAAACGCGTCAATAATCTAATAAATACCTACAATAAAACTATTACCAAGTATTTTTATAAGTATATGTATTTATAATATGTATTTTTATGTATGTATTTACTTTCCTTTTTTTATATTTTAATATACCTGTGTTAAAAAAAATACTTTTGCAATTGTTAAATAATTTATGTACTTTGTTTAAACTATTTAAAAGAACCTTTAAAAGGTTTATAACCTGTATATATAATTATACCTATTGTAAACTCATATTGTTAACTGTTGGTTCTATAGAATCAATAAAAAAAATAATAACATATAAACTTTGAGTTCAATTTAATGGTGATTCCACCACGATTCAAGGATTTTTTAATAAATAACTAATGAACCCCCGGCAAACTTCGTATTGCCTGTATAATAAAAAAATGCTTTTTTCATTACCTACCACCCGTTGCTTCAGACCCTTCAGTACCTCCCGGTCGTTCCTTCAGTGCCTACCTCCCTCCCCTTCATTATTACCTCCCCTCCCTACAGTAAGTTCAGAAAAAGTTTATACCCCGAAACCATCCTGGAAGACTTGCGAAGAGATGAAAGGACAGTTGAACATTTTTCCCAGAATACTCCACCTTCATAGGTAAAATGACCAAATACATGAAGAAGAAAAGAGTTTAAATCCAGAAACCTATGAAGAGATGGAAGGTTAATTGGACCTTCGTCTTCCAGAATACTCCAACTTCATGGGTAAAATTATCAAATACACGATGAAGAAGAAGAAGAAAAAAAAAGTTTAAATCCAGAAAACGTCCTGGAAGAACTGCGTAAGATGGAAGGAAAATCATTCTTCTGCCAGGATAGTCCACCTTCATAGGTATAATGACCAAATACACGATGAAGAAGAAGAAGAAGAATGAAGCTTAAATCCAGAAAACGTCCTGGAAGAACTGCGTAAGATGGAAGGAAAATTCTTCTTCTCCCAGGATAGTCCACCTTCATAGGTAAAATGACCAAATACACGATGAAGAAGAAGAAAAAAGTTCAAATGCAGAAACCGTACTAGAAGAACTGCGTAAGATGGAAGGAAAATTGGACCTTCTTCTTCCAGGATAGTCCACTTTCATAGGTAAAATCACCTAATACCCGATGAAGAAAAAGAAAAATGTTTTAATCCAGAAACCATCCCGGCCATACGCTCACAATTCACTAAAGTTTCATTGCAATCGGATGAACGGTTTAGAAGTCCATAGCACACATACCTACATATAGATACAAACATTCAAATTTATAATAAAGAAGATACTGTATTGTTAATACACAAATATATAAAAGAATGCATAAAAGATAGAAGATATAGGCCCGGTATTACAGTTGGCCCTCCACTCAGTTTCAGAGTTTGTTAAACTCAAGATTAATGTTAAGGGGAGATTGAATCCATTTCCGTATTACAGTACAATATGACATGTCAGTTACTAAATCTTCAATTATAGACTTATTTTACTTTTTCTGTGGTTATTATCTGTCAAATAATACGACTTGAAATACTATTGTTTTTCATATTATCCAACATGATAAATTTAATTTGTTCACCAAAATAATACTTTTTAAAGGCCCATGTTCGTTTCAATATTGCTGTCAGTTTGTTTTGTTGTGTGGCGCCACCGTCGATACAACTAAAGCCTCTAGTGATAGAACACTGAAACTACACGCGTTGCCTAGCAACGAGTCGAGAAATGACAGTTGACTCACCGTTAAGTACTTAATCCGCCAGAAACGTTGAGTTAAATATTTGTCGTTTTGGTGACGTATTTGAGGGAAGATTAGGCCTAAACGGATACAAATACGCTATATTTTTTTGTAAAACTTGAGTTTAGCTCTTAAACTGAGACTGTAATACCGGCCCATAGTGTGTCACGTGTTTGCGGTTCCGAGTAATGGCGATTAGTAATAATAATTTCTGTAATATTTTGAAAGCATTTGAATTATGAATGTTTGTGAATGGTTATTATTTATTATATCAATAACATCATTTCGGTAATTTTCTTTATAAATGCGTTATCGCGCTAAAAATTGGCAGTCGTCCCAACCCACACTTTTTTCTTTTTCTTCAATACATATTCCATTATTATCTCATCGTTTATATTATTATCAAAATTTGGTATATTATACTGTATTTTGTTGCCATCCAATGGTGTTCTCTTAAAAGATTTCTTCGTTACCTCATAGATGGCAATAGTATAATTCCTTATTTTCAGGTGAATTGTTACACATTATTCAAATATATAGAACTTTCAAAAATTACATTGATAAGGGAACTCAATAAGAAGGCACAATTGGTGAACCTTGCGAACAAGGCAATGACAGGTCGTAAGCCCTGTAGTTGCCTTGAGTTCCTGGTTCTTCTATAATATCTCGACTTCGTCTCTATTAAGATGATAAAAAGTTTGTCAATATAAATATCATTTGACTCCCGACAGGGAAAAATAATACAATGTTTGCGTATATGCAATTTAAAAAATATTCGATTTACATACACATTGGTACAAGTATGTAAACAAGCCAAAAATGAAATAATATTTCTGGCGCAGTTCAAGGGTGACATCTGTGCGAGACACCGTCACCTTAATTATAAGGACTGTTGCTTTCATTGCTTACAAATAAACTAATTTCTCAATAGATGGCGTTACAAAAAAGGCTTTTCCGTTACTTCATAGATGGCAATAGTATAGTTCCTTATTTTCAGGTGAATTGTTACACACTTTTCAAATATTATCTACAAAAAATTACATCGATAAGGGAATTCAATAAGAAGGCATAATTGGTGAACGTTGCGCAAGCGCATAAAGTGATCGCGTAGACCAGCCGATGACAGGTCGTAAGCCCTGTAGGTGCCTTGAGTTCCTGGTTCTTCTATAATATCCCAACTTCGTCTCTAATGGGATGTTAAAAAGTTTGTCAATATAAAAAACACAGTATTTTCCATAGAGAAGTTGTAATGAAAACATAAAAAATCTATGTACATTGAAAATTTTTGTTTTTTGACATATCTTAGCGAAAGGGGTCTCAAAAGTTGCGCATACATATTAAGATTGTAACTGTATTTTTAATTTTCCGATTCAATAGTTCTTTAAGCCTTCTACTGATGCTTGAAGCTGGGTGTTGCAGTATGTTATAAAAAAATATTTTGTTTGAAATTTCTTGATTTTTTCGAACTAAATAATATATATAAATTCGTTATAAACCACTTGTTTTTTGAGTCACTTCGCAACATGTTTCGGAAGCGCTGTCCTTCCATCGACCGGCGTGTCTAGACTAACATGTTGAATTTGTGTGTATCTGTCTGTGAAGCGAGGGGTGTGGCGGTTGAGGGTTGGTTGGGTTAGTGGGGGGAGGGGATTTATAGCGAATTTATGATTCAAAAATGGTTAATATTAACTACCACAAAATATCCGCCGAATCATTAAATGATAATATTAAATAATATTCGTTTTATTGCGGGTAGATAATTTTATTGTTAACAAAATACATCCGATCAAATTGACAATTACAGCGCGGCTGACAGCCCTCCCGAAATGGACCAGTATTTATTAACTACCTTTCAAATCAACGAATGGCGCGCGACACACTAGAACAACAAGTACTTACTAATAAACTTAAAATGACATATTTACTATAACTACTGCATTCTACGTACTGCAACGAACATAAATAATTAATTTTATATGATTTAACTTGAGACAGAAAAATAAAAAAAATGACTATCTTGTTAACTTTAACTTCCGGTAGAGGTCCAAAAGTAGTACCTATTGAATATTTTTTAATTATTTTTTATATTAACAGTATCCAAATAAGCAACTTATAAGACCCCTTTCATATGTGGATTCGAAAAAAAATATACAGCCCAGCCTATTGACCACTGACGCGTTTCGCTCAAAGATCATCTACAGAATGAATACAAAACGACCATGTTTTTTTTTTATTTATTTTAAGTAATTTAATATTGTTGATAATGGAATTCCATCATAAATTGGCAATCGCTAAATTCGAAATAATCAATACAATGTATGTACATTATGATGCAAAAGACGTATGAAAGTAGAATAAATGCTGTGGAAATGAGATCACTAAGAAGAATATGTAATAGAACGATATATGATAGAATAAAAAATGAGGACATAAGGAGGGAATGCAAGATGAAGAAGAGTATTATAAATAAAATGAAAGTGAATTCCTTGAGGTGGTTTGGACATATTGAAAGAATGAATGATGAACGACTGTTCAACAAAATATACATGGGTGTAAGGGATGGAGTGAACAGCAGGCGCCGCCCCGGAAAGGGATGGCATGACCATGTGAATGATATTTTGAAAAAAGGAAATATATGAAGCTTGAAAAATCGACGAGCATGTATGAGAGGATGCATGGATGTAAAGGAAGCTAGGAATGTGTGCAAAAATAGAGTAGTATGGCGCTCGATTCTCTCTGCTAACCCCCTAAGGGCGGATGGTATGTATGTATGTACATTATTTATTCAAATAAATTGTATTATAATATGGAGAAAATAAAATTTAAGTATTCCTCTATCGTATTCAAAATCTCTCCACTCTCTTTGCCAACATCCGTATATTTTTACTTATCCAACTGTCGAGTTGTTCAAGAGAATTTAACTCTCTTAACATATCGACAAAGTATCAAGCCAAGATATGCGAGATTTGTATGCAGGGTCTATATATATGTCAAAAAACACCAACTTAGAGGCTTCGCAGTATATAGTTCTATAAACGGATTTACTCAGAATTTTGAGTAGAACATTTAGTGTGTTTGTGTATCTGTGTGTCTGTTGTGTGTGTGTGTGTGTGTGTGTGTGTGTGTGTGTGTGTGTGTGTGTGTGTGTGTGTCTGCCCCCTGATAACTTTTGATCCGCTCAATTTACAAAGCCCAAAATTTCAGATTATATAGATAGTTATAAGTCTACAAAACTTTCGTACTCAGAATTTTGAATTTTTGTTTCAGTCAAGGGGTTATCAACTTTTGATTTTTTATGAAAAACAGACTGACATGTTTTATATAGAAAACAAAATATCTTGCAATATTTATTAATTTGTATTTTAGTGTGTATTTTTTGGTATGTATTTTTCAATTATACATATCTACTATTGCCATCGACAGTTGGATCTCATGTGTGACATGCAACTAGTTTAGGTATACCTACAATGATAGAGCTGTTAGATATATCTACGTAATGTATGAGAGGAAATAAAGCCAAAAAATATTCTCTCTTGTTTATATAATAAAATGATAATCTGTGACTCCAATCAACCATAAAATAATACAGTCAGATTGGAACGTATCACCCTGTATAATTGTATGTTAGTTGGTTATATACCTATACAGCGAACAGCTGGCTCTACCAGTTTTAATCCGAAGGTTTTACGCCAATTTACATAAGTTCCAAAGGGACCCAAGATGCGATTCTCTTTTATATTGCGAACTCGCTATGAATCAATAGTCATATACTATGTCCTATTCTGATTCGTTTCAGAGTACGAAAACGTCTGTAACCAACGGGCGACCGTGGATAAAATGATTTTATACGCGCGCTGTGACGTAATGAGTACCGTATAAATGCAAGCACTTTTTTACATTTCTCATGTACTAAAAATTTGAATTGGACATAATGTCAAATGATTTTTTTTGTCGTCTCCAATTTAACATTCAAAATGTCAGGAACAAGGTGGCTACTCGAAGTAGATAGACTCCAAAATGAAATGAATTTGTCAACAATAATAACTTAATTCTTTAGGTTTCTTCTGCATATTGATTTTTTTTGGCTGTCATCTTTTTTTGTGAACTTTATATTGTGTAGGTCAGTGGTTCCCAAACATTTAATTTCGCGTACCACACACGAAATTATAAATCAGTAGCGTACCACTGAACTGTAACCGTTAAAAAAACCTTCAAAATGGTAAAGTAATAAAAACTGCAACAACTGTTTATGACAACATTAACATTTATTAATTACTAGCTTTTATGTCCCGCCGTTGGCCAAGAATGTAAAATTGTGAAGGAAAAAGCAATCGTTTTTATAATATTGTCACCCAATTATTTTGCAAAATTGGACTATGAAAAGTGGTTTGAAATATGATTGAATTTGATTGTAAAATGTTCAAGTGATGGCCACAACTCATTATTTTTTATATATTTTTTTTTTTTTTTTATTTTATTAAGTTTACAATAACATATACAAAATATAAAAAGAACAAACTATATAGAAAAGATTCACAGTAAGACAAAACATATTTACCCTTTACTAGAGTGCAAGCACTCGTGTGTATATTTATTTATTTATTTATTCATGTCTGACAAATATTGATACACTTATAATTCGTATTATTATTAACAAATACATATTATATTATACAGTGATGCAGAAAGCAGTGTCATTAAGGTGTTTTAATCACCATCAAACTAGGCAAAGCCTGTGTCTTGATGGCTATTTCTTTCGCATAAAATTATGAATACAGTAAAAGCATACACAAATTAACACAATACAATTGTATAAAAATATTTAAGAAAAAAATATACTAAAATACTAAAAAATATAATGGCTTTTTTACAATTATATAAACATATTTAAAAAAAAAAATTTAGATGATCTCCAACAAATAAAAAAAAAATTTAAAAAATATTGAAAAAATGATAAAAACATGATGGCTATTTCTTTCGTATAAAATTATGAATACAATACAAACATACACATATTAACACAATAAAATTACATAAAATATTAAAAAGATAACTAAAATGATTGTTAAAATAGTATAAAATATAATGGCTACAATAATATAAATTTATTAAAAAGAAAAGATGATGGAAAGAATGATAAAAATATGATGGCCATTTCTAAATGAATACAATATAAATAGCCTTACAATATAAATACAATATAAATTCCATCGCCTAAAATTATGAATATAATACAAACATACATATAAAATATATGTGTATGTTTACATATATATACATAAACATACACATATTCATACAATAAAATTATATCAAAATATTTAAAAATGAACTAAGTAAATCCCAAAAACATGCAAACAATTATTTCCTTAGTGAATTTAAATCTAAATCTCAGTCTCAGTGTACCCTTCGTCACACGCCACACGTCAGCTTGCAAAAACTCAAGTAAGTAAATAGAATGTATCTATGGTCTTATCCAGTAATCGTGCAGTAATATCTGTCTTAAACCTATTTTTATTTTCTAAAGCTTTAAGTTCCACATATATTGTATATTGCTATAAAGTGTGAATGAAGTATAATATACAATTTCTGCACGCATGGACTATGCGAAATGGTTTTAAATGTGACTGTTTATCAACGTTGTAGAGATTGGTTTGGCCACAACCCCCATTTTTAAATATTATCATCGAAATAAATTTTAATATGTATCTATTGAAAATTTAGTAATTTTGGATGTTGGGATGTGGTTAAAATTTGATTAAACAAATGTACTGAAAAGATCTAGTGTTGGTCACATCCCATTCGTTTTTATATTTTTTCATCAAGTGTGCATTATATTTTTGCACAATTAGACTTATAGACTTAAAATTGACACAAAAGCCTACATTAACGAAGAAGAAGAAGACTTAAACTATAGTAAATAGTTTTTAATTTGAATATAAACGTTGTGAAGAGTTCAGTTATGGCCACAACCCCCATTATTTAAATATCGTCAACGAAATCAAATATGAACGTGTTGAAAATTATTCAAAATAGGATGATATAAATGGTTTAAATTTGATTAAACAAAAGTATTGAAAATATTCTAGTGCAGATTACATCGTCACATCCCACATCCCATTCGTTTTTACATATGTATTTTCATCAAGTGTGCATATCGTTAATAATATTTCTGTACAATAGACTATTAGACTTAAAACTAACCCAAAAGTCTAAATAAAAAAGAGAAGAATAGGTATAAGACTATAAGAAATAGTTTGTATAAAAAACTATTCCAATGGTCTACATAAAATAAGAAAAAATACATAAAATAGAAGAATTAGACTATTGGAAATAGATTGTTTAAAAACTGACTATAAGGTCTTCATAAAAGAAGAAGAAGATTAATCTATAGGAAAGAGTTTGTATAAAATTCACCCAAGTTCTACATAAAATAAGAAAACGAAGAAAAAGACTAAAGGAAATAGTTTGTGTAAAAACTGTAAGGTCTACATAAAATTAAGAAGAAAATTAATTAAACTCCATGAACCGTCGCTTCAGACCCTTCAGAACCTCCGGTCCCTTCAATCCATCATTACGTCCCTTCCAATCAGGCCCTTCAGTACCTCCCGTCCCTTCAGGCCCTTTAGTGCATCCCTTCACTCCATTACATCCCGTCCCTTCAGTCGGTTAAGAAAAGTTTAAATCCAGAAACCATCCTGGAAGAACCGCGAAGAGATGAAAGGACCTTCTTTCCCCAGGATACTCCTCCTTTAAAGGTAAAATGACTAAATACATGAAGAAGAAGAAGAAAAAAGTTGAAATCCAGATACCTGCGAAGATATGGAAGGAAAATTGGACCTTCTTTTCCCAGGATAGTCCACCTTCATAGGTAAAATGACCAAATGCACGATGAATAAGAAAAAGAAGAAGAAGAAGAAAGTTTAAATCCAGAAACCTGCGAAGAGATGGAAGGAAAATTGGACCTTTTTCTCCCAGGATAGTTCATCTTCATAGGTAAGATGACCAAATACACGACGAAGAAAAAGAAGAAAAAAGTTTATATGCAGAACCCGTCCTGGAAGACCTGTGAAGAGATGGAAGGACAGTTGGACCTTCTTCTCCCAGAATACTCCAACTTCATATGAAAAATGACCAAATACACGAAGAAGAAGAAGAAGAAAAAAGTTTAAATCCAGAAACCGTCCTGGAAGACCTGCGACGAGTTGGAGGGACAGTCGGACTTCGTTTCCCAGGATATTCCGCTTTCATTGGTAAAATGACCAAATACACGAAGAAGAAGAAGAATAAGAAAAAAATTTAAATCCAGAAACCATCCCGGGCATACGCTCGACAATTCACCAAAGTTTCATTGTAATCGGACAAACGGTTTAGGAGCACATAGCATACATGCATCCATTCATACATACATAAATAAATAAATAAAATAATTTTCCTATAGGAAATCAGTATATTATTGTCGATTTGTAAGTAAATAGTATTAGGTAGGTACCTACCTACAACAATGTTCTAAATAAATTCGATTCATAACAAATTTTATTTGAATATCAGAATTTTTCCGTAACCATAGTAACCATTCCCATATAAAATATTAATATCAAATGGGCTCGATACATTTTTTGGATATGTAGGTAGGTACCTACATTGGTTTGTTCGAAGCCACAAAAACGAAAATTGTCCGAAATATCAAATATTATATACAAATTATGCAAATTTATTATGCCTATATCTTTACTAATAATTAACAGACTTTTACAATATATGTCTTAAAACTTGCTATAAAGTCTTGTGTTTCATTTTATTATTTCATAATCACATTTATTTCAAAGGTATATTATTTTAAAGAACATATTCATTCGGTAGGAAAATTAAATATCGTATGAAAAGATATTAAAATGGCGGGGTTATATGTACATTTGTACAAAACGCTTACTTTAAAAATAAGTTAAACATTATAATTAGACAAAATATTCACCATGTTTTTCACTTAAAAGCTAAGTTATACTTGAAAATATATTTTTTTCGTGTAAATACGTACTTCTAACTTTTAAACTAACAGATATTTACGTGCAAAATGTACACTTTTTTGACAGATATGACTTGGAATATTTTGTATGAAAAAAATAATTATTGAATTATTTTATAATTAAAGATTATATTAATTTATAATCTTTAAAATTCAGCATTTTAATCGCATTATTTTTAGCGTGACACTGCATCAGGTATACTGGTACATGTTCGCACATAAATTAGATTTTTAGATGCTCTTGGTTTTTCAAAAGGCGTGAGACAAACACACACACACACTAACATATTGATTGCTTTATTACTTTAGATAGGAAAAAATTCAATATTCTTAGTGTGAAAAATGATGCTGCATGTTCGAGACAAGATAGGAAATATCTGGCTCAGTTGTACTTAATTTTAAGCACAAATTGGGGTCAACGATATTTGTTTTTTATTATCAACATAGCTGAAAATCCGCTCTCACAGAGATACGTGGTTGTAAATGGAATCAGAAACAGTAATGCTTTTCGGGACAGCGATGGATATTCATTTTTAACTTTTAGCCAAAATTATTTACTCATTTACTGTGTATGTCCTATGACCATGGCTGCTTGCGTACCACCTTAATAATTGTCACGTACCACCAGTGGTACGCGTACCACAGTTAGGGAATCACTGGTGTAGGTTGATAAATAATTAATATTTTTACTGGAAGTTTTTATTGTTAAGGTTAATATATAGGTATATTTTATTGTTAATTTTTTTGTATAATATGTATGTGTATAATATGTTGTATTGTTAAATGTAATAACTTTACAAAATTACTGATAGTTGCTCCGGAACAGACTCTGTCTAGTGAAGCAGTTATCTTTAGTATAATTCTCTTTATATTGTTGTACTAAATAATCAATTTATGGGAGATTTGTAGGTAGTCCTATAAATAATAACATATTTAATTTTTTGAAGATTTAATAATTTGTTATAATTAAATAAAATTAGGTATACATCTTCTTCTTCGTTTCCTCAATGCTGAGGGTCGCGATATATGGGGCCGCCAATGGACAGAACTAGTCGCCTCCAGTCCTCTCTGCCCTCCGCAGCTCGCACCGCCGAATAAAGGTCGTTCCCAGTCATCTCCTTAATTTGGTCACACCATCGCGCAGGAGATCTGCCTTTACTTCTTTTGCCTGGTACACTTCCTGTGATAATACTTTTTTCCAGGTTACTTGGCTCTCTCCTGGCGATGTGACCAAAGAAGCTCAATACCCGGCGGCTGCATAATGTATTCATCATTCGAAACCTATATTTAGACAATACAGCCAGAGTCACAATGGATAACATTTTGTCCAGTACCTTCACCACACAAAGGGGAGTCCGCCAGGGATGTGTTCTGTCCCCCATCCTGTTCAATTTGTATGGCGAGCAAATTATTAGACGGGCACTAGAAAACTGGGAGAAAGGCATCAAAATTGGTGGTCAAATAATAAGCAATCTTCAATTTGCAGATGACACCACACTACTGACAGAAAATGAAGCAGACATGACATAAAATTATACAATACGTTTCTATATACCATGCCACAGGTTTGAGTTGTTTAGGTCGAAAGCAATTGCTTATTTTTTATTTATTTATACATAAGTTGTCATTTGTTGCTACACGAGGACCTACTAAACACAATTTTGGAAGGAATGGTGCAAATGGTGCTCGGCACCATGGTGCAAAAAGAACAATCAGCAAGTGCAAGTCGAGATTCACACTTGCGAACTGTCGACGACTTCAGACGTATATATATATATATATATATATATATATATATATATATATATATATATATATATATATATATATATATATATATATATATATATATATATATATATATATATATATATATATATATATATATATATATATATATATATATATATATATATATATATATATATATATATAAAGTAATAAAGCAATCAATATGTTAGTGTGTGTGTGTGTTTGTCTCACGCCTTTTGAAAAACCAAGAGCATCTAAAAATCTAATTTATGTGCGAACATGTACCAGTATACCTGATGCAGTGTCACGCTAAAAATAATGCGATTAAAATGCTGAATTTTAAAGATTATAAATTAATATAATCTTTAATTATAAAATAATTCAATAATTATTTTTTTCATACAAAAATATTCCAAGTCATATCTGTCAAAAAAGTGTACATTTTGCACGTAAATATCTGTATATATATATATATATATATATATATATATATATATATATATATATATATATATATATATATATATATATATATATATATATATATATATATATACATATATATATATATATATATATATATATATATATATATATATATATATATATATATATATATATATATATATATATATATATATATATATATATATATATATATATATATATATATATAATATATATATATATATATATATATATATATATATATATATATATATATATATATATAATATATATATATATATATATATATATATATATATATATATATATACATATATATATATATATATATATATATATATATACATATATATATATATATATATATATATATATATATATATATATATATATATATATATATATAATATATATATATATATATATATATATATATATAATATATATATATATATATATATATATATATATATATATATATAATATATATATATATATATATATATATATATATATATATATATATATATATATATATATATATATATATATATATATATATATATATATATATATATATATATATATATATATATATATATATATATATATATATATATATATATATATATATATATATATATATATATATATATATATATATATATATATATATATATATATATATATATATATATAGGGCATCAGAGAAGTGACCAAGATCTCTGGAAACAAACAAGTCACTGGGAATCTTTGAATAAATAGGCACCGTATCTATAGCACCGTATGCTTTCGAAATGTGGTGATGGAGGCGTATGTTGCGCATCCCATGGATAGCTAGATGAACCAATGTGTCAATTCTAGACGAGCTAAAGATCGAGGATCGTCTATCGACGATATGTTACAGACGTATCCTTCAATTCTTTGGACACATTGCCAGTAGGGAACCAGACTGCCTCGAGAAGCTTGTTGTGATGGGCAGCGTGGAGGGACGGAGATCTCGTGGTCGCTCACCGACCAGATGGAGCGATTTGGTTAAGTCCACAATGGGGTTATCGGTGACTGGTGCTCTGCGTTCAGCACAAAACAGATTGGCATGGAGGCGGGCCATACGTGTGGCGACGGACTACAGCCGCTATCCTCAGTCATGAGGAAAAGGACGAATATATAATATATGTAACATTCCACCAAATTTTATTCATGGCTAAATACATCTTGAAGAACAGTTTATTTTTATATATTTATTCTATTGCGTGAGTTTTTTTTGTGTTAGAATTTGTTATATACTATAATTTTGTTGTTAAATAAGAAACAAATAAAAAGAACTACAGGAAACTACATATGAAGTAAATTTTTATTTAAATCGATAGGTAATATTAAATCTACCGTCTGAGTTATTAAATACTTTATTTTTTTTAATTAAGTACCTACTATTAAAAAACTCTACAGCCGCTATCCTCAGTCATGGGGAAAAGGACGAATGATGATGATGATCTATAGCAAAATCGTTTGAAGGCTTTATAATTTGGTTGAGAGATTGTGAGATATATTATTTTCGTATAATATATGGGCTGTCATATCATTGCGACATCGTTATAAATGACGTAGAATTTGAGCGGTGTATGGCCAAAGTAGATACGTTGTACATATATTTCTCTCATATATATCTCATCGGAATGTTTTAAATAATATTGTTTTAAAATTAAGGATTTTAAAACAAATGTGTTTACTTGCGGCGGTCGCCATTTGTTATCAACCAACGTTGTGTGTATGTAACATAATATATGTAACATTAAAAAACCTATCTATTTTTGAATATTTTTATCATTGCATTTATACGAAAACATTGTATTTTTATCATTGCATTTATACGAAAACATTGTATTTTTATCATTGCATTTATACGAAAACATTGTATTTTTTCCCTGTCCGGTGTAAATGATAATTTATGACAAATTTGACAAAACAAACCTAAAACGAACTTATAATTCTGGCGCGGTTCAGGGATGACATCTGTGGAAAAGCATTGTCACCTCATGTATAAGAACTGTTGCTGTCATTGTTTACAAACGAATCTCTCAATATATGGCGTTACAAAAAGGTTTATTCGTTACTTCGTAGATGGCAATGGTGTTATTCAGCTTATTTTCAAACAGATTTTCAAACAGACAGACAAAAATATTAAATACTGTTCAAAATCATAAAAATATGTAAAAAATATGTTGACATGGTTGACATATGTAAATTATTTGAAAAATGGGCTTCATAAATACGAATATAACTTTTTCCTAATCTCAAATAGCAAACGTGTTGATACAATTTTTCCTGCAACCAATTTCTATTCAATTTAGAAAGCAACTCGTTCACGCGAGTCGCTATTGTCATTAAAGCCTAACTAAACCTGATCGAAAATTATTCGGGGTACAATAAAATACGAAAGCGAAATAAATGTGTACGTAAATCTCCATTCTCAGAATAGATTCCTAAAGTACCTCGATTTTCGTTCCTTCCGAACTCATCTTAGCTACTCTGATTCTGGTGAGTTCTTTAAACTTAGCACATTGGAAGACCGCAGAAATATATCCGACGCCGTCTACTTATATAAAATCGCCAACTCCATCGTGGATTGCCCGGAACTGCTTGAACGATTAGGTCTTTGAGTTCCCACCCGAGCTACCCGATCCCACCACTTATTACACCTGCCTCACTGTAACACAAGCGCTAAACAGCATGCATTCATATATCGAGCATCACACTTCTTCAATGAGCACTTAAACGAATTTGACTTATTCAACTCCTCAATAACTAATATCAAATCAAAACTTCTCTTACAATAATTATTCATATAAACTAATCCCTCTCCTTCTGTACTCCCCCTCTTCCCTCCCTATTCCCTCTTAACTCCCTCCTAACTCAATAATATTTACTTCCTACTTCTTACATAATATAATTTTATCTGTATACTTGTGGAAACATGTTATTGGCATAGTTGTTATTATTTTATTGTTAATCCCTTATATTGTATTAAGCTGTTTGTTTCCCGAATATAAATAAATAAATAAATAAATAAATAAATTTTTTGGTTAGGTTAAGTTAGTCTTTAATGATGATAGCGACTCGCGTGAGCGAATTGCTTTATAAATTGATGTATTCGCATTTGATAACATTTTTCAAATAAATTAGATTTCACAATATCTATTATTAAGTAATTGTATGATACTTTTTTTTTTATTTATTTAAAATTCAACACAGACAGCATTTGCTGGTATGAGTGTTGACATACATTTTGGTTTATATTGACATTTTGTTAGATTAGTACCTACATGTTATACAATGTGGTGAACAATAACATTACAATGAAATTTACAAAAAAAAAATGAAAATTCAACCATAGTGGACTACTATTTCACTTACTATTTTTAATACTACTGATTATTATTTTTGTTGAAAATTTTCGCGTTTAATGCAAACTTTGACAGTTCATCCGACATTGGTAAAATAACCAGTGCGTTTTCTAAGCTCTAGTTATTCGAGCGACGAATTTGAATGCATACTATCTACTTGTGGCTGTATCACTCGATATCGGGTGGAACGCCAAAAAAAAATTTAAAAAAAAATATATCGACTTGTGACGTTTTCGGCTGGTTTCTTGTTCAGGTTTTGACCGCTAGGGAATTTTGGCGGGAATTCAAAGATATCAAACTAAAATACGTTTTCGGAAGTAGGTTAAAAACAACAGAGAAATTTAATTTCCCGCTTGGCAAACAAATTTACTTGCCAATATTTTGGTATAGACGTCATTCGAATTGGAATTAATGAATCACAAACAAAATTTCACCGATTCAGGTTTCGTTTCGTAAAATCACAACTTTCAGTACGGTATTTTTATGGTAATAAAACCTCAAAGGGGATACCAGGATAATTTGGTGAAACATATCGGGTTGAAAATTTCAATTTATACAAACATGTCAACGTACCTTTTAGGCAGAGACAACCGATATTGACGATATTCCATTTTAAACCGAAAATAAGAGGTGGTTCCCAATTCGAAATGAGTTTTGCTTTCGCTTCACCGGTATAGAATCGATCTAGCACGTTTTGTTGTTTACAAAACCTTTGGCTAATACACGTTTTTTGTAGTGTCCGACCGAAGCTTCGGCTTCGGCTTCGGCGAAAAATAACCCGAATTTTCGGCCGAAGCCGAAGCTTTTTGTCAGCCGCTAAAAACAGTTATAACTTGTAAAAACATGCGCGAACATAACATGTGTAGCGGGTGTATAGATTCGGCCGGCCCAGTGTCGCGTGCAGGTTGCGGCTCTAAGGGCCTAGGCAGTAAAGGCGGGGGTGGGCGGCCGACGCTGTTGTGCCCTCGTCAATTCTGTACTTAGAGAAGAGCAGGACGGACGCCTCTAGTCTCGCTCGGCAGTGACTCGTCAACTGTGGCGAATGTTGTTTGGTCCGGGCACACCGCCGGCTCAGACGTCGGGTCAGACTTTCTGTGTTGACATCTGTGACGTCAAATCTGACAGGTGATGATTGCGTCGGATGCCCCCGGTGTTAGCCCGCCAAGCTTTCGGACGCCAACACGAGGACCGAGGGGTGCGGGGGCAAGCCCTTCCGTTCGATCTGTTGTGCTAGGGGCTTGCCCCGGCTGCCGATCTTGAGCGGTTGCCCAGCCGTTTGAGGTTGGATTCTCGGGGGCAGTGGTTGAACCCGATGGATGGTGGATATTTTGTGTTTGTCCGATGTTGCGGCTGCGTCCGGTGGTGAACAGGGCCAATGGGCTCTATAGCGTCGCCGGCGTGGAAGTGGATCGCGATCTCCCTCGAGACTATTTTTTATTTATTTATTAACAAAAACAATACAAGGTTCACATATAAATCATAATTTAAAAAGATATACAATTTTCATCATATAATTCATAATAACCCTCTTTAATTGAGATAAAATCTCGTGTTAAAAGAGGGGAGTATCTATTTAATATTATTACATTTACCAAAACATTGTACATCTACTAAAAAATATGAAGCTACACAAAACAAGAATAAAAGAACAAAAAATAAATAAATAAATCAGTACAATTTTTTTATTTTATTTTTAAATATATTATAATTTTTTTGGAGTCAAAGACTCAAAGGGAGTTCATTAAACCACTTAGTACCTTTATACTTATAGAAATGTTGTGAGGCAGTTGTACGTAAAAGAAGAATAGATATACATCCTTGTGAATTTATTCTGCTTTATTATTTATTATTTTAATTGATTTTTTATTTATTAGTTTAATTGAAGCAGATTATTTAATATTTTAATCGATTTTTTAGTAAAATCAAACCTTCGGCTTCGGCTTCGGCCAAAGGTTACGGCTAAGGCCGAACAATCGTCTTCGGCTTCGGCTTCGGCCGAAATCTGACCTTCGGTCGGACACTAGTTTTTTGATGTAATTTGTTAACAAACACTGCATAAAGTCGAACCATAATAAAGATTGGTATGACTCATCACATAAAAATGCAACACATTTGACATACGCCGTCAGTCTTATGTATATTCGCCTTAATTTATTGGCAATACGATAACCATTATTTTGTTCTGTTGTTGACACACATTTTACCGATTTTTCATTTTATTAAACTTTAAACGATTTGTATGTATTTTGGAAAATAACGAATGTAATGAGGGCCCGATGTAAGGAGTGCCCGATACGGAGGTATGAAGGAGACTGGATGGACATCCATAGGGCGACTCCAGAAGCTGTGAAGTGGCTGGCCGAACGGAAGCCAAGAGTGTAGAAGGGAAATAATCAATGACGCAGCCAAAGGCGCAGTAAAACCCGTAGCCGTACAAAAAGTAAGTAAGTAAGTAATGAATGTAATTATTGCTTGTAACTATTACGTCCTTGCACCTTGCGCAAGTGGCGAGTTTCTTGGCACATGGCGATTTCTTTCAATTAATCAGTATTTCCAGCCCAGAGATGGAATATTTGCGTGAGAAAAGAATTTAAATAAATTAAATTAGATGGATCGATGGCAGAGCGGTTAGCGCATTGGGTTAGTAATCCAGTGGTTACGAGTTCGAATCCTGCCTCGACCGATTTTGTTCACCTATTTCACAAGCATTGATGCTTATTTTAGAGAACGTAGGAAGATGTATATGTAGTTGTTTTATAAGAACATATTCATTTAAAAAAAATCCTCTGCTGAGGATCGAACCCAGAAAGCCCACACAAAAAGCCAAACGGCTTACCAACGGAGATCGTTTAAATACATCGCAATTAGTAAATAAATTCCGTCAAGATTAGTATTAAATATGACACTTAATTTCTGTCATCGTTCTTTGGGGATAGGTTGAGGCCATATGGGCCTAGCCAGTAAAGTTGGTGGTGGCTGTAACCCCATCCTAGGATTCTGGGAAAAAGGTCGGTGCCCCCTTCAATTCTTACCTATGGACTATATGAATAATATATCTTGCTCGACGGACACTCGTCGCTCTCCGTCAGCGGCTTGTTGGTACTTGATCCAAGTTTGATTGGCGGGCCTCCGCGGTTGGAGTTGGCCTCTTGTTGGCAGAGGTATAAAATATGCTTGTGTTGTCTGACGAAAATTCGCTCCAAGGATGAACAGAATTTTAAAACCCTATAACGTTCACAATGGAGTGGGGATAGAAGACTGCGAAATCCTCTAAATCATCATTCTCCATTGTGTCATCATCACTTGTATTCCCAACATGAATAATGGGATGGTTCATATTTTCATCGAACTTGGATAATGTATTCCACCAAGGTAATATGATTTTTTAGCTTTTTCTATACATTTTGTCCATAGATACGCATTACATTGTTTCAAAGCTTCATCCCACATATACAAAACTTTTTCATCTCCAAAACCGTTCCGACACATATTTTTAGATCTGGATTTTAAGTTGACTTGCTCACACCATAATTTTTGGAGTAATTAATCCCCATACTTCCAGATAGCGGGCTATTTATACGACAGCTTGTCCAACAATATAGTTTTTAAATTCAATTATGTTATCAATCAATTTGATTTTATGTAGAGCATTTCACAACTTTAATATGGAGAATTCAGAATGTACGTAGCGGAGCTAATATCTTTTGGATGAATAAGTAGTAAAATATTAGATGTCATAATAAGAAATGAGGATATTAGATAATAACTTTCATCTGATTGAACATGAGATGAAAATATACAATGTACAGGTACTCGCATAGTATATTTCGTGTTGACATAGTTGCAAATTGCTTTGGGTTAGTTTATTATATGCTCTGGCAACAATTATGATAATCATTATATTCTACCTCCTATGTATATATGTATTCTGTCTCTTTGGGAGAATGGTGTCTGGTATCTATTTGGAACATTTCCAATAATAATTTGGTATTTTCCAATCCATCTTGTGCGTCATTAGGGTTGGTTGCGGTGGAAGGGAATAAGGATTGGCCAGGAACAGGAGATTGGAGCGAATCGAGGGGAATATGAATGTATTGGTTGGAGGGGATAGCGTGTATCATTAGGTAATATTATATTTAGTGGTGAACAAGTTTGTGACCATACAAGTGGTCTTTGTATTGGTCATTAATACCTTTTTCCCAGCAATAGTAAATTTATTCATTAAATTGGCGAACATCTCGGACAATTTGGTGATTTTTTATTTTCATAAAAGTTTTACATCATAATAATTGGGATCAGTGAGTTTCCCATACAAAAAGGTCAAGTACATATTACATTCACTATTAAATTTATAATATGGGATACATGTTTTTTATTTAATTACTACTTAGTAAAATGTTTTTAATTACTTTCTACAGTAATTTTTTTAAATATAGTTTTAACTGAGGATATTTTATCAAGTTTATCCATACCACTTGGAAGGGTGTTAAATATTTTCGGTATGCTTACCTACTATCAGTGTCCTTTCACCGTAATAGTTGGGAATTATCAATTTATTTTGCACAAATTGTTTGGAATTATATATATTTTTTACAGGTCATTTTTATTCATTAGAGAAGTAATATTTAATATGACTCAATAAGTGTATAATTGGTTAACTGGGAGTATTCCTGTTACACTAAATACCATTTCATCATTGTCTTTACATTTAGATAAATCTGATTTGGGTATTATTAATTTTAACAATCTCTAACGCGAAGAGACCAACTCGTGTTCAACTAAAAGTATAACCCCTGAGAGTGTGGTTAAAACCATTGTGTGTCCATTTTGAGACGATTACAGGAATTGGACAAATCATAAGCCAGTTTGCACCGTACATTAGATACAGAGCTTGCCTGAAAAGTATACCAAGGGGTCTTGTATGATCGAATTGTGATATGATGACTTGCCACAAAAAAATGGAAAATCCTATAAGAATTTGTTGGATATCACAATTTTTATGTAACAATTCATGTCACAATTTACTCCTACTTAACCCCCGAGTCCATCTTACGCGATAATATAAACCACATGACCACGCATAAGTTGAGATTAAATGGTTACTCGAGCAAGATTCAAGCGTGTAAAGACAACTTCGAAATAGAGCACCGAAATAGAGCCACAAATACGCGAATATGTGAAAAAAAACAAAGATTATCGTCTCTAAGAAAATCCGAGGTCTAAGACCCGAATGCAGTCCTAGGCCTGGTATTACAGTCGGCCCTCAACTCATTGAGTTTGTTAAACTCAAGATTAATGTTAAGGGGAGATTAAATCCATTTCCGTATTACAGTGCAATATGACATGTCAGTTACTAAATCTTCAATTATAGAAATATTTTACTTTTTCTGTGGTTATTATCTGTCAAATTTTAAATAACCTCAAATAATACGAACTACAAAACGGGACGCTACCACTTGAAATACTATTGTTTTATTATCCAACATGGTAAATTTAATTTTTTTCACCAAAATAATGCTTTTAAATGCCCATGTTCCTTTCAATATGGCTATCAGTTTATTTTGTTGTGTGGCGCCACCGTCGATACAAGTAACGCCTCTAGTGATAGAAACTGAAACTACACTCGTTGCCTAACGCCTGTAGTGATAGAATCTGAAACTACACGCGTTGCCTATAAAATGACAGTTGACTCACCGTTAAGTACTTAATCCGCCAGAAACGTTGAGTTAAATATTTTTCGTTTTAGTGACGTATTTGAGGGAAGATTAGGCCTAAACGGACACTATAATACGCTATATTTTTGTAAAGCTTGAGTTTAGCTCTTAAACTCAGACTGTAATACCGGGCCCTAGGTACCTAAATGTGTCCTAGGTACCTAAATACTATCTCCTAACCTCACTGGAGTATTTAGTATTCTTAAGTTAGCAATTGTGTTGCAGTCATCACCTACTAAATACTACGCCAAACTTAAGGTCGATGGCGTAGCATTGCACATTATTGTATATGAAGAAAAGGGATAAATAGTATTCTATGGGTTTAGACTGACATTTAAAATGTTTTTTTGTCAAGATCACACTGACAGCTCGATGTCGCGATTTTTCTGAAATTCCAGTGAATTTTCGGCATCTCGTATGGATCGCTGAATACTCTGGTATTTGATTTGACAAAATTACCAAATACATATTCAACAAAGCCGATAAAATCATCATCCACCGAAAAAATCTCGTTTTTTCGTATTAAACCACTCGTAAGGTTCCTCGCGATCAACCTTACTTTTTGACAATTCGCAAATGTTGCATCGCAAACTTGGTAGCATCCTCCAGTTAGGAAGTGATCTTCTAACTTAAGTGAGCAACTGTGCAATGAAAACATGGTTAGCATTTAGAATTTAGTATTTAGGTAGGACTCTGCATTCGGACCTTAGTCTACAAGACCGATGCCAATTTCTCTCATTACTAATCAAATTATGAACATAGGATACCTATATGTATCGATATGTACCTATCTTAATTATATAACATTGTTCAATCAACCATCTTCGAGATAAATCGACAACTCTCATTATTTATACAACCGCGACCCTTCAAATTGACTAGCTAAATGATAATATTGTAGAACTTCGACCAGAACTATACACCATTGAAGATTATTTTGGGTTTCGTACAAATATAGACAGACCATCACAAAGAAAACAAAAGGCCATCGTTTATCTTTATACTTCTTATTTATTTCATTCATTTCCATATGAGGTATACCCCAAAATGTAGGGTTACCAGCGACCGGTGTCCTAGAGTGATTTTTTTTATAAAAAAAACACGACACATGATGGTCACTCAAAGGCATGAGTATAGTTCAACAGGAATAGGGTTACCATATCTCAGGATTTGTCCTGAGATTTCAGGATTATTCGACTTTTCTCAGGATTGCGGCCGGATTTCGCAAATCTCATGATATCTCAGGATTTTCAATAAAACACAGCTTACATTTTATAGATCTCTTTAATTAAAAGTTAAACAAACTAAAAATAATCTTCCTTTGGTAATAATCCAAGTAGGTACTTAATAAGTTTTATCGTACTTAATATGTGAAGATACCTTTTTAAGTAGGGTTTTTTTCTTTAATTATTGATTTATAAAATGCCTCACATGTTAAACTCTTCAAATTATATTGAACTAAAAGTATAGCTCGAACTAAAGACCCCTTTAGTCGGTTTCTTTCTTTCGACCATTGAGCCCCCATGATAGAAAAAAAAACTCTTTCTACGTTTGCATTCTGGGCTGTAATTGCAAATATATATTGACAAATACGCAGTATCTCTGGTAATCGTGAAATACCTATTGTCTTGAAAATGTTTACCACAACGCATAAAATCTCAGGACTTTTCCATGGAAATCAGGCCTTTTTTCCGGACTTTTGATTTTTTCATCTGGTAACCCTAAACAGGAAAGAGTTGCCTTCATCAAAAACCTATTATTTCTTAATCTTCTAACATTGATATTTATTTATTTTAAACATTTTGTACACATGCGCACAATGGAAGGCTTATTGACGTATGGCAATATCTTCCAACCAACCATATTCCATTGGTGTGGTGAATTGTGTTTGTGACACGCACCAATTTATGTGAATAAAATAAATAGTGAAACATATTAAACAAAAGATGGGTGGTGGCAGAGCGGTTAGCGCGCTGGATTAGTAAATCTAGTGGTCGCGAGTTCGAATCCTAACACGACCGATTTCGATCACCTATAGCATAAGCATTTATGCTTAATTTAGGAAATGTATGAGAATGTATTAGACACCTGTCTCGAAGGCAGAAGAAGTAGAGGCAGACCTAGGTTGAGATGGCTGGACGACGTGCTGTGTGATATAAGAGAAATGAACCTGATAAATTGGAGAAGACTGACGGTCGACAGGGAGGGATGGAGACAATTTCTGAAGGAGGCCTGGGTCCGTAGCGGACTGTAGTGCCAATGATCATGATGATAATGATGAGAATGTATATGTACATACTTGTTTCAAGGACGTATCCATTTTTTTATTAAAAAAAGGCAAGTTCTTTAACTACACACTAATCACGTATCACGCAAAAACGGAGGTTAAGTCGGATGATGATAAGGATTACTTCTTAGAATAGTGCTTCCACTCTTTTCTATTATTGTTTTCGAGTGTCATGTAAGAGCCGGGTAATCGAAAATACAACAGGCAACAATAACATCTCACATAGTTCAGCAATGAGGTTCACCACCCATTCTGAATGTAGTGCCTTTTTAGGTGAGACGAGACTGTGTTGTGCTCCCTTTTATAAGGCAATGCACACCCGCACACCTTTCGCTGGTTACCCCACATTGTGGGATATGCCGTGATGGTATGAATAGGTTAATAAAAAAAGGGGACTGCACCTTAAAGCCCGGTCACACTGAAAATGCGAACACAGTAAGCCGGCTTATTGGCTCTTTTATAGAGTTGATACTCTGTAATGGAGATGATCACAATGTAATAAATGTAATAGGTAAAGCTGATGCCCTACCTGAAAGGGATGGCACGACCATGTGAACGAAATTTTGAAAGACGGAAATGTTTGAAGTGTGAGCAATAGACGAACATGTATGAGACGATGCATGAATGTGGACGAGGCGAGGGATGCGTGCCAGGATAGAAAAATGTGGCGTTCGGTTCTCTTTGCCTACCCCGCAAGGGACATGGCGTGATGGTATGTATGTATGTATGTAAAGCTGATGGGAAATTCTTTTGACCCAGTTTTTTAGATAATCAGAATAGAGTGGAAGTATGTAGGTAATATTCCAAGCTGGTGCTACATAGCTTAGCCATACAAAGACAATACATAAACAAGACCATGTGTGTAGTATTTTGAACAAGAACCAATAGTTAAAGAGTTAAAGTTCTAGTATTAGAAGTTGCGTACAAATATAATAATTTTGTTTGAAACTTGGTATTATTTTGATATATGTTATTCTACCAAGTTCATTAATTGTTGGTGTTAACGTAACAGCTAGGGAATGCAACCTCGGTATACCGAGATCTCGCATCAATTATGCTAGAACAATCTTGCATCAAAATTTATGCGATCAATTAGCTCCAATGATTTACAGCTAGTTTCATAAAAATTAAAGGAGACTTAATGTCGACTTAAAAAAAATTGCGTTTGATAAGAGCAAAATGTCACTTAAAGTTCACTTTAATTTTAAGTCCAGTGTCTTCATACTTTAGTCACTAAAGTCTTCTTTAAGAGCAGTTCATTTGTTTGAGTGTGCTGCAATATTATGACATAATGTTCAAGTCAGTTCTTTTTTATGTCAATATTGTCAATTGAATGTTGACGACCATGTCCATATTACTTACTAATATTCAATAGTTTATTACTATCTAAACAAAATGATGTTTTCAAAATGAGCTAATTAGAAGATGCGTACTGTGATACGACGGTGTAAAGTCGACCACATGGAAAAGTAGAATTAAGGAGAATTTTTTGATAGGTTTCGATTCCATAAACATGTCCTATACATCAAGGATCAATTCAATGATAGAAATAACATATTATATGCTAGTAGACAGAAAGATTTACCTATGCTATGAGCTATGTTTCCATAGATTTAGATAGCAATACTGCCAACTTTCAGGTTTTTGGTGACATTTCTGCCTTTTGCTATTATGAAACGCAACGACTTAAAGGCGACTTTGCCTATGAATATTATATTAAGAAATTCTAGACCTAATATTTTAATGTATGTTTTATTGAGTCGTTTGTAGATACGATGCTTGACAGGGCCACACATGTAAATATTATTTTGGCATTTGATTTTAAAATATTTTCATGACCACTCAAATGAACAACGATACTAAAAACATAAAATTATCGACGTTTCCCAATTTATTGTCAAGGTGTTTGCCTAGTCCGAAGATTCTAGGCACACACTTGGTACATAGCACACAGCACAGGGCACATAGCACATAGTACACATCACACACACAGATTGTGATGAAACTTTCAGAATACAATCTCAGCATGATACTAGTTGATAATCAAATAAAAATAAATCCTTAAAAATTGCGAAATCATAACTCTCCACTATATTTCCTTGGGTTAGTGAGGAGTAAAAAGAAAAATATGATTGCCTACTATAGAAAAATATATTTATCGCCATTTTGTCTACAAAACAAGATGGCGTCAAGTAAAAACACAATGGCGATTCTTCTAGAAAATCACGTACAGTATGTGTGTAGTTCATTACAAGTTAACAAGGAGATTCAAAAGTTAGTAAACATTATAAGAACTCAATACTATACTTCATTCATAGAAAATTTTAACAATATCAAAACATTTAGCTGAGTTTTTTTATTCTTTACTCTAAACTCTTCTTCTTATTTTTGTGCCGCTCCTAATGGAAGTTGACCACCATCGCAGCAAACTGAAATGAAATTAAATGATTTATCTCCATTATTTACAAGTAATAATATGAATTCAAAACGAGTGCGTTGTGGCCAACGCTATACTCCTGAATACCAAGTCACTCTACAAAGCATACAAATTTTGATGCAAATTTGTAGCATTTTTATGAAATGAGTTTGTTAAATTTTTTTTGATTCAAATATTTTTTTATAATAACTAAAGAATTTTCAATGCCATTTTACAAAAGTGGTGTGCCTTTTTAGCAATTTGAAAATATAAATTAAGTTTCCTGAGTATAGGTCAATTAAAAATAATAAACAGTTAAACAAATTGAAAAGCACTGATCCAATATCCTTCAAAATCTAAGGAGGTTTAAGTGAAGATCAGATATACAAATTTTCTAAAATTGAAAAGAATTGATTGAGTACTTTATAATGACGTAGTAGAATAAATACGCCGTATATAGTACACAGCACACACTCAAAGATGCATCGTGATGAAACTTTTAGAATACAATCTCAGCATGATACTAGTTGATAATTGTAATAAAAATATAACCTTAAAAATCGAGAATTTACAACTCCCCACTTTATCCCCATGGGTTATTGAGAAGTAAAAATGACTATATTAAAAAAACTTATAAGGAAAACAAATTATCCTGGGGGGCAAGTCTGGTTCAATCGGCGAAATCAAAACCACCGTGATTACCCATATCATGGATATAATTATTATATGGAGTTCTACAATATCTTTAGATGACATAGAACTTCATACTATAATAATTTTATCCATGATATGGGTAATCACTGGGGTTTTGATTTCGCCGGTCGAACTAGACTTGGCCCCCTAATTTTGCGATAACCTAACGAGTGATGCCGTATCCAAAATCCCGGACATATGTAACTGTATTTGTATTTAAAAAAATGTATGTGTATTCGATGCTCTTTGAGTAACACATGAAAATATTTTATTTGATTTGGAAACCATGTGATTCATATTAATTATACCAACAAAGTTAACTAGTCTCTTTCTATGGTTCTGAAATAAAAATCGCTTCAAAGATTGGATTTATGACAGGTACTATAGCAGACACTGGGACCTGGTTAATCTATTTTGTGTGAGCCCATATATTTGTTAAGGTAATGAGTACATATTTAGTGTGGAATGGGAACAATCACCTGGTTCATAATTGCATATAATTGTCAGTAAAAAATGTAAACTGCTAGCCCTAGAACAGGATTTCCTAGTTGGGCAGCAGTAATCTACTTATTGTTGTCATTATAAATATGGTGTGATAAAAGGTACACAAATAAATAAAATAATAAAAACTCAAAAAAAAACTACCAAATCGTCTGTCTTTAAACACGTTAACGCATTTGACGCCTTATCAAAAAGCCGACTTATATTTCTAGAAGCGAAATTGCCTGCCGCTGAGAAAACTCTTTCACTCTCTGCGGAAATTGGTATCACAGATAAAAAAAGCCTTGTAGTACAACTACAAATTGGGAGTTTGTGTCGGGAGGTCTTAAGTAGTTTAAAATCCTGGTCGCAGCAAGTGACAAAAGGGATTGGAGGAAAAGGCTCGATCTGGGCCGCAAAGTCACTGAAGAATAATATCCAGTTTCCTTCAATTTCTTCCGAGTATACCTACGCGCGGAAACAACGATTCTTCAATATGATTTGTTTACAATGTGTCTACATTTCATAAGGACGGAATACACAGTGATTGGATATCTGAAGATAAATCAGGTTCTGTTTGTTCCCGTTAAGTTTTGACAGCGAAGCATTATTATGTTTACCTTGTTCAAATCATACGAGACCAACATTAGATCGAGCACATAATAGTTGATGAACAACTTCGAAGTCCTGTAAGTAATGGAGAGTATTATTAATAATACTTACAGATATGGTGAAAAGAGAAATATCAATAATATAGATATGGTGAAAAGAGAATTATCAATAATAAAGGTAAGGTCAAAAGAGAATTATATACATATTATGGATAAAAGAGAATTATCAATAAAATAGGTATGGTTAAAAGAATTATCAATAATATAGGTAAGGTCAAAATAGAATTATCAATATTATATACATATGGTTAAAAGAGAATTATCAATAATATATAAAAAATTAAACACTTCCTTGTATGTAGTACATAAAATTAAGAAACGCTAATGCAACTAACCACATTTGAGTTTGGCTTTAATAACTCGACAAACTGTCTGCCTGTACGTAGGGCGGTCTTGGGAAGATTCGACGGTTGTAGATCCTTAGATAAGAAGATGTTGGCATTGCCCCTACGATCAGCAGGCCAAGTCAGTAAAAAAGTCGAGATCCGACAACGTATCGCCGCTCTTCTCGCCATGTTTACGCCCGTGACGACAATTCGTAGTCACTAAGCGCTGTCGAGTTCGTAAATGCACTTATTAGTATTTGTCGCCGTTAGGCTGGCTTGCGGTACATTTTTGAATTATCATTTATGGCAATACACAATATTTTCCCCATGATTTGATTAAATGTCAAATTTGTTAAATAAATATCATATGGTCATATTTTTAAGCACGGAAGCAAGTTATAATACGATTAAATTAACATCTTTTGTGTTTATTGAATGTTTTGAGAGTAATTTTAAAAATTATTTTTAATAATATTTCGATCAATTTATCAAGTGTGATGACAGCGGCGTGTTATTTTTTTTACTAAAAACTACGCCGAATTTTCTTTTGTTAAGTGTTAAAATACATATGTGATAAAATAGCTTACAAGAATACTTTCTCAAAATCAAAAATTATTTCAAATCTATACTTAGGTACGGAAAACATTTACGGACGCATAGAATTATAATGTTATAATCTAAGTACGGACGCATATTTCCAATAAATATATAACCATACAAAACTTTTGTTACGCGGTAATTAGCAATAAGTAAATGAATTACGCGGAATATTTAAAGGGTTTGAAGAATCTCTTAAACGGCGTCGTTTAACCCGTTTATATAATTATTCTCAAAATAAATATGAAATTCGGCATTGTTCGCGTAAAAAATGACATTTTATTCAACATGGCGGCGTTAGATCTTGTCTCTCGACTCGATGTCGACCCAATCTCGCCGTCAAATAAGTGGGCGAGAACGATTCGACGCGTTATCTGCTTAGTGACTACCAAAACTGTCAAAATATCGACTAGACGATATTTTGACAGTTAATCTCGACATTTATCGGTCGAGATCTACTTACAGACTTAGCCTGCAGATGGCGTGATGAATCAGAAGTCGAACGGGGCAAACACCAAACTGATTCTAGACAACATTTGAAAAGAAGCGAATGAGTATTTTAGTCTATAATAATAGATAAAGTAGAATAAACACACCGTACATTGCATACAGCACTCACACAGATACATTGTGATGAAACTTTCAGAATACAATCTCAGCATGATACTAGTTGATAATCAGCAAAATTTACCACTTTATCCACTTGGGGTAGGCAGGAGTAAAAATATCGATGGCGAAAAGCCTAGTTTAAACCTCTCATAAATTGAAATATTTAACTTCGCAATGAAAATTATCGTAGCATTAACGACAAACAAATTATTTTCTTATTCATGGAATCAAATCTTCAAAAAGCTTTCCTTTTAATGTTATTTTTCTTGAATATTTCCCCGAAAACGATCAAATCAATCATCCAGATATCATAAAAATATTATGACAGAATTATTTTTTGACCTGAGGTGTGTCCAATGCGATACTCTACAACGAGCCATATTTTTTCCTCCAAACAGATTTAAATATCATTATTAAGAATAATATCTCAATAGAGACGAAGTTGGTATATTATAGAAGAACCAGGAACTCAGGCACCGACAGGGCTTACGACCTGTCATCGGCTGGTTCACGTGATCACTTTATGCGCTTGCGCAACGTTCACCAATTATGACTTTATTGAGTTCCCTTATCAATGTAATTTTTGAAAGTTCTATATATTTGAATAATGTGTAAACAATTCACCTGAATAATACGAAATTATACTATTGCCATCTATGAGGTAACGAAGAAACCTTTTTGTAACGCCATCTATTAAGGAATTAGTTAATTTGTAAACAATTAAATTTAATATCGTACCCACTGTAACGTAACAGGGTGTCCTCAACCCTCAGTGGCCGGAGAAGGCTCGAGTGAGGGCTCGAGCCCGCCCGGGCTTCACCTCACCTATAAGTTGGGGATTATTAAAAATAGTATGTATCATACAATTACATAAATAATATTTATTTATTAACTAGTTGCATGTAACACATGAGATCCAACTGTCGATGGCGATAGTATGCATAATCAAAGAATACGTACCAAACTATAAACAACACAAATTATTAAATATTTGAAGATATTTTATTTTCTATATAAAACATGTAGGTATGTTTGTCAGGATAGGATAGTATGGAGGCCAGTCTGTTTTTCTTACACAGAATATGAAAACAGTATGATGGTATGTATGTATGTTTGGAGATTTAAGTATCAAACTATTAAGTCTTCTTACATATTGTGTATAGGCGACTACCATACAAATTGTATGAAGTGATGTCGTCACTAAATTGTTAAAAAAAATTGAGATGTGTTAATACAATGTTTTTATTTTTTATAGAAAATTAAATTATCTAGTTGGGGTGTTTCGGCTTTTTTCGATATTTTAAAAAAAAATGGAAATATAAGCAGTTAAACTCATAAATTTGTCAAAAAAAAATATTTTTCTTATTAAAAAATGTTTGAGAAACCCTGCAATTTAAAAAAAAAATCTAATTTGATATTTTGTATTTGTCTAACTTTATACCAATTTTCAGCGTTTATCTTTTATGGTTTCTGAGATATATGGAAAAATAAAGTAAAAATTCAAAAGTTGATAACCCCTGACTGATACAAAAAATTACGATTCTGAGTATAAAAGTTTAGTTGGCCTATAACTTTTTATATATACTGAAAATTTGAGCTCTGTCAATTGAGCGGATCAAAAGTTATAAGGGGGGGACAGACAGACACACACACAGACACACAAAACTCACATAAAATGTTCTACTCCGAATTCTGAGTAAATCCATGTATGGGAATATATATGCTGCGAGGCCTCTAGTTGGTGTTATTAGCATGCAAAAAGTCCACTACACCATACAAAATGTTCCTTCGTACACGCATCTTGGCTTAATAATGTCGATTCATTAAGAGAATTGAATTCTCATGAACGAATCGACAGTTGGATAAACGGCATAAATTGTCTTTAACATACATACATACATACATAAAAACATATATTTATGATAAAAACATATCTTCTTCTACTTTTCAGCCCCTTTCACTCCACTGCTGTATATAGGCATCTTCCTGGGTTTTCCATTTCTCTCTATCCTGGGCACTCGCTTCCACCAATGTCCCACCTGTTCGACAATATCGTCAATCTATCTCCTCTGTGGTCTCCCTACACTTCTTCTGGGAATCTAGATTTACGTACTTACACATCATACTATTATTTAATATTTTATAATCGTATTTTACTATATCTTGTATGATTTTCGTTTAGGTTTAGTTAGTCTTTAATTATAAAAGCGGCTCGCGTGAACGAGTTACATTATGAATTAAATAGAAATAGGTTGCATAAAAAAATTATCAACGCCTTTGCCATTTGAGGTTAGGAATAAGTTTACTATGTATTTGTATTTGTCAAGCCATTTGATCACATTTTCAAATAATTTATATAATGGTAACATATTTTTATCTACTTTTATGATTTTGAACACTATTTGTTATTTTTATGTTTAAATTATCGCGTTTAATGTCAACTTTGACAGCTCATCCGACATTGCTAAAATGACCTGTGCGTTTTCTAAGCTTATCACGTTTAATGTCAACTTTGACAGCTCATCCGACATTGCTAAAATGACCTGTGCGTTTTCTAAGCTTATCACGTTTAATGTCAACTTTGACAGCTCATCCGACATTGCTAAAATGACCTGTGCGTATTCTAAGCTTATCACGTTTAATGTCAACTTTGACAGCTCATCCGACATTTCTAAAATGACCTGTGCGTATTCTAAGCTCTAGTTAAAAAACACGTACATATACTTTTACATTTACACACATTCTTATTTTCGCCAAATAGATCGAGTTGCGTCAGCGATTAAACCTTAAATTCGTGAGATTCCATATAAGCTAAAACACTGACTATTTCTGAGATTCTGATGTATTCAAACTCTCTGTTATCTTTAGCAATTCATATTATAATATACATACCTACATTAAAAATACTTATATTCACAAGTATTACAATCGAATTTATTATGATTGTGTCTTTAAATATCCTTACTCTGAGAATAATATTTATTCTTGGAAGGAAATATAAATGCTGAATAAAAGAAATATTATATTTCATTATTTTTCTTTCTAAATGAAATACTTGTCTTTCTTTGTGTTTTTTAACAAGCAAGCACCAAGATACTAAGTTCTCTAATATAATTCTTCAAAGGTCGATAAGCTTTAAGAAAAAAATATATTTAATACAAAGCATCTCGTAAAAGTTCGGGATATTGAAAAAAAAGGAAAATGACTCGTTAAAAAAAAGTATCATTTTCCTATCGATTACCATCGTTTTCGAGTGTCCTGTAATAAGATGGGTAATCGAAAATACAACAGGCAACAATAACATCTCACATAGTTCAGCAATGAGGTTCACCATCACACATTCTGAATGTAGTGTTTCGGGTGTCTCGTAAGAGCCGGGTAATAGAAAATACAACAGGCAACAATAACATCTCACATAGTTCAGCAATGAGGTTCACCATCACACATTCTGAATGTAGTGTTTCGGGTGTCTCGTAAGAGCCGGGTAATAGATAATACAACAGGCAACAATAACATCTCACATAGGTAGTTCAGCAATGAGGTTCACCATCACACATTCTGAATGTAGTGTTTCGGGTGTCTCGTAAGAGCCGGGTAATAGAAAATACAACAGGCAACAATAACATCTCACATAGTTCAGCAATGAGGTTCACCATCACACATTCTGAATGTAGTGTTTCGGGTGTCTCGTAAGAGCCGGGTAATAGAAAATACAACAGGCAACAATAACATCTCACATAGTTCAGCAATGAGGTTCACCATCACACATTCTGAATGTAGTGTTTCGGGTGTCTCGTAAGAGCCGGGTAATAGAAAATACAACAGGCAACAATAACATCTCACATAGTTCAGCAATGAGGTTCACCATCACACATTCTGAATGTAGTGTTTTGGGTGTCTCGAAGAGCCGGGTAATAGAAAATACAACAGGCAACAATAACATCTCACATAGTTCAGCAATGAGATTCACAATGAGGTGAGGTTTTCGTAAATTTCAATACATATAATACCTGATTTTTTCGTTATGTTATCATTGCTATGAACTGTTATTAAATTCAATATATTGATTGTGTCTTTTATTTACTTCCGTTATCTTTCCAGTTCATTTTTATCGTGTAATAATCTTATTGCCATAGTACACATTGAATTGAATATTATAATTACAGTGTATTTGTACACTTAAAATATGCTGGGGTGGAACTCTTATATGGTGCAAGTAAAAGATGTCTTTTTCTTTTACACTTTATTTTACAACACGTTCAATACAATATAATATCAAGGTCAATATTACTATATATATACAACTAGACGGAGGTACTCAATTAAACGGCGAAACGCAGAATGCCCCGCCGCGCGCCCATTCAATCACTATATACATACAGACATGCTATCTCTTTCACTCACATATCTCACAATAATCAATTCTGGTATTCAATTGATTCCCGGTGGAGACACAATATTTAATTGTGTTTTCAGTCTGGTTCTGTGAGACGATTTATATCGTAAGTCTTCAGAATGTGGCAACTTGTTATTGGGTGCTTGTTAAATTAATATTTGACATAGTACCTGTTAGTTGCCCAAGAAATTCCATAGGATTTGTACTCCGGAATACAAAAAAGTTTAAAATTGAAAAATCCCTACTTATATTATTCACCTCTTTAGTTCGCTGTAGACTTGAGTACGCAAGTGTTATTTGGAGTTCTCATTATGCGAAGTCGATCTTGCCAACAGAAGAAAATTATTCGATGCATTAACACTATATACAATATTCCATAATAAATTCGATTGCATTCAGTTAAATAGTATGCTTCAAATACAAATTCCATCAAGAATAACGAGACAGCGCCAACTTTTTTTCACAAATACTTCGAGAACTAATGCAGGATTCAGGATACCGCTTTATAGAATATGTAAAACAATTAAACTTTATCTTAAGAGTATCTAAACCTTTCAAGTCATTAAAAACTATTAAGATTTTGTATTACGCCTATGTTCGTAGCTGTTTAGAATACGCATCTGTTGTGTGGAACCCACGATACATAACTTATATAGATAGATAGAATAGAGAAGCTACAAAATAAACTTCTCAAACATTTAGATTTTCGAGAAAGACAGGCATTCAGCAGCTCAACCCAATCCGCTAAATATCATGGACTAATTTCTTAAGAGAACTGACGCACACTGGCCGACTTGCGGCCGCTTTCTCCAAGGTCCCTCAAAACCGAACATCAGCTAAGTACCCATTCGAAACTTAAATCCTTAAGTGGCTTACTTAATAAATTTGCATTTCACCAACAAATAACACCCACACTAAGCTGATGTCAGGATTATTTTTTGTTATGTTTCCGGTGAACATGAATATGGACTCAAGATAACGTTACTTTAAAAAATATACAAATTAGAAATACATAATATACTATAAAAATATCATTAGAATATTCTAACGTGTGAATTTCACGATTTTTACTCTATATATAAATTAATTATAAAAAAGTACTACTTTGATCTCATGAGTATAGGTAATTGCCGCTAGCGCCAACAGATGGCGCTAGCGGCGCTCGCTGTCAGGGCAGCCTTGTTTGTACACCAGTTTTTGTTTTTGACACATCATGTACAGACAGTTTATTTAGTATTCACACCAATTTAGTTATTTTATTTTAATATTTGTTACTTTTTTTAATATATAATGCAACTGGCTCATGTCAGCCGCAATTATAACTACAAACAAACCTAACCAATCTATTTTTACCAAACTTTTGTAGGTTTCGTTTAAAAAATCGGTGTACATCCTAGGATATACTCGCTGTCATGGCTGTTTATTCGCTTCGCACTTGTTGATTGTTGAGATTGTTCGACACGGGACGCGCATATTTATCAGAGTATAATATTTAGCAGAGTATAATTATGGAAACCAAGGAAACGTTCTACAAATTTTACCCCCAGTGAAAAAACTAAATTAATTGAATTAGTTTCAAAAAACACGGCAATTACTTCAAAACAAACGGATGGAGCATGTCTATTTCATCGACCAATTCTGCCAATTCAACGATTTCACGAATCCAGCCATCTTCCAAGATGATAATAAACAAAATATAACTTAAATTTTACAAAAAAAAGATAAATTCAATAATAAAACAACTCTGCGACGAAATCGTAATCCAAATATCTATATGTCAAACGCGTTAAGTGACGCTTATGACGGTTAATCCACTAGAGACCGCCACTTAAAATTTTATGCGCCGACGTCGCTAAGCGAGGCTAAGATTGTTTGGTGAAATGCAATTTTGCGCTAAGTGGTTCATAAATGTGATTTTTTAAGTTAAGGAGCCTTGGGGAAATCGGGCAATAATGTTCTTATACAAGATTACAAATAATATTGCAGATTCGAGCCCCTTGTTGAGTAAACTGGCCTTACGTGTACCAATAAGGCTTACAAGAACTGCCCATACCTTCAGACCTCCCAGCTGCGATACCAACTATGCTCAAAACTCTTTTATATACAGATCATGTAATACATTTAACGGTTTCAACGACATTAATTTGTTTCATAATACGTTTTTAAATTTTAGGACTTCCATTACAAACTCTTTACTTCGACCGTCATCGTAGACCGTGCGCCCCTCCCCCATCCCCCCCCCCCCTTACTGTCTCCATTTTCCTTTTCCCATTAATCAAGCATAACTCATTCAGTTTTTTCTTTTACACTTTTAGTTTCAGTTCTTATGATTTATCTTTTTTAATGTACATGAGCTAATAGTAATATTATGTAAACTTTGCTGGCTAATTTTTTGGTTATATGTGTATAAGATTTTTGTTTTGTATTGCTGTATGTTTATCGAAATATATAAAATAAATAAATAAAAACTTTAATGACCAATTCAATGACCATATTGATATTTTTATTGCCATCTGAATCTATATTCAAAAGGTAAATTTTTAAAAAGATCACTGATACAACCTCTTAGGACCTGGGTATGGCTGGAATGCACTCTTGATGAAGTAATGTTATATGAGTGATGTCATTCTTGTGTATTCCAAACTATACTTCATAATATGTTTTTTCTATAAGTATTGATTTTTTATATTTCACTAGTTGCATGTAACACATGAGATCCAACTGTCGATAGCGATAGTATGTATAGTTGATATGATAAGTACCAAACTATAATCCCATAAATACAAATTATTTAATATTTTAAGATATTTGATTTTCTATACAACACATGTACCTACATAATGTATGTATGTCGGTACATGTGTTGTATAGAAAATGTATAGTAACGACATTACTTCATAAAATGTGTATGGTAGTAGCTTACACACAATATCTATGAAGACTAAGGGCCGGTCTTATAAACGTCCGTTAGTTAGATTTCAGACCAAATAAACCGAAATTTGATACAAATGCTCTATATTTCGTCTTATAACAATCCGTTAGTTAAATTTTAGTAAAATTTTACCGATAGCCTTTACTGACGGTCGGACCACCGATTAAGCGTTCGTTAACGATAAGTTATGGAAGGATTGAGTTTATAACACTTGTTTTTTTATGTTCCGGTACATTTTTAATATTACGAATATTTTGAAAAATACTGTTTTATATTTTTTGGATTTTTATATTGAATTGCTTTTTTATTTCGATAAAAAATATCGTCCGACAGTGATTTTGAATAACCAAAACGAATTTGATTACAAGTTTGTGTTTGACCAAATATTTTATTATTTCAACATGACATTGATGACACTGAATTTCGTTTTATTTTATTTTAATTATTTTTTTAAACTTTAAAAAAAAAATAATATAAAAAAAATTATAAAAAATGAATCAATAATTAATTGTAACTAGTACCTACATATGCATTAAGTTTTTTAAATTTCATTTTAATGCCATAAATTAGGCATAAATGCTTGTGATATAAGTGAACAAAATCAGTTGAGGCGAGATTTGAACCCGCGTGCACTGAATTACTAATCCAGCGCGCTAGCTAAATAATAAAGGATTATCATCATTTTTGTAATTTTTGATATTGTTTGAAGTACTTACGCAAAAAAATTAAACACTCTCTGTTTATGTATTGCAATGACAGCACCGCTTTATCCATTACAATCCATTATAGTCCATTACAAATCAATTGAAAATCCATTGTAGTCTAATTAGACTGTAACTGTCAAATAAACGGACAGTTAAAATAGTTTTATAATACCGCCGATAGTAATATCTACTTAGGAACATCCATCCGTTAGTAAATCGTTAACATACTTACGAATATTTGGTCTTTCGTTTATAAGACCGGCCCTAAATTGTTTGATACTAATCTCCAAACATACATACATCCCATCATGCAGTGTTCATATTCTGGGTAGGATCAAAGGACTGACCTCCATACTATCCTATCTTGACATACATACCTAGGTACATGGTTATATAGAAAATCAAATATCTTAAAATATTAAATAATTTGTATTTATGGGTTTATAGTTTGGTACTTATTCTTCAACTATACGTACTATCGCTATCGACAGTTGGATCTCATGTGTTACATGCAACTAGTATTTATAAAACAAAAATGTGTAGGTGTGATGTGTAATAAATTGTTTTTTCTCTTAATAAATAAATAAAAAAATATATATGGCAACACTAATTATGAATATAAATTTTGTTAATTGGTAACACTCGGAATATTGGTAACACTCCTTGATCTGCTTATAATTACATGTTGGGGTGATAAAATTAATATGGTTCGTTAGGTTTTTCCCTTGAGCATAACGCCAATAGAAACAAACGAAAAATAGAAATCGTTATCCGCGTTGTATTTTTTGGATTCGTGAAAATAAAAAAAAATAAAAAATTTTCCATCCCCACACCTAGGTCTCTTATTTCACCACCCTGGCAATACTCATTGCACCAGACAAAGATAAATTTCTCGGGTAATTTACGGCCTATCGCTGGAAAAATTCGTCTTCGCTGTGGTTCGAGAATATTAACAACTACAAAAATTATAAACACAGACACAGTACGGAATTACGCAGTCCGCTACCCCACACCACACCACAGGGATCTTTATAGAACTAAGCAGTTTTGATCGTCCCCCAAGCGGTTGCTCGTCGGACAAAACAAGATACTATTTATCAAGCATATTTCATACCACTACCACTAAGGGCCGATCTTATAAACGTCCGTTAGTTAGATTTCAGACCAAACAAACCGAAATTTGATACAAATGCTCTATATTTCGTCTTATAACAATCCGTTAGTTAAATTTTAGTAAAAGTTTACCGATAGCCTTTACTGACGGTCGGACCACCGATTAAGCGTTCGTTAACGATAAGTTATGGAAGGATAGAGTTTTACCACACTTGTTTTTTTTATATTGCTGTACATTTTTAATATTACGAATATTTTGAAATATACTGTTTTATATTTTTTTGGATTTTTATATTGAATTGCTTTTATTCAGTAAAAAACGTCGTTCGACAGTGATTTTGAATAACCAAAACGAATTTGATTACGAGTTTGTGTTTGACCAATTATTTCAAAATGACATTGATGACACTGAATTTCGTTTTATTTTATTTAAAAAAAAATGAATGAATAAATAATTGTAACTAGTAACAACATATGCATTAAGTTTTTTTTAAATTTCATTTTAATGCAATCCAGCGCGCTAGCTAAATAATAAAGGATTATCACCATTTTTGTAATTTTTATATTGTTTTAAGTACGCAAAAAAATTAAACACTCTCTGTTTATATATTGCAATGACAGCACCGCTTTATCCATTACAATCCATTATAATCCATTATAGTCCATTACAAATCCATTGAAAATCCATTGTAGTCTAATTAGACTGTAACTGTCAAATAAACGGACAGTTAAAATAGTTTTATAATACCGCCGATAGTAATATCTACTTATGAACATTCATCCGTTAGTAAATCGTAAACATACTTACGAATATTTTGGTCTTTCGTTTATAAGATCGGCCCTAAGGGCCGGTCTTATAAACTAAAGACCAAATATTCGTAAGTATGTTAACGATTTACTAACGGATGGATGTTCCTAAGTAGATATTACTATCGGCGGTATTATAAAACTATTTTAACTGTCCGTTTATTTGACAGTTACAGTCTAATAATTAAACTACAATGGATTTTCAATAGGTTTGTAATGGACTATAATGGATTGTAATGGATTAAACGGGACTGTCATTGCAATATATAAACAGAGAGTGTTTAATTTTTTTGCGTAAGTACTTCAAACAATATCCAAAAATTACAAAAATGGTGATAATCCTTTATTATTTAGCTAGCGCGCTGGATTAGTAATTCAGTGGACGCGGGTTCAAATCTCGCCTCAACTGATTTTGTTCACTTATATCACAAGCATTTATGCCTAATTTATGGCATTAAAATGAAATTTATAAATTAATGCATATTCAGGTACTAAGAGCAATTATTAATTCATTTTTTTTTATTTTTAAAAAAATGATTAAAATAATATAAAACGAAATTCAGTGTAAAAAAATAATAAAATATTTGGTCAAACACAAACTTGTAATCAAATTCGTTTCGGTTATTCAAAATCACTGTCGGCCGATATTTTTTATCGAAAAAAAGCAATTCAATATAAAAATCCAAAAAATATAAAACAGTATATTTCAAAATATTCGTAATATTAAAAATGTTTATTTTATTTTATTTTAATTATTTTTTTATTTAAAAAAAAATGAATGAATAAATAATTGTAACTAGTACCTACATATGCATTATTTTAAATTTCATTACATGCCATAAATTAGGCATAAATGCTTGTGATATTAGGGAACAAAATCAATTGAGGCGAGATTCGAACCCGCGTCCACTGAATTACTAATCCAGCGCGCTAGCTAAATAATAAAGGATTATCACAACTTTTGATATTGTTTGAAGTACGCAAAAAAATTAAACACTCTCTGTTTATATATTGCAATGACAGCACCGCTTTATCCATTACAATCCATTATAGTCCAATACAAATCTATTGAAAATCCATTGTAGTCTAATTAGACTGTAACTGTCAAATAAACGGACAGTTAAAATAGTTTTATAATACCGCCGATAGTAATATCTACTTAGGAACATCCATCCGTTAGTAAATCGTTAGCATACTTACGAATATTTGGTCTTTCGTTTATAAGACCGGCCTTAAGAGTACAACCACAAACGTGAAGGCCCGTCAATCATGGCAAACACAGACACAGAAAATAGCAAAATCAGAATTGAAATTCAATTATTTTCTCATTTATATTATAATGATTGTATCGGCGTGTAAACAGCCGATTTTAGTTTAGCCGAAGCTGATTGTTGGCGCAGATGACGGATGCTTCCCATTTGTACATATCCTCATTTCCTGATATACCTAAACCCCTATCGTACCTACATCCATACCTTGAACGTGGCAACAATAATCTCGCCTCGGTCTGCGCGCGAGTAGGTCACCTTTTTCAGTCTCCATACTCAACTCGCGCCGTGCTAACTACTTCTTCCGCGCCGTGCGCATAATAATATAATAGTTGCATGTAACACATGAGATCCAACTGTCGATAGCGATAGTATGTATAGTTGAAGAATAAGTACCAAACTATAAACCCATAAATACAAATAATTGAATATTTTAAGATATTTTGTTTTCTATACAACACATGTAGGTATATATGTCAAGATAGGATAGTATGGAGGTCAGTCCTTTTTTCCTACCCGGAATATGAAAACATATGTTTAGAAATTAAGTATCAAACTATTAAGTCTTCTTGGATATTGTGTATAGGCGACTGCTATACAAATTGTATGAAGCGATGTCGTCACTAAATTCAATTTTTATAAAAATTATTAAAAAAAATTGAGATGTACTACTACAATGTTAATATTTTTTTATAGAAAATTAAATTATCTAGTTGGGGGTGTTTCAACTTTTTTCAATATTTTTAAAAACTTTGGAAATATAGGCAGTTGAACACATAAATTTGTCATAAATTTAATTTTATCTTTTTCTATATTCATACCAATTTTCGGTGTTCTAGCTTTTATGGTTTCTGAGATATATGGAAGAATAAAGTAAAAATTCAAAAGTTGATAACCCCTGACTGAAACATTAATCAAAATTCTGAGTAACAAAGTTTTGTAGGCCTATTACTGTTTATATATTCTGAAATTTTCGGCTCTGTAAGTTGAGCGGATCAAAAGTTAATAGGGACACACACACACACAGACACACGAAAGGTTCTACTCCGAATTCTGAGTAAATCCGTATATGGAACATATATGTTGGTGTTTTTTGACTTCAAAGTTAGAAACGCCGTGAAAAATATAGACCCTGCATACAATCTCGCGTATCTTGGATTTAATAAATACGTTCGCGCCATTCGCACGTACATATTATATTACAGACAATTAAGATGTTGAACCAGTGAAGAGAAGAAGGAAGAACTATGCTATAGAGAGAATCAAGAAGACAACTGGCACAGTAAGTCCACAAGTTTTGATTCCATTGCTTGACGGGACTTGATTTTTTTTTAAACTCATATAGTGATGAAGTGATTATTGCCTAGTATTTTTTTCCATGCCCTGGATATGAATACACAAAATGGCGATATTTACCATTTATTATTATTATAAAATAATAATCATTTGTCTTATAGATACTAAAATGGCACAAATCACCCTCGATTTCTGTGGTTTCTTCTTCTTCTTCTTCTCAGCCTGTTTTTTTGCATTCTTGGACATAGACCTCCCCCTTGATCCTCCACAACTCCCTGTCTTGGGCATACTGCATCCATCTCCCTCGGGCACATTTCTTGATGTCATCAGACCACCTTGCCTGGGGTCTGCCGACACCTCTTCGGCTTGTTCTCGGTCGCCATTCTACGATCTTTTTGGTCTATCGTGAATCCTGGCATCTGGCAATATGCCCAGCCCAGCTCCACTTATAAGACCAGCGACCCTTTCCGCTACATCGGCTACTTTGGTTCTTTCTCTTATCATGACATTCTGAATTCTATCACATATTGAAATACCCAACAACTTTCTCTCCATAGCTTTCTGTGTCACTAACAGCTTGTGCATTATTCGTTTTGTTAGGACCGATGTTTAAATTATATAAGTAAGCACTGGGAAAATACATGCATCAAATAACTTATTTTTCAAATAATGGGAGTATTTACGGGATTTCAGAATGTATGATAATTTCCCAAAAGCTGCCCAGGCAAGGCCACATCTTCTCTTGATTTTCTTTGGCAAGCATCACGGTATGGCCTAGATGTATGTATCTGTCTACTCTTTCAATTTGCACTCCATCTATTATGATGGGGAAGGACTCTTCTGCGTTATTCATCATTTTGGTCTTGGAGATGTTCATCTTCAATCCGATGTTCACACAGGCTGAATTGATTTCTGCCAGCATAGTATTCAATTCCTCCTCCTTGTGTGGTTTGCCAAACTGAAAATATTTGTAATATTTTACGAATTTTCAATTATGAGAGACGAGACTGGTGTTTGGCTATGCACGCATGTGTCATGCTTACTTTTATGAGGTAATGTACACCCGTGTCTGGTTCCCCCTCATATTGTGAGATATACCGCGATGGTATGAATAAATGAATGAATGAATGAAGTTCAGATTTGAACAGCTTTATATTTGTTTCAGATCAGGCTTCGATTCTCGACGTCGGATGGGACAGGACGCGTGTTAGGCAAATTCGTATCCTGAAGCGGGCCAGACACAATGTCCACCACAGCCACAAATGTCGTCCAAAGAGGTCTGCATGGGACGACGGTGACTGTTCTGCCTCCCAAGGTCATGCAGAACAGCAAACAGAGACCGGCTGTAATTATTTATCCAACAGGTCAGTGCATGCACAGTTTTTATTTTTCAAGGGGACACCAGCTACTTGAATTTGGGTTCATTATACTCTTCCGAAGAAGCGCACTACGTAGCGATGGGGAAGGTTTGCAATCTGCTCAGGTCAATTCGGGTTTTTAAAAGACCCGAGTCGATAAAAGGTGAAACATTGAATTCGGAAGATCGTTCCATAGCCGAGCTGATGTGTTTTATTTTATTTAAGTATCTTCATTTTATTGGTTGATAGAGAGTTATTCAGTCTACACAATTTATAAAACAGACAATGTACATTGCTTTATTAGTGGACCAGTGAAAACTCCATGCATTATTCAATAGGATAATATTTATTTATTGGTTGATAGAGAGTTATACAGTCTACACAATTTATAAAACAGACAATGTACATTGCTTTATTAATGGACCAGTGAAAACTCCATGCATTATTCAATAGGATAATATTTATTTATTGGTTGATAGAGAGTTATTCAGTCTACACAATTTATAAAACAGACAATGTACATTGCTTTATTAGTGGAACAGTGAAAACTCCATGCATTATTCAATAGGATAATTTTTATTTATTGGTTGATAGAGAGTTATACAGTCTACACAATTTATAAAACAGACAATGTACATTGCTTTATTAGTGGACCAGTGAAAACTCCATGCATTATTCAATAGTATAATATTTATTTATAGGTTGATAGAGAGTTATACAGTCTACACAATTTATAAAACAGACAATGTACATTGCTTTATTAGTGGACCAGTGAAAACTCCATGCATTATTCAATAGTATAATATTTATTTATTGGTTGATAGAGAGTTATACAGTCTACACAATTTATAAAACAGACAATGTACATTGCTTTATTAGTGGACCAGTGAAAACTCCATGCATTATTCAATAGGATAATATTTATTTATTGGTTGATAGAGAGTTATACAGTCTACACAATTTATAAAACAGACAATGTACATTGATTTATTAGTGGACCAGTGAAAACTCCACGCATTATTCAATAGGATAATATTTATTTATTGGTTGATAGAGAGTTATACAGTCTACACAATGTTATAAAACAGACAATGTACATTGCTTTATTAATGGACCAGTGAAAACTCCATGCATTATTCAATAGGATAATATTTATTTATAGGTTGATAGAGAGTTATACAGTCTACACAATTTATAAAACAGACAATGTACATTGATTTATGTATTAGTGGACCAGTGAAAAATCCACGCATTTTACAATAGAATAATTGATATTGATTACAAAAAATTACAAATAATGAAGAATTAATTTACTAGTACAAAAAAAAAACACTAAAATAAGACAGCTGATTAAATCAAAGTACTAGGAAAGATAGGAGGAGACAGCTGACCTAACGCACTGAGAGAGCTCGCAAAGATGTCGAGTGTATTAAAGAAAGCATTGTATAATTATGCCCCTAAAATCCAAGACAGCTGGACCGATTTTGATGTCTTTTTTCTATTATCTTTTCTGGTGCCTCGTATGTGCCGGGTAATCGAAAATACAACAGGCAAAATAACATCTTATATAGATCACCACCTACATGCACACCCGCACACCTGTAGCTGGTTACACCATATTGTGCGATATGTGGTAATTTGTTTGTTTCCTGAACCACCTAATTAATAACAGGCAAGCCAACGTTCGGGCAGTACCTACAACGTCTGTTGGGTCCGCTAGCAGGTTTATAATTTTTTTCAAGACCGCTAAATTCTTGCATTTTTGTCTTCCAAACCTGGTTTTGGTTTAAGTCTTGAAGAAACACATGCTAGCACGGTATCAGTAATGTCTTGCAAGACATTTGAGACAAATAATAAGAGATTCGGCCGTTTCTATAATGTTTTTATGTATAAATGGGAAGACACAAGTCACACTCAATTGATATTCTAAATTTATTAGACTGCAGTTTTCCAAGTTTGCTGTTTTAACGACAGGAAAGACAGTGAGGAACTCTTTCCAATTCCTCGTCGTTTGGGTGAAATTGGTCTAGTGACGAGATCGGATATCTTCCGTCTCCATCGCAGAGAGCTCTTCTTGCGGGTAAAAAAAGACTACAAGGCTTTTCAAATCTGTGGTATAATGGTTTTGAATGGGATGGATCGAAGTGCGAAAGAGATGAATGTATGCGGTTGCTATGGAGAGAGTTGTACGACGCCATTCTGTTACTGGCTGTCAGAAGGAACATTTCATATTAATAAAGAAGTTATTATTTAACCGTAATCGATCAGATGTATTTGATTATTTCCGATTAAATAAAACTATATATTATAGGTACTCAGAAAAATCTAAAGTAATAAAGCAATCAAAATGTTAGTGTATGTGTGTGTGTATGTGTGTGTGTGTGTGTGTGTTTGTCTCACGCCTTCTGAAAAACCAAGAGCATCTAAAAATCTAATTTATGTGCGAACGTGTACCAGTATACCTGATGCAGTGTCACGCTAAAAATAATGCGATAAAAATGCTGAATTTTAAAAATATTTCAATAATTATTTTTTTCATACAAAATTTTCCAAGTCGTATCTGTCAAAAAAGTGTACATTTTGCACGCAAATATCTGTTAGTTTAAAAGTTAGAAGTACGTATTTACACGAAGAAAATATATTTTCAAGTATAACTTAGCGTTTAAGTGAAAAACATGGTGAATATTTTGTATAATTATAATGTTTAACTTATTTTTAAAGTAAGCGTTTTGTACAAATGTACATATAACCCCGCCATTTTAATATCTTTTCATACGATATTTAATTTTCCTACCGAATGAATATGTTCTTTAAAATAATATACCTTTGAAATAAATGTGATTATGAAATAATAAAATGAAACACAAGACATTACAGCAAGTTTTAAGACATATATTGTAAAAGTCTGTTAATTATTAGTAAAGATATAGGCATAATAAAATTGCATAATTTGTATGTAATATTTGATATTTTGGACAATTTTCGTTTTTGTGGCTTCGAACAAACCAATGTATGTAGGTACCTACCTACATATCCAAAAAAATGTATCGAGCCCATTTGATAGTAATATTTTATATGTTCGATGGTTACTATGGTTACGGAAAGATTCTGATATTCAAATAAAATTTGATATGAATCGAATTTATTTAGAACATTGTTGTAGGTAGGTACCTACCTAATACTATTTACTTACAAATCAACAATATACTGATTTCCTATAGGAAAATTATTTTATTTATTTATGTATGGATGCATGTATGCTATGTGCTCCTAAACCGTTTGTCCGATTACAATGAAACTTTGGTGAATTGTCGAGCGTATGCCCGGGATGGTTTCTGGATTTAAATTTTTTTCTTATTTTTCTTCTTCTTCGTGTATTTGGTCATTTTACCAATGAAAGCGGAATATCCTGGGAAACGAAGGTCCGACTGTCTCTCCATTTCTTCGCAGGTCTTCCAGGACGGTTCCTGGATTTAAACTTTTTTCTTCTTCTTCTTCATCGTGTATTTGGTCATTTTACCTATGAAGGTGGACTAACCTGGGAGAAGAAGTTCCAATTGTCCTTCCATCTCTTCGCAGGTTTCTGGATTTAAACTTTTTTCTTCTTCTTCTTCTTCTTCATGTATTTTTGGTCATTTTACCTATGAAGTTGGAGAATACTGGGAGAAGAAGGTCCAACTGTTCTTCCAACTCTTCGCAAGTCTTCCAAGACGGTTTTTGGATATAAACTTTTTTCTTCTTCATCGTGCATTTGGTCATTTTACCTGGACATTTTAGGTGGACTATCCTGGGAGAAGAAGGTCCAATTTTCCTTCCATATCTTCGCAGGTATCTGGATTTAAACTTTTTTCTTCTTCTTCTTCGTGTATTTAGTCATTTTACCTTTGAAGGTGGAGTATCCTGGGAAAAGAAGGTCCTTTCATCTCTTTGCGGTTCTTCCAGGATGGTTTCTGGATTTAAACTTTTCTTAAGCGGCTGAAGGGACGGGATGTAATGAAGGGAAGGGATGCACTAAAGGGCCTGAAGGGATGGGAGGTATAAAAGGGCCTAAAGGGACGGGAGGTACTGAAGGGCCTGATTGGAAGGGACGTAATGATGGATTGAAGGGATGGGAGGTACTGAAGGGTCTGAAGCGACCGTTCGTGGAGTCTAATTCTTTTTCTTCGTTTTCTTATTTTATGTAGAACTTTGGTGAATTTTATACAAAACTATTTCCTATGGATTAATCTTCTTCTTCTTTTATGTAGACCTTTTAGTCAGTTTTTATGCAATCTATTTCCAATAGTCTAATTCTTCTATTTTATGTATTTTTTCTTATTTTATGTAGACCATTGAAATAGTTTTTTATACAAACTATTTCTTATAGTCTTATACTTATTCTTCTCTTTTTTATTTAGACTTTTGGGTTAGTTTTAAGTCTAATAGTCTATTGTGCAGAAATATTATTAACAATATGCACACTTGATGAAAATACATATGTAAAAACGAATGGGATGTGGGATGTGACGATGTAACCTGCACTAGAATATTTTCAATACTTTTGTTTAATCAAATTTAAACCATTTATATCATCCTATTTTGAATAATTTTCAACACCTTCATATTTGATTTCGTTGACGATATTTAAATAATGGGGGTTGTGGCCATTACTGAACTCTTCACAACGTTTATATTCAAATTAAAAACTATTTATTATAGTTTAAGTCTTTTTCTTCTTCGTTAATGTAGACTTTTGTGTCAATTTTAAGTCTATCAGTCTAATTGTGCAAAAATATAATGCACACTTGATGAAAAAATATAAAAACGAATGGGATGTGACCAACACTAGATCTTTTCAGTACATTATTTAATCAAATTTAAACCACATTCCAACATCCAAAATTACTAAATTTTCAATAGGTATATATTACAATTTGTTTTCGATGATAATATTTAAAAATGGGGGTTGTGTACAACGTTGATAAACTGTCATATTTAAAACCATTTCGCGTAGTCCATGCGTGCAGAAATTGTATATTATACTTCATTCACACTTTATAGCAATATATAAAAAAGAATGGGTTGTGGCCATCACTTGAACATTTTACAATGCTTAAACTCAATCAAATTTCAAACCACTTTTCATAGTCCGATATTGCAAAATAATTGGGTGACAATATTATAAAAACGATTGCTTATTCCTTCACAGTTTTACATTCTTGGCCAACGGCGGGACATAAAGGCTAGTGATAAATAAAACTATATTATACTCATGAGTATATTACAAAATCAGAGTGTTGAAATAGGTTTGTGATCAGGTGACGTCTCCCGCATTCATCCGCTTGGCGGGCTCTACATAATCTACTCGTAATTTACTTAAAAAAGCGGGATTTGTTTCCATGGAGCATGGATGATTAATATTCTAGAAATGCCATCTTGCTTTAACCCTTATCCCTTAGGAAGATCTTGCCAGATTAAAAAAATGTCCACTTTTCCGGGAAATTTAATTTTTAATTTATTATCTCCCCCAAAGTCGTGACTGAAGCGCTTCAGACTTTTTTATTTTATATTCATAAATACATACAATCACCCCATGTCCCTAAAGGCGTTGGTAGAGTGAACAGAAAACTACATCATTCTATCTTGAAACTCATCATTAACATTCATAGGTACCTACATATTTGTCTCTTATTCCGTTTCTGTTAACAATCCTTTGGTTCGAAATGGTTCTTGGGAATAGACATCACTAGCAGCGGTAGCCTATACGAGGAAACATTAAGACAAGTAAATAAAGCAGCTGTAATATCAGGATGTCTAAAGGAAAGTATATGGAGGAATAAACACATGAATATCGAAAGCAAAGTCCGAATATATAAAACATGTGTAAGACCCATTGCCACCTACGGAGTAGAGACCAGAGCAGACACAACGAGAACAAAATCTCTTCTGAGAACATCAGAGATGAGGACATTGAGATGTATAACCGGAAACACTCTAAGAGACCGACTTCGAAATACTTAAATAAGAAAAAAGTGTAGTACGGAAGACATCGTCAGATGGGGGAGACAGCGGAGGCGATATTGGAGCTCACATGTAAACAGAATGGCTGAAAATAGACTCCCATGTATCGCTCTCCAGGAGAACCCAGCTGGAAGAAGACCACCAGGAAGACCTCCAAAGAGATGGCGAGACAGTTGGCAGTCCACATCGCAGGAGACAGAATAGCGGTAGAAACAGATCTTAGGATCTATGAAAAGGAAGAAGAATAAGAAGGTTCTTGGTCAATCCGTAGCGGTTTAATTTATTTTCTTCATCGTTCTACCCAGATTATTTCTAAATATGTTGATAAATAATATATATTCTTATACATTATCTTCTTCTTCTATTTGGTGTTGGTCTTCCGGTGGTGGAAGGATTGGCCGGCATTCTGCCATTTCCAGGGAGGTCCAATTGCTTTTTCGAATCTTGAAACACAATCTAATGAATGCTTCTTCCGCGTCTCCATATTGGGTAGTTACGAATATGATGATATTCCGTACATGGAAAGTATGTAGGTATGTTCTTTTTATATAGCCTTCGTCCCTCCACTGCAGGAGGTAAACCTCTTCCATACACTTCCATTCGTCTCTATTCTGTCCCACATGTTTTACCAAATGACCACTTGGACAATGTCGTCAGACCATCTTTTAAAGGGTCTTCCGATACTGCTATTATCTGACCAAGGTTTCAATTGTATTATTCTGGGTGTCCTTCTAGTATCCCCCTGTCTAGCCAAGTGTACAGGCAATTGCAACTTTAACCCAGCAACATACACGATCCGTTATATCAGCAACCTTAGTACGACGTTTAATCTCTTCGTCTTGTACTTTTTTCACGGAGACTCACTCCATGTATCTGCCTTTCCATGGATCGCTGTGGAACTTTCAACTTTTGGACGCTTTTTGCTGTAAGGGTCGTCGTTTCTAAGAGGGTTTTCCAGAAGAGACATTTCTGTTTAACGAGAATAAGAATTGGTTGTGTACTGTGTTGTGGCTACTCACCTGTTTAAAATTCATGTATATAGCAACCCTATCTGTGAGTGTTGTCTAGAGGAGGAGACTCTGGACCATATGTTTTTTAATTGTAATAACCGGTCTAATATCAGTGGTTTGTATCAATCCTTTATCGACACTCTTCATACATCTCCAATTAATATTTCCCACCTGTTATCTTTTAATAAAACAAAAACTTATGTCTTGGGGTTAAAATTTCTTAAAACACGCAACATTTAACTGTAACTTAAATTTGAAAGGTTGATACCATAAACCGCCTGGAAGCGTTCGAAATGTGGATTCATCGAATGCTAAGGATATTCTGGACCCTCATGGTGAGGTCAAATATATATAGGCATAAAAAGACGTATATGATTTTATGAAACAAATATATTTTTAATAGTTGTTTATATAATTGTTGGTATAAAGAATATATGCGTAAAAAATAATTCTTTGCCCACAAAAGACAACTACTTCTCGCTACGGTCCAAATACGTCATGATGGCATGGAGAAGAGTCAACAATTATTATAGAATAACCATGGAAATAAATTCCAAATCCATTTATTCATTGGTCTAAACTGATTCCAAATATTGTCATCAATTTTCGTGAAATTTGAAACTGCAATAATAAATAATATAAATGAATGATAGGTATATATTACCCCGTATTAAGTAACTATTGTAACTAAATTAGGAACATTCTAAAATTGTAGATTTTAGATTTACAGTCTTATTTCAGCGTTATAAAATATCAACTTGGACTAAATGGAATAGGAACGTACCTATACTGGCCGAAACGTTCTTAAAAGTTACTGAATCAGACGTATTATGAATAATTTAAATTGTGAGATTTTCGTCATTTGCATAATTATTCAAAATACATCTAATTCAGTAACTTTTTAAGAACCTTCCGGCCAATATAGGTACTTTCCTAAACGATTTAGTCCAAGTTGATATTTTATAACGCTGATTTTTTTTAGTATTAGAACTGAAGAGTTTAGTATTCTTTATTTGAAATTGTTATGCCAACATATATAAATTGACAATTATTCTTCGAATATAAAAGTCTATTTTTACGCCGAACATACAAAATGGTACCTATGATTAAAAATGTATCTTTATGCCTGATATTAAAACCATTATCAAGAAATAATATGTAAATTTGTTATTTTATGTAAGTCGACATAGAATTTTAAAATCTCATATCGCGAGGAATCGTATTCCCTCAACACTCGGGTAATGGTACCTACTTGTTGCCATTTCAAGCGAACCTTTTACAAGTTCTATTCCATTTTCAAATTACACAGAAAACGCTATTCCGTGTATCCCCCCGCGGTATCGTTTTCCCGCCAATTACACCGTTCAGCCTTCTATGGCGAACGCGCAATTCTATTTTATCTGCGGCGGATTAATCCGATTGTGCGAGTGCCTACCAACGTGACCCGACAGCCATGACACAATCGAAAGGCGCGGGAAAATTTTCGCCGATTCGACGAAATAAAACGATTATTTTCAATTTGTGATTTATACGGAGTTGAATTGTTTCAAACATTCGTATCCGTATTCAGAGACAAATGCGAGTATTGAGGAGGACTCTGTCCTTCAAGGTACGTGTCGCCCTTAAGGCCACACAGACACTGAGAACTTTTATTGAGTTTTATCCCACTTCTCGTACTGAAGCAGAAGCGATAGGGTTCGTACCACCATAAATTTTGTACGACTTAACTGGCGCGAAACAGGAACAACGTAAGCGACAATATTAATTAGGTACTGCCTCCCTGACCAGCCAGCTGGTTAAAATTTGTTTGACCAACGCCAATTTAGTTATTTTATTTTAATATTTTAGTTACTTTTTTTAATAAATAAAGCAACTAGCTCACGCCAGTCGCAATTATAACTACAAACAAACCTAACCTAATTGGTAAAAAATCGGTGTACATCCTAGGCTCTCCTGGCTGGTCAGGGAGGCAGTACCTAAATGAATTATACCTTTTTTAGAAAAATCAAGACACAAATTTATCAATCTAAAACAGTCAAATTGTTGGTATTATATTGAACAATATTTTTGGTAAATTATAGTTTAACATCCAACAAATTAAAGGGATGACGGGGGAACCCCGCAAATTTTAGGGATGCTTTCGTTTTTATTTTTTATCGAGAGAATTTTTTAAATATTATGATTCTGGAACTCTCAAGTTGTAGACAAAATATATAGATGTTTCTGCATCTATATATGTTGTGTATTGCATATTGTATGGATGTATATATATTTTTAGGCATCTCTTTTTATATTTTGTTTCATGTCTTATTTTTCAACTGTTTTTTTATGTTTCATTCTTTTTTAGTGACACTTTTGAATTTACTTTATACCTAGGTATATAATTTATTTTCCAACTGTCGATTCGTTCATGAGAATTCAATCCTCTTAATGAATCGACATTATTAAGCCAAGATGCGTGTACGAAGGAAAATTTTGTATGGTGTAGTGGACTTTTTGCATGCTAATAACACCAACTAGAGGCCTCGCAGCATATATGTTCCCATACATGGATTTACTCAGAATTCGGAGTAGAACATTTTATGTGAGTTTTGTGTGTGTGTGTGTGTGTGTGTGTGTGTGTGTGTGTGTGTGCGTCTGTGTGTCTGTCTGTCCCCCCCTTATAACTTTTGATCCCCTCAATTTACAGATCTCAAATTTTCAGAATATATAAACAGTTATAGGCCCACAAAACTTTTATACTCAGAATTGTGAATTTTTGTTTCAGTCAGGGGTTATCAACTTTTGAAATTTTGATTTATTTTTCCATATATCTCAGAAACCGTAAAAGCTAGATCGCTGAAAATTGGTATAAACATAGACAAATACAAAATCTCAAAACACAAAAACTCTTTCGTACATTTATACATATCTTTTTGTTTTCATTTTATAATATTATTGTATGTATTAAACGTGTTTGTACAATTTTATTTTGTATGTACTTGTTAAAGGCTATTTAGCCGTTGATGGAAATAATAAATAAATATTAAATGCAACTTTTCACATTTGAGTTCCTTAATGTGTAGACTTTACTTAAGAAACCTTCGAGTAAAGTCTACACCTCAAGGAAAGCGTCGATATTTTTAAGCTAATCTGTTTACTGTCACTCGTACTTGGTCAGTTGAACGTCATTACAGGACAAAGAGATACCCAAAAACGATAATAACGTGATGATATGAAGTTATCTCAATCAAATCAACTTAAAAAAATACTAAAGCTGTTATTATCTATCTTATTATTATTATTATTATTAACTCTTAATTCACACTCCTTCCTATTCTCTCTCACATCCCATAACCTCTATCTTCCTCCTCTCTATGTTGCCGTGATTTGACATTTAATAATGTTATCTTTCCACTCGCCACTTGCTCAGGATGCAAGGAAGTAGGTATTTTATTATTTAACGGCGCTGGCCGATTTACTAATGATATTAATAACAATTAAGCACTAGTGTCCGACCGAAGCTTCGGTTTCGGCTTCTGCCACCTTCGGCCAAAAAAAAAAACACCTTCGGCTTCGACCAAAAATACCCCGAATTTTCGGCCGAAGCCGAATATCATATCTATGAGATGATACATATGTGATATTTATCATCTCAACTAAAATTATGAAAAAATTATATTTAATTTTACGTTCTACTTAAATTAAAAAAAAAAAAATATGTAGAACGTAAAATTAAATATAATTTTTTCATAATTTTAGTTGATTATGGAGTTCTATCATGAAGTGACAGTTTCAAATATTGAAAAAATTTATCATCTCAAAGATCCAGACTGAAAACACAAATAAAAACTGTGTCTCCACTGGGAATCGAACCCAGGACCCTTGACTCAGTAGTCAGATATCATACTAACCGAGTCACGAAAGCCGATTATTCATTATTTTCATAGAATTTTTTTAGTAAAATCAAACGACCCAGGACCCTTGGCTCAGTAGTTAGATATCTAACCAACTAAGTCACGAAAGCAGATTTTTTATTATTTTAATCGATTTTTTTAGTAAAATTAAACCTTCGGCTTCGGCCAAAATCTGACCTTTGGTCGGACACTATTGAGCACTTCAAATAATAACACTCAATTATTATTATTACCATTATACACTTCCTCAATAGAATTAGCAGATCAATGCGTAAATTGTAAATTATTTAATAGAACAAAATAAAATGCAACAAACGCATCATCAAGCTTTCAATTGGGAATAGTTCACCCATCCAGATACTTAACATATCAAAGGATTAGGCTCTGAGGAGGTCTCTATACTACCTAACAACCCTACTGATTCCCGAATATTAACGTTTAAAAAATCTTTAACGATTCTACATCTATTCATTATTACCGATTTTTGCATTTTTATTATTAAGTTTTTCGATAAATTTATAATTTCTAAATTACGGATTAACGATTTTGGAATAATGCCAGTGGCTGAAATAATGAGCGGTAATATTATTATTTTACGAGAATGCCAAATTAAATTTTTTATTATTACATTTTTTTCTTTCTGTGTGTTTTTTATTATAAATTTAATGTACCTACCACTACATTATATATGGCCTCACGATGCTTTGGTTGGTCTAAATCAAAATATTTTCACTTGAGAATACATAAGATGAAACACTATTGCCATCTATGATGTAACGAATAAACTTTTTGTAACGCCATCTACTGATAAATTGGTTTGTAAACAATGACAGCAACAGTCCCTTATTCATGAGGTGACAATGCTTTTGCGTAGGTAGATGTTACCCAATTATTAATTTATATTTGTATTGATTTTTTTTTCTATATGTCTCAAAATTTGTACCAAGTTGATTGAACCACGTCACACACGCTTGTGCTATATATAGACTTATTGTTTGTAATTTTTTTTGCAGTCACCCCGGAGTCTGTCATTGTACCGATTGTTTCCTGTATTTTGGGATTTCCACTTCTGGCCTTGATGGTCATATGCTGTCTTCGTAGGAGAGCCAAAATGGCCAGGTAATATTTTGATATTTTTTTTCTGAGAACTATTTCCGGATACATTCAGTGATCCAGGAATAGATTTCAGCAAATAACTTAATGACGACACCTAGGCACATAACGCATGACTCCAAAGATAAACACGACATCCGGAAAACGACATTAAGACTATTTAACTGCATTTTTTACACTATGGAATGGTGGAGAGTTTGGATTTCACAATTTTTAAGCGTATTTTTTCATCAGTTTCTCAACGGGCATCATGTAAATTGAGAGTGCACAATATTAGTTTTCTCATGATGTTTTTAATGTTTTGGACATGCCGTATGGCGTGTCCTTTTTATGTCCTCTCTAGAGTCCGATCGACTTCATATTTTGAGGAATATTTTCAGAATTATTTGCTAGTTTATGCCGTGATAGTACGAATGAATGAATTAACAATATCCTACTTCGAGTTACCAAGTCAAAAAAGCTACGAATTCAAGCCAGGGAATCGGTGCACAAAGTGAGGTGGAACGGGGGTAAGCCAAACACATTCAATGTTTAAATATAATTCGGATATTTATGACACATTTATATTGTAGCAGTAAAAGTTGTTGCTTTTCGAAATTTAAATATCTTTGTAAACAAAATGTACTTTTATACTAATATAAGTGTTAAGTAATGTTTCAATTTTCATTCCGACCCATTCCGAAAATATCCAAATACGATATTTTGACTGCCAACAAATTTAGGTGGCGTTCAGTACCAAGAAAATTTACTTTTGTCATGTCTATATATTATTTAATATTTAATATTTCTTCTCGGGCAACTAACAGGTTCTATGTCAAATATTTATTAAACACGCACCCAATAACAAGTTGCCACATTCTGGAGACTTACGATTTTAATCGTCTCACAGATCCAGACTGAAAACACAATTAAAAACTGTGCCTCCACCGGGAATCGAACCCGGGACCTTTGGATCAGCAGTCAGATACCCAACCAACTGAGCCACTGTGAAAGTGATGAGAATCCAAGCATAAATGTCACGCTCAATCCCATTCAAATTCACTGTCCGTACTTTTCTTCTCAATATTCGTAGTTTTGACGATTAAGAGGGCATATCACAATGAAAATAATTTATTAAGACCGCCTAATTCACTACATGTCAGTAAAGGTATATAATTATATCGTGAGTAAAAAGGGTACATGATTTAAATTATCGGAAACCCAAAATTGTCGATTTTAAAAACAAATCTGACATGAAAAGAAAAAAATATCACGAACATTCACTTTGATTTTATACACTCATTTAACACACAAAAGATTTATTTCTCCACGACACATAGTTAGGGAGCTATTTTTAAAAATGTTAACAAAATAATATTTTTAATATTTTTTTTGTTCACTTTTATGGTTTCATATTTTTTTTCCTATCGGATCTGGGTCTACGTATCTGAAAAGAATATAATAGGAATTAAATTAAGCCAATATCTAAGGAAATTTCAGTATGGTCAAAGATACAAATTTGATATTCAGGTTATTACTTACTCCTTTTTGTTTCTTGCTTTACTTTTATCCCTTCTATTTCTCCCAGCGGAATTTAGTGCGCCTACTGTATTTTCGTCCATTTCACGACGTCGGTAATGCGCGCAATATCGTTCTTAACAATATAATAAAATCTGAAACACGTTCAATGGAATGGTAGTAATTTCGCGCGAGAATGATTGATAATGACACTATGGCAGTACCCCGTATTCAGTAAGTATTGAAACTAAAATAAGACAGTACTTAAATTGCAGATTTTCCATTTACGGTCTTATTTCAGAGTTATAAAATATCAACTTGGACTAAATGGAATAGGAACGTAAGTACCTATTTTGGCCGGAATGTTCTTTAAAAGTTACAGAATTAGTCGTATTATTAATAATTATGATAATAATGAAATTTTCATCATTTTCATAATTATTTAAAATACGTCTAATTCAGTAACTTTTTAAGAATGCTCCGGCCAAAATAGGTACGTTCCTATTCAATTTAGTCCAAGTTGATATTTTATAACTCTGAAATAAGACCGTAAATCGAAAATCTGCAATTTATTTTTGTCTTTGGTTGCTGTGCAACCCCAGTGTTACCATGCATGAAATTTTTAAACATAATGCGTTCATAGATTTTTATTATGATATACTAGATGTAGTACTTCGTGCAAAAATTGAGTCATGGAATATCGTGCGTTTGACGTTTTGGTTGGCAACATATTTCAGTTTTCCTTACATTTCAACACATTCTAGATAACTGTTCTCTAAACATTGTTAATTAAAGTGTTTTTTTAGACAAATAAACCCGAAAACAATTCACATAAGTCGTTATTCTCTATAGAAAAACGATGTGGTCTGGAACCAAAACGTCAAAAATCCCCCGGAAAAATGTCTCACTTCGATTCATACATAATTTGCTAACTACGACATCTAGTATATTATAATAAAAATCTATGAATGCGTTCAAATTCACTCAAAATATGTATGTTGTTTATCTAATATCTACAAACTAATAATTTTATCTGAATAGGAAATATGCCGTTTTGTATAAAATTTCTTAACACGTATAAAAAAACAAGTAGGAAATACGGCGCTTTGTTTATTTTCACACTGGCTGTCTATACCTTTGTGTGAAATTGTGCCAGTTTGTTTCAAACTCTATCTACTATTGATTCGCCTTTTACTATAGAAAATAAGGCGTTCTGAACCTAACTGTTACCAGTTCCAGATGCGATTTCGACTAGACTTAGCGATTCCGTCGAAATCTACATAAATGTAAAAAATGGAAATGAGGCCTTTTGAAAAATCACTCGTCAATTTATCCCGAAATTTGCAGAGAAATGCTAATGTATTTTTTTCGACATTTTTGACAAATTTTATTTCATATTGGGAAGTCAGGGTTTTATGCCCCCAATAATAGTATGATTTGCGTTGGCTTTAAAGATTTTTAATAATGGCGGATCGAGTCTATAACAATGGCTTTATTTTACATCAGCCAGGAGTTTACTAAGTAAACAGCAATGTCCGATTTATTATGAAAGGATAAATATCGGAAGAGGAGGTATTTTAAAAAAACGAAAATAGGTTCAAACAAAAACAAAATCCGTTATATATTACTACCAAGCATATAATATTTTTTTATTTGTTTCCTAAAAACACAAAATCCCATTAATCCGAGTAAAAAATTGGATATAGATGAAGTTTGCGCGCCCCAATCACACCCAGGATTTGTCAATATAATTCCATATCCCATCGATTCCCAAACCGTGGAACTTGTGCGTAAATAAATCATTTTTATTACACCCTTTTAATACATCTGTCTGTAGTGGAATCGATTTTTAACTAACTTGCCTACCAGTTAGAGGTCTGAAACTTTCAGAATTTGTGTATTACCGATGATAATTCATTTTAAAACTTGATATCTTTGATGAAATTGAACACATTTTTTTGTATTTTTATTGACAATAACATCTCAATAGAGACGAAGTTGGGATATTATAGAAGAACCAGTAACTCAGGCACCTACAGGGCTTACACGACCTGTCATCGGCTGGTTTAGGCGATCACTTTATACGCTTGCGCAACGTTCACCAATTATGCCTTTAATGAGTTCCCTTATCAATTTAATTTTTGAAAGTTCTATATATTTGAATAATGTGTAAACATTTCACCTGAATAATACGAGATTATACTATTGCCATCTATGAGGTAACGAAGAAACCTTTTTGTAAAGCCATCTACGAAGTTGATTTGTTTGTAAAAAATGATAGCAACAGTCCTGGTCCAATCCTGGTTCTCCTATAATATCCCAACTTCGTCTCTATTAAGATTTTATTGTCAATAAAAATATCATTTAACTCCCGACAGGGAAAAAATCCAATGTTTGCGTATATGCAATTAAAAAATATATTCGATTTACATCTTTTGTATTTTTGAACTTGAATTGTGAATGCTATGCATGTTGCATAATATCCAGGCGTTATTTATATCTTTATTAGGTCGATTTCAGTTTTCTTTAACTTCACTTGTTCTTCATTTCAACGCGAATAAAACTTTGAAAAGATTGTCCTTTTTTTATTCACTGGTTTTACTTTTTTCAAAAACCCCAACAGCCTCTAGATTAAAGCGGGTTGCAGACCAAAAGCTAAGCTAAGTTATCTTAGCTGACCTCGCATTAGCTGAGGTCATTTTTCATACTAATGTGCAGACCGCAAACTATGTGACCTTAGCTAACTAAAAAAATCCAATGTTTGCGCATATACACCTGTTGTAGCCCTGGCGAAATGAAAATTGGTAATATTGGCTCTGGACGATACTGCCCGACTTGTTTAAGTGGACTGTATATTTTGAAGGAATTGGTCGAGTTGGAATAGGACAAGAGAAATTTATCACCAGGAACTGAGATCGACTTACCCGGGTTCTCGGCGATGCACCGGATGTTGCCTTCTGATTTTCTAGAACAGAGCCTCTTAATTCTTCTTGAAATGGTACACAACACTTAGTGAGAAATGAAAACGTTTTTATCGAAAATATGAAAGGCGAAATGACAACGTGTCTGACACTAGTGAAAAATTGCATCCAACTAAAAACAAATGAATGTTCCTTTTATTTGAAAATGTTCCGAATTATTTGCATTGTTGAAATGAATATTCTTCTTCTTCTTCTTCGTGTCAGCAGCATTCAAACAGTTATTGACTGTTGCTGCTGCTGTATTGGAAAGATTTGCCAGGATATTTCTGTTACCAGGGGGCACCGCGGGGAGGTTCTTTCCTTGCCCCCCAATGAATATTCTGAATAGTGGGTAGGTACTTTCTTCTCTGGGCGGCGGTGGCGAACGTCTCGTCTCAACGTGGTGATAATAAGCCAAGTATGGAATATTGGGTAGGCTGGATCTTAAACGCCAGAACAGCACCTATAAAAATATTCGATTCGATCTGTGCGAAAGCACTGTAACCTCATGTATATAAGGACTGATTTAAAAAAAAAATGGTGTGAAGACTAGGCTATGCATTAATCGTTAGCAAACCAATTTCTCAATAGATGGCGTTACAAAATGGTTTCTTAGTCACTTCATAGATAGCAATGGTGTTTCAGCTTATTTTCAAATAAAAACATTTTGATGAATGACATGTAAAGAACTTTATTAATTAATTTATTTATTTTATGTACAATAATGTGTACAATAGCGGGTTAATTGGCATTAGGCAATTTCTCCAATCAACCAAAGCAAAATGAGGCCATAAATAGTGTAGTGATAGGTAAAATAAATTTTCAGCCTATTTTCAAACGAACAGATTTTCATGATTAAAATATATAGAACTTTAAAAAAATTGGATTGATAGGAAGGCATAATTGGTAAACGGTGCACAAGCGCATAAAGTGATCACGTAAACCAGCCGATGACAGATGGTGAGCCTTGTAGGTGCCTCGAGTTCTTGGTTCTCCTATAACATTCCATTTTCATCTCTATTGAAATGTTAAAAAAATGTCATAAAATACTTACATATACTTAATATTATAAATTTGAATGTTTGTATGTATGTGTTGAATGCGCTCCTAAACCGCTCATCCGATTGCAATGAAACTTTGGTGAACTGTCGAGAGTATGCCCGGGATGGTTTCTGGATTAAAAAAATTCTTCTTCTTCATCGGGTATCAGGTCATTTTACCGATGAAGGTGGACTATCCTTGGAACCGTTCAATCAATTTCATTGAAACTTTGATGAATTGTCGAGCGTTTGACCGGGACCTACTGAAGGGACGGGAGGTAATGAAGGGACGGGAGTAACTGAAGGGACGGGAGTAACTGAAGGGACGGGAGTAACTGAAGGGACGGGAGTAACTGAAGGGACGGGAGTAACTGAAGGGACGGGAGTAACTGAAGGGACGGGAGTAACTGAAGGGACGGGAGTAACTGAAGGGACGGGAGTAACTGAAGGGACGGGAGTAACTGAAGGGACGGGAGTAACTGAAGGGACGGGAGTAACTGAAGGGACGGGAGTAACTGAAGGGACGGGAGTAACTGAAGGGACGGGAGTAACTGAAGGGACGGGAGTAACTGAAGGGACGGGAGTAACTGAAGGGACGGGAGTAACTGAAGGGACGGGAGTAACTGAAGGGACGGGAGTAACTGAAGGGACGGGAGTAACTGAAGGGACGGGAGTAACTGAAGGGACGGGAGTAACTGAAGGGACGGGAGTAACTGAAGGGACGGGAGTAACTGAAGGGACGGGAGTAACTGAAGGGACGGGAGTAACTGAAGGGACGGGAGTAACTGAAGGGACGGGAGGTACTGAAGGGACGGGAGTAACTGAAGGGACGGGAGTAACTGAAGTGACGGGAGTAACTGAAGGGACGGGAGTAACTGAAGGGACGGGAGTAACTGAAGGGACGGGAGTAACTGAAGGGACGGGAGTAACTGAAGGGACGGGAGTAACTGAAGGGACGGGAGTAACTGAAGGGACGGGAGTAACTGAAGGGACGGGAGTAACTGAAGGGACGGGAGTAACTGAAGGGACGGGAGTAACTGAAGGGACGGGAGTAACTGAAGGGACGGGAGTAACTGAGGGAGGTACTGAAGGGACGGGAGGTACTGAAGGGACGGAAGGTACTGAAGGGACGGGAAGTACTGAAGGGATGGGAGGTATTGAAGAGTCTGAAGCGACGGGTGGTTATGGAGGACAATTTTTAATTATACAGGCAATACGAAGTTTGCCGGGTGTTCACTAGTACTTATATATAATATAATTTGCTTGGTCCTGTCTTCGTTCATTATTCCATGTTGCAAAACTATTTCAGTGTGATGACTTTCATTCTGTTGACAATATCCGGGCTATGAGGCACCGACTCAGAATAGTGTCACCACTCTTGTCATATAATCGTGTTCGGGTGCGTATCGTAAGAACCGGGTAATCGAAAATACAACAGGCAACAATACATAACATCTCACACATTTCAATGAGGTTCGCCAAAAATTCTGAATTTTATCTTTTAAGGTGAGATTAGGCTGCACTGAATTTTTTTGTAAATAGTAACAAAATTTCATGTTAAAATTAACCGAACTATAGTGCCTACAAAACATTTAGTTTTGTACAACCAAATGTTTTGTGCACACAACCAAACAGTACAGTCATAAATAGATAAACATATATTATTGATAATAAAGTTTTGACTTAAACGCAGGTAGCCAGTTCGGTTGTCATAATATTTTTTTCAGTGTGGTGTTTTGTGATACACGCATGTGTGCACACCCGCACACATGTCGCTGGTAACCCTAGATTGTGGAATATGCCGTGAATGAACAATATCCTTCTTCAAAAAAGTTTGAGAACCACTGCCATATACAACAATATTTGAAAGGGAGATGTGCCCGTACTAATATTATATCTAAAAAGAGGCTCGCAGTATAAATCGGTTTTTGAGCTCAGCTCACATGTGTGCATATTTTGCAATGTCCTAGCAAATAAATGTTAAGCAATCCCGTATCTATCATACACTCGTGACGGTTAATGACGTAGGTATCTGTATGTGGGGATACACGCATATGACGTTCTTTCTTTAACGAGACAAAACACACCAGCACAACTGTCGCTAGTACCTATACCAGTTTATTACATGAAAAAAATATATAAAAAAAATACATAGGAATCGAATGATACAGATATGATTCAAAATCTATTGAGGTCTAAGGGAGTATTCCAACTGTCGATTTGTTCAAGAGAATTTATTTATCCTTACATATCGACAAAGTATCAAGCCAAGATACGCGATATTTGTATGCCAGGTCTACATTTTTCGCGGTTTTTTCAACTTTGAAGTCAAAAAACACCAACTTAGGGGCTTTGCAGCATGTATGTTCTACCTACATGTTTTATATAGAAAACAAAATATCTTAAAATACTTATTAATTTGTGTTTAAGTTTTGTACGTATTCTTCACTTATATATACTATCGCCATCGACAGTTGGATCTCATGTATTGCATGCAACTAGTAGATATACAAATTTGCAAAATTTCAAAAGAATCGAATGAATATTTTAATCTATAATCGATAAAGTAGAATAACACGCCACACAGATAGATTGTGATGAAACTTTCAGAATACAATCTTAGCAGTTGATAATCTGCAATAAAATATAATAACCCTTAAAAATTTCGAATTCACAACTCCCTACTATATCCACTTGGGGTAGTGAGGAGTTAATGGGTTGACTTTTTGGAAACCGATCCTTCAGACCGCGATTTTTTTGTGAATCTATATTCAGACTCCGATTCGAATCGATTAAAAAATCGATCTTTTTCAAGAAGAATTACCCATCCCTAGTTCGAGCGACATACCCTGCCCAGATCCACTTCTGGTTGGCAACACTTTGGACAGCGTCAATGAGTTTGATTTTTCTTCTCTTAACCACAAATCGCTTTTCTCATATCTCTACGAAATACCCATAATTCTCCTTACCATGTCTTTTTGTGTTACTGCTAGCTTACATTATACGGGGAAGTAGAATTCTGTTTGTGAGCACAAGATTTTGACAGTCATAAGTAAATACCTCTTCGATCTGCTGAACGTACCACTTTTAGCTATTCCCATTTATTCTACTGAATTTCTCAGCCTCTTATCTGTGAGGCACCGGCTTTGAATAGTGCTTCCACTCTTTTCTATGATTGTTTTCGAGTGTCCCGTAAGAGCCGGGTAATCGAAAATACAACAGGCAACAATAACATCTCACATAGTTCAGCAATGAGGTTCAGCATCACACATTCTGAATATAGTGCACACATTCTGAATTGGTAGAATTCCATTATATGTTATATCTATATAATAAAAAGTAAAGACTTTTTGATTCTACATTAATTTAATTGAGCGCGATAGGCCTATTTCGCCTTGTTAGGGCATTAACTCTATCGCGCTCAATTAAATTAATGTAGAATCAAAAAGTCTTTACTTTTTATTATAGATATAACAATCAAAATATTTTTTTAATATTTATTTACATTGTATACTTTTATTTTGATGAGCTCTTCATCTTTTTTGTTCTATGTTTTTTTTTTCTTTTTTCTCATCTAGTTATTTTTTCTGTTGTTGATTATATTTTTTAATTTGTGGATAGTAGTTTTGGCGCATGTTTTTTTTTTACTGTTTTGTATATTTTTCTTTCTTCGTCGCTGTTTCTGTCCCAATAAATAAATAAATTAATTTATTCATAAATACCATTATGAAATACTACATCCAAATTTGGTACTAAAAATATGTGGAGCCGTATATTTTATCATTGTTATATTTTGTTTTCCAGGGAGAGAGCTCGAAGGCGTAATTGTGGCATGACCAGTGCTGGACTATCCCTGGTACGTCTTGGAGCTGGCAGAGCTAGCAGATCGTCCAGTGTCATGTTCAAGGGAAGAGAGAGGCCTTCCTTGGACCTTGACACGGTATTGGAGGAAAGATCAGACCCCGATCACACACAGGTAACATTCCGTTGATGCAGAAAACCTTCTACTTCTTCTGGCAACGATTATAATTATTTCCACACTAGTTCTTCTTCTGTGGATTCAATATAGCAGCATAGTTTTATAATAGTTTATTATTATTCTATGTATAGCGGATTGGTTGTTAGCAAAGCGATGCATCTCTCATTCCATTGATCTTCTCTACAACTCTGTGTAGGACTTCATACCCTCGCATACTTGTTCTGAATACTCCCGGCGGTTATAACCCTACAAAAATGACGGAATTGCTTCGCTGTAATTTTTTTTTTTAAATGAATTTGTCCTTGTTAAACAAGTACATATACATCTTCCTACGTTACCTAAAATAAGCAAATAAATGCTTGTGCTATAGGTGAACGAAATCGGTCGAGGCAGGATTCGAACTCGCTCACTGGATTACTAGCCCAGCGCGCTAACCGCTCTGCCATCGACCCATCTGATATGCTTTGAATGAGACACCAACTTCTGTTATCTGTAATAGCTGAGTGTTATTATTCGCGTTAGTTTTTGGAAAAGGGTTTAGTTTTTGTAAAAAAGCAGAGTTATTGTTGTAGAAAAGCGATTTTATTATACGCTTAAATTTTTGGAAAATGAGTGTTATTTTTGTATAAAAGTGGTGTTATTGTTGTAGAAAAGCACTATTATCATTTGCGTTAGTTTTTGGAAAAGGAGAGTTATTTTTGTAAAAAAGCGGTGTTATTGTTGTGGAAAAGTGATGTTATTATTTTCGTTAGTTTTTGGAAAATGAGGGCTACTTTTGTAGAAAAGCGGTGTTATTATTGTGGAGAAGTAGTGTTATTCGTATTAGTTTTCTGAAAAAGGGGTGGTATTTTTGAAGAAAAGCAGTGTTAGTTTTGTAAAAAAGCTATGTTATTGTTCGCGTCAGTATTTGGTAAAGGGGTGTTATTTTTATAGAAAAGCGGTGTTATTATTCGTATTAGTTTTTGGAAAAGGGGTGTTATTTTTTGTAAAAAATGGTGCTATAGTTGTAAGAAAGCACTGTTATTTTAGACGTTAGTTTTTGGAAAAAAAGTTATCATTTTTGGAAAAAGCAGTGTTATTGTTGTTGAAAAGCGGTGTTATTAATAGCGTTAGTTTTTTGAAAAGAGGTGTTATTATTGTAGAAAAGCAGTGTTATTATTCGCGTTAGATTTTGGAAGAGGGGTGTTATTTTTGTAAAAAAAACAGCGTTATTTTTGTAGAAAAGCGGTGTTATTATTGTAGAAAAGCGGTGTAATTGTAGAAGAAAAGTGGTGTTTTTACTCGCAATAGTTTTTGGAAAAGAGGTGTAATTTTGGAGAGAAGCAGTGTTATTATTTGCGTTATATTTTGGAAAAGGATGTTATTTTTGTTGAAATGAATTGTTATTATTCGCCTTGGATTATGGAAAATGGATTTAATTTAATAGAAAAGCAGTGGTTTTGTTGTAGAAAAGCGATTTTATTGATGTGGAAAATCAGTGTTATTATTCGCGGTAGTATTTAGAAAAGGGGTGTTATTTTTGTAAAAAAGCAGCGTTATTGTTGAAGAAAAGCGGTGTTACTATTTGAGTTAGTTTTTGGAAAAGTGGTGTTATTTTTGTAGATAAGCAGTGTTATTAATAGCGTTAGTTATTAGAAAAGGGTGTTATTTTATTAGAGAAGCAGTGTTATAATTCGCGTTGGATTTTTGAAAAGGAGTGTTATTTTTGCAGAAAAGCATTGTTACTGTTCGCGTTAGTTTTTGGAAAAGGGGTGATATTTTGAAAAAAACGCTGCTTTCATTCGCGTTTGTTTTTTGAAAAAAGGTGTTATTTTTGTAGAAAAGAAGTGTTATTTTTAGCGTTAGTTTTTGAAAACCTATAAAGAAAATCAATGTTATTTTTGTATAAAAGTGTTGTTTTTGTTGAAGAAGACCGGTGTTTTTATTCACGTTAGTTTTTGGAAAAGGGGTATTATTTTTTTAAAAAAGCAGTGATATTGTTGCAGAAAAGCGGTGTGTATACTAGCGTTAGTTTTTGGAAAAGCGATCTTATTTTTGTAAAAGAACTGCGTATTATTCGCGTTAATTTTTGGAAAAGAGGTTATATTTTTGTAAAAAAGAAGTGTCATTGTTGTAGAAAAGCGATTTTATTGATGTGGAAAATCAGTGTTATTATTCGCGGTAGTATTTAGAAAAGGGGTGTTATTTTTGTAAAAAAGCAGCGTTATTGTTGAAGAAAAGCGGTGTTACTATTTGAGTTAGTTTTTGGAAAAGTGGTGTTATTTTTGTAGATAAGCAGTGTTATTAATAGCGTTAGTTATTAGAAAAGGGTGTTATTTTATTAGAGAAGCAGTGTTATAATTCGCGTTGGATTTTTGAAAAGGAGTGTTATTTTTGCAGAAAAGCATTGTTACTGTTCGCGTTAGTTTTTGGAAAAGGGGTGATATTTTGAAAAAAACGCTGCTTTCATTCGCGTTTGTTTTTTGAAAAAAGGTGTTATTTTTGTAGAAAAGAAGTGTTATTTTTAGCGTTAGTTTTTGAAAACCTATAAAGAAAATCAATGTTATTTTTGTATAAAAGTGTTGTTTTTGTTTAAGAAGACCGGTGTTTTTATTCACGTTAGTTTTTGGAAAAGGGGTATTATTTTTTTAAAAAAGCAGTGATATTGTTGCAGAAAAGCGGTGTGTATACTAGCGTTAGTTTTTGGAAAAGCGATCTTATTTTTGTAAAAGAACTGCGTATTATTCGCGTTAATTTTTGGAAAAGAGGTTATATTTTTGTAAAAAAGAAGTGTCATTGTTGTAGAAAAGCAGTATTCTTGTTGTAGAAAAGCAGTGTTATTATTCGCGTTAGTTTTTAAATAAGGGGTGTTATTTTTGTAGGAAAGCATTTTCATTGTTGTAGAAAAGAAATATTATTCTTGTTGAAAAGTTCACGTTTTTCATTTTGGAATATAGGTGTTATTTTTGTATTAAAGCGGTGTTATTGTTGCAGAAAAAAAGTGTTTTATTCGTGTTAGTTTTTGGATAAGTCGGTTATTTTTGTTGAAAAGCGGTGTTATTGTTGTAGAAAAGCGGTGTTATAATTTTCGTTAGTTTTTGGAAAATTGGTGTTACTTTTTAGAAAAGCTTTATTATTGTAGTAGAAAAACAGTGTTACTATTCGCGTTAGTTTTTGGAAAAGTAGTGTTATTTTTTGTTGAAATTCAGTGTTATTATTCGCATCAGTTTTTGGAAAAGGGTATTATTTTTGTAAAAAAAGCGGTGATATTGCTACAGAAAAGCGGCGTCGTTATTAACGTTAGTATGGAAAAGAGGTGTAATTTTTTGTTGAAAAGCGGTGTTATTGTTATAGAAAAGTGGTGTTATAATTTTCGTTTGTTTGTGAAAATTGGTGTTTCTTTTATAGAAAAGTAATGTTATTGTAGTAGAAAAACGGTGTTACTATTCGCGTTAGTTTTTGGAAAAGGGGTGTTATTTTTGTAGAAATTCAGTGTTATTATTCGCATCAGTTTTTGGAAAAGGGTATTATTTTTGTAAACAAACGGCGATATTGTGAGAGAAAAGCAGTGTTTTACTACCGTTAGTTAATAGAGAAGAGGTGTTATTTTTTTTTGAAAAGCGGTGGTATTGTTGTAGAAAAGAGGTGTTATATTTCATATTAGTTTTTGAAAAAGGTGTGTTATTTTTGAAGAAAAACAGTGATTTATTTTGTAAAAAATCAATGTTCTTATTCGCGTTAGTAAATAAAAGGGGTGTTATTTTTGTAAAAAAAACTGTGGTATTGTTGTAAAAAACACTGTTATTTTAGGCGTAAGTTAAGTGTTATTTTTAGGCGTAAGAAAAGGAGTGTTATTTTTATAGAAAAACAGTTTTATTATTCTCGTTAGTTTTTTGAAAATATGTGTAATTTTTGGAGTAAAGGTGTTATTATTTGCGTTTGTTTTAGGAAAAGGGGTGTTATTTTTGTAGAAAAAAGGTGTTATTTTAATAGATGTTATTTTAATGTTTTTCGCATTAGTTTTAGTAAAATGGGTGTTACTTTTGTAGATTAGCAGTATAGTTATCCGTGTTAGTTTTTGAAAAACAGGTGTTATTTTTGTAGATAAACAGTTTTATTATTCGCGTTAGTTTTTGGAAAATAGGTGTAATTTTTGTAGAAAAAAAATGTTATTTTAATCGAAAAACGGTGTTCTATTCGCGTTGGTTGTTGGTAAAGGGGTTTTATTTTTTTAAAAAATAGGTGTTATTATTCGCTTTTGTTTTTGGAAAAGGAGTGTTATTTTTGTAAAAAAACTGTTTTATTATTCGCGTTAGTTTTCGGAAAATATGTGTAAATTTGTAGAAAAAAGGTGTTATTTTAATCGAAAAACGGTGTTTTTATTCGCGTTGGTTGTTGGTTAATGGGTTTTATTTTAAAAAAAAAAACAGTGTTATTGTTACATAAAAGCGGTGTTATTATTCGCGTTAGTTTTTGTAAAATGGGTGCTACTTTTGTAGATAAGCAGTGTAGTTATCTGTGTTAGTATTTGGAAAAGAGATGTTTATTTTGTGGAAAGTCGGTGTTATTATTCGCGTTTGTTTTTGGAAAATATGTGTAATTTTTGTAGAAAAAAGGTGTTATTTTAATCGAAAAACGGTGTTTTTATTCGCGTTGGTTGTTGGTAAAGGGGTTTTATTTTTTAAAAAATCGGTGTTATTATTCGCGTTTGTTTTTGGAAAAGGAGTGTTATTTTTGTAGAAAAACAGTTTTATTATTCGGGTTAGTTTTCGGAAAATATGTGTAATTTTTGTAGAAAAAAGGTGTTATTATTTGCGTTTGTTTTTGGAAAAGAGGTGTTATTTTTTAAAAAAAGCGGTGTTTTTGTTACATAAAAGCGGTGTTATTATTCGCGTTAGTTTTTGTAAAATGTATGTTACTTTTGTAGATAAGCAGTGTAGTTATCCGTGTTAGTTTTTGGAAGAGAGGTGTTATTTTATTAGAAAATTGGTGTTATTATTCGCGTTTGTTTTTGGAAAAGGAGTGCTATTTTTGTGGAAAAACAGTTTCATTATTCGCGTTAGTTTTTGGAAAATATGTGTAATTTTTTGTAGAATAATGGTGTTATTATTCGCATTGGTTGTTGGTAAAGGGGTTTTATTTTTTAAAAAAAGCGGTGATATTGTTGCAGAAAAGCGGTGTTATTATTCTTGTTAGTTTTTGTAAAATGGGTGATACTTTTGTAGAAAACCAGTGTAGTTATATGTGTTAGATTTTGGAAAAGAGGTCTTATTTTTGTAGAAAATCGGTGTTGTAATTCGCGTTTGTTTTTGGAAAACGAGTGTTATTTTTGTAGAAAAACAGTTTTATTCTCGTTAGTTTTTGGAAAATATAAGAAAATTTTGGAGAAAAAAAGTGTTATTATTTGCGTTTGTTTTAGGAAAAGGGGTGTTATTTTTGTAGAAAAAATGTGTTTTTTTAATAGATGTTATTTTTATGTTTTTCGCATTAGTTTTAGTAAAATGGGTGTTACTTTTGTAGATAAGCAGTATAGTTATCCGTGTTAGTTTTTGGGAAAGAGGTGTTATTTTTGTGGAAAATCGGTGTTATTATTCGCGTTTTTTTTTTGAAAAGGTGTGTTTTTTTTTAGTTAACAGTTTTATTATACGCGTTAGTTTTTTGAAAAAAGGTGTAATTTTTGTAGAAAAAGTGTTTTTTTAATCGAAAAACGGTGTTTTTATTCGCGTTGGTTGTTGGTGAAGGGGTTTTATTTTAAAAAAAACGGTGTTATTGTTGCATAAAAGCGGTGTTATTATTTGCCTTTGATTTTGGAAAAGGAGAGTTATTTTTGTAGAAAAACAGTTTTATTATTTGCGTTAGTTTGCGGAAAATATGTGTATTTTTTGTAGAAAAAAGGTGTTAGTATTTGCGTTTGTTTTTGGAAAAGAGGTGTTATTTTTTTGGAATATCGGTGTTATTATTCGCGTTTGGTTTTGGAAAAGGAGTGTTATTTTTGTAGATAAACAGTTTTATTATTCGCGTTAGTTTTTGAAAAATAGGTGTAATTTTTGTAGAAAAAAGGTGTTATTTTTATCGAAAAACGGTGTTTTTTTTCGCGTTGGTTGTTGGTAAAAGGGATTTATTTTTTAAAAAAGGCAGTGTTATTTTTGCATAAAAGCGGTGTTATTATTCGCGTTAGTTTTTGTAAAATGGGTGTTACTTTTGTAGATAAGCAGTGTAGTTATCCGTGTTAGTATTTGGAAAAGAGATGTTATTTTTGTGGAAAATCGGTGTTATTATTCGCGTTTTTGGAAAAGGAGTGTTATTTTTGTAGAAAAACAGTTTTATTATTCGCTTAAGTTTTCGGAAAATATGTGTTATTTTTGTAGAAAAAAGGTGTTATTTTAATCGAAAAACGGTGTTTTTATTCGCGTTGGTTGTTTGTAAAGGGGTTTTATTTTTTTAAAAAATCGGTGTTATAATTCGCGTTTGTTTTTGGAAAAGGAGTGTTATTTTTGTAGAAAAACAGTTTTATTATTCGCGTTAGTTTTCGGAAAATATGTGTAATTTTTGTAGAAAAAAGGTGTTATTATTTGCGTTTGTTTTTGGAAAAGGAGTGCTATTTTTGTAGAAAAACAGTTTTATTATTCGCGTTAGTTTTTGGAAAATATGTGTAATTTTTGTTGAATAATGGTGTTATTATTCGCATTGGTTGTTGGTAAAGGGGTTTTATTTTTAGAAAAAGCGGTGATATTGTTGCAGAAAAGCGGTGTTATTATTCTTGTTAGTTTTTGTAAAGTGGGTGTTACTTTTGTAGAAAAGCAGTGTAGTGATTCGTGTTAGTTTTTGGAAATAGGTCTTATTTTTGTAGAAATTCGGTGTTATTATTCGCGTTTTTTTTTTTTTTTTGAAAAGGGGTGTTATTTTTGTAGAAAAGCAGTGTAGTTGTTCGTGTTAGGTTTTGGAAAAGAGGTGTAATTTTTGTAGAATAATGGTGTTATTATTCGCGTTTGTTTTTGGAAAAGGGATGTTTTTTTTGTAGAAAAAACAACACAATACCAACACAAACCGATTTCACGGCAATGTAAAATAGATGTAATCGAGTGACGGATCGTCCAATTTAATATTACACATGCCGAAATCACAGAAGAGAGAATCAACAGAAGCAGCGTATTTGTTGCACATTCACCGATCGTTGTAAGACGCAGATGAGGAAAAAGGAAAAATGACAGGAGAGGTTACATCAAAAATTGAAAGAAAATTCAAAACCATAGAAAAAAAACAAAAGATTAATATCAAATTAGATATATATTATCAATATCTACCAAAATAAACAAGGCTATCTAGGTATGCGTTTCTGCCTGAGCGTTAATAAAATTTGATTATTTTTCGGTTTAATGCAACTATGCAACAATACTATTTTACTGTTTTTAAATGTTTTCAATTTAAAAACAATCATAATTATGTACATTTCTAAACTTGAATGAATGATGAATAATATATTTCCAACAATATAAATATTACAAAGGAACAAAATACAATTTAGTTTATACCTAATTACAATTTTACAATTATTATTTATTTTTTTTCCAGACATTCGGAAAATTTTACTGACTCGCTAGACATAGTCTGTTCTGAGGCAGTACTAGTTTAGAATAGCTATTGTGCGATCATAAGATTTGTTTTCTTTTTTTTTTACATATTCCATTCACTTAAAACATCGACAACCAGGATGAAAAACTCTAAAACCTCTATCTCAAAAAATCCATGAGTACCGATGCAGATCCTTCTCTACCAATCTGCTTCAGCCAACGAGTAACGAGGTCTTTGAATTTTTTCCCATCATGCGATATGTTTTGTTCAATATCCATCATTATTTTATTATAATACCTTGGTGCCATAAACTATATTGACGCTGCGCATGTGTAAAATAAATAAAAATTAAGCTAGCGAAAAATCGATTACAAATTAACTATGTGAAAGAAACTTTGAAAATTATGTCCTCAAAATTAGTTTAAATTTCAGGTCGAGCTGATGACTCCGGACAGAGACGATCGCCTTCAGATCGGCAAGCTGCTCAGTCAGCCTGCTCGGTACTTCCTCGAAGCAAGCAGATAGCGGCAGTCGGGCCTGGCTCCTCCCGTCGCCGCGGAGAACAGGCCAATCGACGGGACCCACTCTCCCCTCTGGAACACTCTAACGCACGCCCAGACAATCACCATGCCTTTGGACAGCTAGCATACCATACAAACAATGGACGACAACGACGATTTTATTTAAATATATACTTACCATCTTAACACACTGTAGAAACATATTTCCGTGAATCTTTTCCTTGCCATTGTCCCCTCACCGATGCGTTTGAAAATTGTCACTTGGAAAGTTTGTCGCAATAATTTTGAGTGGAGACAATTAAACCAAGTTCAGTACTAGTTTGAAGACCACTGCGTGTGGATGTGTGCACAGAAAGTAATCAATCAGTGAACCAGGAATAAATAAGCATCGGTGAGATCGTTTATAATACAGTCCACTACCTAACATCATTAATACCCATCACCTGATGTTTTCTACACACACATTCATCGCCTCGTGTCATACATATTCGTTTGTTGTTCATTCTTCTTACTTTTCTGTCTTTCAGAATATCGTTCACATGATCGTGCCATCCTTTTCTTGGGCGCCCCCGACCTCTTATTCTGTTGCTGTCAGCTTTGTATAGTTTTTCGTCAGACGTTCTTCATCCGTTATTCCGAAATACCCAAACCATCTCAATGTGTTAACTTTCATTCTATTAATTACATCTTTCTTCATCTTCCATTTTTATTTATTTATTTCTTATTATTGCATTGAAAAAACCAACAGTACATACAAATGTGGGCAACAGTACATACAATTGTGGGCAGACTGACATTTTTATTTCTTCCCGATGATGTGAGGAATTGAATTTTTTCCTCGTGGATTGTTCCCGATTATTGGACCACGCAATTCCTTACTGGACACGGCAGTTTCACAAGTTATCTCTTTCGTTTTCACTTATCAGTATCATCCTCATGTCAGCTTTGTGATAACCCTGAACAGACTTCTGAGCATATCCTATGGGAATGTACTAACTTCTCCGTGTCAACTTTCCGACGAGAACTCTACGACGATGACCGAGGGAATTTCTTTGGACCCATTGGACATGAGGACCTTGTAGCCACGAAGAGCAACTTTGGGGCTTTCAAGACTTTTTGTCTTAAATTCGGTGCACTATTATCTTCACTATCACTGAGCAGTGAGCCAGTTGTTTCCACATGATTAGACTCTTCGTATGTTCTTTATGTGCTCTTTCAAAGTTTTGCAAGGGGCCGTTATTAGTCCCCATAAGCAGAACGGGTGGTGGTGGGGGATAAAAGTACATACAAATGATAAAATACAAAAGAAAACCACAACTAAAAAATACACCAGTTATAGGTTTTCACGTGTTAATAAATAATAGAAACAGGCTAATGGTCAAAAGTCGAAAGCAACATAAAAAAAGGATAAAAATAAATGTAAATATAAAAAAGAAGTACCTATACAGGAGAAGCAAAAAAAAGACATCTGCGAATCGAAGAAAGGGGCGGGTGGGAGGTGGCCTTTGGGAGAGGGACATTGGGAAAAGGAGCTGCTTTAACCTAATTATAGGTACACATAGAGTTCCATCCTGAGGGGCAAGTCTGGTTGACCGTCGAAATGAAAACCCTCCTTGTTTACCCATATCATGGATATAATTATTACCTATATGAAGTTCAACAATATCTTAAGATGTCATAGAACTCCATACGATAATTATATCCATGATATGGGTAAACACTGGGGTTTTGATTTCGCCGGTCGAACCAGACTTGCCCCCCTAACCTTCATCACTCAACACCACTACGTTTTATTTCTGATAAGGAACGTATGTGCAGTTGTTTTTTTAAGGAGAAAAGGTTGATATTGAAAAGGTCTATTTTACCCAATTTAGTGTTTATTTATTTAGGTTGAATTTAGACAAAAAAAAATAGCGTTAAGACATAGTACAATACAATAGTAACATCAAGTATTAAGGCCTATTACATTTTGTCGTTGTAGGATTGGCATGATCTGGTTATGAAAAAAATGTTTTTTGCGAAGTTAGTGTTACTTATTGGGACATGAAATAGAGTAGATTGCCGTCTTGAATCAAATTAGCCTCTGTGAATAAATAATATTAATAAATTTATTTTATTTCAAGGGTCAAATGATAATTTAACACGCACCCAATAACAAGTTGCCACATTCTGGATGCATTCTATTGATTACGTCTTTCTTCATTTTGCATTCTTTCTTGTGTCCTCATTTCTTACTCTGTCATATATCGTTCTATTACAAATTCTTCTTAGCGATCTCATTTCAACTGTATTTACTCTGCTTTCGATTTTTTTTAAATAAGTTATACATACATACATACATACCATCACGGCATATCCCACAATGTGGGGTAACCAGCGAAAGGTGTGCGGGTGTGCATTGCCTTATAAAAGGGAGCACAACACATCTGTGTATACTCACACACCAGTCTCGTCTCACCTAAAAAGGCACTTCATTCAGAATGTGTGATGGTGAACCTCATTGCTGAACTATGTCAGATGTTATTGTTGCCTGTTGTATTTTCGATTACCCGGATCTTACGGGACACTCGAAAACAATAATAGAAAAGAGTGGAAGCACTATTCTAAGCCGGTGCCTCACAGCTAAATTAAAATACACTCGTTTAACTTTCTAATGCTCGATTAATAGCTTCTTCTTCTTCAGCCTGTTTTCATCCATTCTTGGACATAGGCCTCCCCCTTGACCCTCCACAACTCCCTGTCTTGGACACACTGCATCCATCTCCCTCCGGCACATTTCTTGATGTCATCAGACCACCTTGCCTGGGGTCTGCCGACACCTATTCGGCTTGTTCTCGGTCGCCATTCTAAGATCTTTTTGGTCCATCGTGAATCCTGGCATCTGGCAAAAAAAATAGCTTAAATAACATAAATTAATTAAATTCTACTCCGTACTCGCGACATCTTAGAAAAAAACTGAAAAAAATACCAGTTTTTCGCAATATTAACAGTGGAGCAGGCTCTTCTGTCGTTTTGCTAGAGCAAAACGAACCAGAACTTACTTTTAATTAAATAAATGCACCCTATAGTTGTGGTTTATAATTGTAAAACCATTAGAGACAAGAGACGTATTAGGGCAGATTTAAAATGTCAACTCACACACGTTGAGTTTTTAACATGTGATTAAAAATATATGGACCAAAACATGACACTTTGCCCGTCGTAAAATTGAATACAAAATTGAATATCAAATGCGATGCACGAACGTAAGATGATGACCCAGGCCCTGAGTCAAATTGAAAACGCTGTTCGTTATCGCCAAGCGCTATTTTTTTTTTGTATGTGATTTGACGTTTGTTGTAGAAATTTTTTCTACAATAACAAACAACAAACGTCAAATCCCATACAAAAAAAAATTAGCGCTTGGCGATAACGAACAGCGTTTTCAATTTGACTTGGGGGCCCAGAGTCAAAGTGAAAACGCCATTCGTTATCGCCAAGCGCTATTTCTTTTTGTATGAAATTTTTAATTTAATTTAAGTGGAAACATACAGCAATTTGTAAATTACAAAAGATAACAATGAATGTTAGATATTTGCCAAAATAGTTCCCTCGTCGTCATACATTACGTTATGCCTAATATAAAAATAAAATTACTAAAACATATGTAAATAGTAGATTGAATTTGAAATTGTGATACAAGAAATTGAAATAAAATATATAAAATCCAAAAAAAAAAAATAACATCGAAGACCTATTTATATCAAGTCTGTGAAAACGATTACAAAATTTAAAAAACTAGTCCACGCTCCAATTTCGTAAATATGATTGATGTTTTCAATAGTGTTTATGTGATACAATAATGCATGGTCACTCTATCTTTTGTTTGTTTGTTTAATGGTACTATTTGTTGACTTGTATATTATAGTGACCCTACAGTTGGGATTGTTAGATGGTTATTGTTGCAGTTTTCACCTCAGGTACCCAACTGTGGGTGACTGCTTGTACTAAATTGTATTTTGTTAATTTATGTTTCTTTTTTGTTTTTTATACACTGTCTTTACTTCTTCTTCTTCTGCTTTAGTTAGGACTGTATCCTGTTATTCTCGGAGCCTGCTCTTGTGAAGTGGACGTCCAGCTATCCTTCCATCTTTTGGGTGGTCTTCCAGGGGGTCTGCCATTTGTTATCTCCCCATCCGCTGCCATCCTCACCACTCGATCCGAACCCGCTCTCCCCACATGATCTCTCCAGAATCGTCTTCGTGTTCTTCCCCATCGCACAACATCTTCGACATCACAGATTCTTCTTATCTCCGAGTTCCTTACTCTGTCAAGAAGTGTTACGCCTGCGATAGGTCGTAGAGTCTTCATCTCAGTGGTTCTTAGGAGGTTTTTTGTTCTGGCAGTGTCAGCTCATGTTTCTATGCCGTATGTCATGATCGGCCTTACACAGGTCTTATAGATTCTTACCTTACTCTCCTTCAGCATGTCTCTGTTTCTCCATACAGAATTTTTCAAGCATCCAGCCACGACGGCGGCCTTATTCGCTTGCTCTCTTACTTCATCAAAGAGGTTATTGCTGCTGGACACTTCGACACCCAAGTACTTAAATCGCATCACTTGTTCTATGGTTTTATTTTCGATTGCAAGTTTGCATCGTACTGGATGCCTTGAGGTGACCATGCTTTTTGTTTTGTCTACTGAGATTTTCATGTTAAATCGTTGAGAGGATAAATGGAATCTATACAGCAGTCTCTGAAGATCATCTTCGGAATTAGCAATTAGGACAGCGTCATCTGCATAGCATATTATATCAATGTTTTTATCTCCCATAGTGTAACCCAGCCCCAATGATTTGACATCTACAATTATTTCATCCATAATGACATTGAACAAAAAAGGGCTCAAACTATCCCCCTGCCTGATGCCGACTGCGGCTGGGATTTCCTTCGAGAGATCATTTCCCACCTTTATATGCATTTTATTGTTACTATTTAAATTTCTAATTGCTTTAATAATTGGATGTGGTGCATTCTTCTACTTCAGGATTTCTAGAACATCCGCCAGGAGCACCCTATCGAAAGCTTTAGTAAGATCAACAAAACACATATAGGCCGGTTTATGGTATTCTATAGACTTTTCCTTTAATTAATTGTCTTTACTATACTATGTTAAATTATCGACCTCGATACAGGCCAGCCCTAGTGAGGTCGAAATTTATGTATAATTTTTGTATTTTTGTTACCTGTAAAGATAAATATGTAAATAAAATGAAATAAGTAATTCCAAATTATAATCATACAAATGATGCAGGGATATGTAGGGAGTGAGGAGGGATAAAGGAGTTACGTATTCTATGCCTCATATCACTGCGTCATTGCCGATACACTCCTGCGATATTGCGGATTTGACGTTAGCCGTCCGTTATTGTATAAAAAACTTCCATTCAAAAAAAATAGCGCCTGGCGATAACATACAGCGTTTTCACCGTTTCAGCGTTTTCTTCAAATTAAAAATATGCAACTTTTTTGCACTAAAACATTTCGAAATTTAAAAATTTAATCGAACCACCCTCTAGTGTATACATATAGGTACTATCATAGAAACTGAGACATATCTGTACTTATGTATATATTATACTCGTAACACAAAACTCTGTTTACACGAATGAACTCACCTCGGCACAGGATACCATAGCGAGGCGATCTCAATCATGACTAAGGGAACTTGGGGCACAGTGAATCAATTTTTCTTTCAACAATCCTATGTGCTACATTTGTGTCGTTAAAAAAACATTTTAAAAATTTTATTGTTAGCTAGTTGTTCAAACTAGAATATTTTAATGTGAAAATGTGAATATCGTATTTTTTTCTTCTGTTTATGACGTTTTTAGTTGTTGTGCCATTTGATTCACTGTGCCCCATTCTTGGGGTACAGTGAATCAGTTCATGGAGTACAGTGAATCATCACAGAGAATAAATGAAAAAGTATGTTATAAAATACAGTGACATTCTGCCGTGTCAGAGTGTCATTGTATTGGTACGTTGCGTCTGAATCGTTGTGACAATTTAATGTAATGACAATGACGTACATATTTTATAGAAATTGATCTTTGATAAATTGATTATTTTTATCCTTTAAAGTACGTTGGGCTAAAATCTTTTTTTTTTGTCTCAGTTCAATTATTCCTTCTTTTTGTTTTATCTTATTAGTTCATCATTTGTTTTCTTTTTGTTTTATCTTATTAGTTCATCATTTGTTTTCTTTTTGTTTTCCTACATATATGTATATGCGTATTTTAAACTTTCCTTTTAACTGTGCAAAGTAATGTCTTTTTTATAATTTGAATGGTCAGGAGACGTTGATTGTACCTACCTAACTATGCACAATAGCCATGCGGGAGATACCTGTAATTGGAGCACTGGAGATTCTATTGTTTTGTTTGAGTTGTTCAGTGTTCTGTTGGTGTCTCTGTATATTAAATAAATAAATAAATAAAAACAGTTTTCGAATATATTTTTTAATTGCATATACGCAAACATTGGATTTTTTCCCTGTCGGGAGTCAAATGATATTTTTATTGACAAAAACATCTCAATAGAGACGAAGTTGGGACATCTGTGCGAGAAACCGTCACTTCATTGACTGTTGCTTTCATTGTTTACAAATAAATCAACTTCTCAATAGATGGCATTACAAAAAGGTTACCTCATACATAGATGGTAATAGTTTAATTTCGTATTTTTCAGGTGAAATGTTTACACTTTATTCAATTATATAGAAATTTCAAAAATTACATTCATTAGGGAACTCAATAAAAGCATAATTGGTGAACGTTGCGCAGGCGAATAGGGTGATCACGTAAACCAGCCGTGATAGGTCGTAAGCCCTGTAGGTGCCTGAGTTCCTGGTTCTTCTATAATATCCCAACTTCGTCTCTATTGAGATTTTACTGTCAATAAAAAACAGTTTTACTAACAATACAATTTTTATAAACAAAAGTAGTCAAAATCCTAGTGATTTCTTTCCTTTTATTATATCTAGTGCACTTTTTATATCCTCTTCAGTATGTAAGCCGAAAGATATCTTTCAAATTCTGTTCCGTGTCATTTTGATCTAAACAGTAATAAAAATAATTATTACTATTTATATTTTTATGTCCAAACACATGGAGGGATCTCATTTATTTTATAGAAGAGGCACAGTGAACCATGATCCATTGTACCCCAGTTTAAAATGATTCACTGTGCCCCATACATACTTCACCCATACAATTTGTATTTTAATAATGTTATTTGATATTGTGTAAATCCACATATTCGCATTTGTATAAGTAAATATATACAAATGAAAATAAAATTGAATTCAATTGGAAAATAAACAAAGCAACAATACTAATATAAAATTAAAATATAACCTTGATATTAGTTATTCACTTGTTCAGCAGTAGCACTCGTGGATAGCACGCCGGAAACTAATTTGACAAGAACGGACATGAAAATTGTACATGTGTAAGAAGGATAGTATCAATAGATGTAATACTAACGCGATTATACCAAATGATCCACTGTACCCATTGATCCACTCTACCCCAAGTTACCTTACAAATATAACAGTTAAGCATATATTTACAAACACACCCTATCTTATAAGTAATTAAAATGTACAGTGTTATAATATATTATATTTTGAATAAATACATTAATAATAATAAAATTTATGTACAAAATTGCTTAATAGACCAATCATATTATGTAGTCTCTATTGTTAAACAAAATGTACGTATCTTAATACATTTTACTATAAATATCGGCAAATAATTTGAGAAATTTCAGAGCAATGAGAGAAGGTTTGCACCAGGGTTCCCAATAGTCCGATATTTGTAATAACTATCAAAATATCCGAAAAAAAAATGAGGCAGAATAAATGGACCTATTAACGACAGTCAAACATGGCGAAAAAGATATAACACCGAGCTCTATATTCTTTACCAGGACATCAGCGTAGTCAAGTTCATTAATATAAACAGACTACGCTGATTAGGACATTTACACCATATGGATGATCTGAAGCTCCAAAAAAAGGTGGTCTAATGACCCAACCGGTAGAAGAAGCGTAGGGAGACCTAAACTACATTTACGATGGTTGGGACGGCGTTGTCGCAGATTGTCGGGCTATGTGGCAGCAGAACTGGAAGATGTCAGCCAGCGATAAAGCAGTATGGAGAAGATTCTTGGAGGCAGCTAGGACTCATCAAGGGTTGTGAAGCTGAGGATGATGATGAAGAATAATATTGAATTGTGTATTTTTAATTTTCATATGCACATTTTTCCTGTAATGAAAAATTAAAAAATAACTCCGTACAAAAAAATAGCGCTTGGCGATAACGAACGCAATAGCGCTTGGCGATAACAACGTTTTCAATTTGACTCAAGGGAAGGGTGAATCCCGTTAATATTGCCATTTCGGAACCTCGATTGCAGATTTTTGCTAAGTGTTATCAGTAAACATTAGTCTTATCATTTTCTAGTTCAGAAGACAGTCAAATATCAATTGTTATATATCCGTATAAATATCAAATAATATATATCCGCTGATCAGTCAACCCTGGTTTACACATAAACCAACAAAGCGTATCACCCAAATTTGCACCTTTCGCTGCTCAAGAGATTTCTCTAGTTATTTTCAAATAACTATACTTATGTTGATCCATTGATCTTTATGTATTTATTTACTTGTTACCTGTATGTGTATGTTGTAGAATACATAATATATTCTTTAATTTATGTACATAGGTACGTAATTATATAAATAAACTTTTATTAGTTTCTATGCTGCATTATTATTTTCATTGCATAATTTATTATTTGAATAAACTTTTTTATTATTTTTAATTTATTATTTGAATGAACAATACAGCTTTAAGTTTTATTTAAAAATAGTATAAAAATTGTTCAAATAGTATAAAAATTGTACAATGTTCTTATTTAGTATTATGAATAAAATGTTTGAGTTAGTTAAAAACAAACTATTGAATCTACATATAGCATTGCAAGAGGGTTTAGGATATAGGGAAGGGTCAGCTAGGGGAGAAGGAGGTGGAGAGGAGAGGGATTAGCTCCCTTTTGGAGAAACAAGTTATCGGGTCAATCGAATAAGCCACCAGTCCCAGAACCAGAACCAGCGCAGGCATACCCAAAAACACAATTAAAATTTAACCATCTCCATCAAACATTTTCTGTATGTATAGAGACTAGACGTAAAAATATCAAGCCTAGGGTCACTCATACAGTTTTTATTGTAACAATAACATGCTCTATTAACAAATGAATTGCGTGAGTAATTAGTCCTAGGTGTGTCGATGTACATAAAATAAAGATGGGTTCCTGACTATTCTCCGAGGGCAATAAAAGGGAAGCAGCTGCAATAGACTTGGACTATCTACTCCACCATTAAACTTCTCATTCTATTACAAACAATCTGCATATAAATAAACTAGACTTCGTAAGATTGCCGTTTTGATTTGCAGATGTTTGTTCACAGCTATATTCATGGCAGTCTGAGCTGAGATCGCATTATGCATAAAACCTCCTTAGTCGATATTGGACACATTAATTATATTAGAAAGTTTTTTGCTCTACTCGCCGAGTTGCCAATGTTGACGTATGCGGTTTTACACCCAAGGTGACGATATTAAAAACAGAATGACAACATTGCGGCTACTACGTCACCTCCATGACTAGAGCTGAAAGGCACGACATATAAAACTCCGAGACAAGAAGAGTCGGCAATTTAAGGCCTCTGCATACGGGACGGGGCGACGACGTGGACGGGACGGGGGCGGGACGTGGTGTTATGAAACCATATATGCATACGCAACGTGACAGCGACGTGGACGTGACGGGCTAGTGTTGATAACACAACACGTACGTCACTACTCAGCTATCCGGAGCGACTGTAATTGCCATGCATACGCAACGGGGCATGGAAGGAGCGTGGCGGGACGGGGCGAGGACGTGCAAAACATCGTCGGCGACGATGTTTTTTCCCGCTCCGTTCACGCCACGTCCTCGCCCCGTCGTGCACCCGTAGCGTATGCACGTTCGTATACATTTTATATGAAACGATGTTTAAAAAAAAACACGTCCCGTCCCGTCCACGTCGTCGCCCCGTCCCGTATGCAGCGGCCTTTACATTGTACAAAAGCTACCTATAGCTTTGTGGGTCAGATTTGCTTTCCTCGCATTGTTACGTCAATCTTTCAGCTGTCAAATATTCGAAAGATACATTACATTTTTATCTCAATTAAGATAATATATTAATTTACTTTATATATTGATTTTCTTGTCGGCTTTCGTGGCTCAGTTGGTTGGGTATCTGACTGCTGATCCAAGGATCCCGGGTTCGATTCCCAGTGGAGACACAGTTTTTAAAATTGGGTTTTCAGTCTGAATCTGTGAGACGATAAATATCTTAAGTCTCCAGAATGTGGCAACTTGTTATTGGATGCGTGTTAAATAATTATTTGACATAGCATCTGTTAGTTGCCCGAGAAGCTACATAAAATAAAATAACAAAAGTACTCATTCGATTCTTTTCAAATTTTACAAATATAAATATCTAATACTCACTTAGGTCCCGTTAGATTTTGAAGGTTATCTGAATAGTGCTTCTCAATATTTTTAACTGTTGTGGCGAGGATGTACCTCTCCAACAATGACGCCATCTCGCTCGGATAAACATCCCTTCTCACGATGATTGCCGAGAACGACCGAAGGACACCGGGTCCTGAACCAATCGCCTACAACGAATCGTTATTCGCTCGCACAGATTATATGGTAGTACAGATCTCTCACTTCATACTTACCGACTAGTCACGCCAACCTACATAAGTACCTCTATTGTCCGCTGAGGGCGACGATATGACGCCGCGCCCCTTGATCTCGCGGGATTTTTTATAATATAATATTATAAGATATTATCTTTATATAAGCAATATAATGAAAGTTATTGTGTGTAAAATCAAAATTACACACATTTCTGTGGAATATTTAATAAGGTACTGGAAAATAAAATGCAGTATTCCTTTCAATGATTTAATATTTTTATTTTGTCTAACGAAACTAATATAACTTTATAACTTGATTCGTCGATACACATCCAGGAACATTACACTTTTTTACGCGAACCATTGTTAATTTGAAAAATAAAAAGAAGGGCAGTATTACAAAGAACAATATATTGAACAACAACAATAAAAACAAATAAAATAAAGGTCATTAAGAACAAAAAGCTAATTTTAAAAATTCTCGTAAGATACACATGCAAACAAACACTTGCAGTGAAAAGTATATGGGAAAAAAATCGGCCACATGGAAAAGTAGAAATAAGGAGAATTTTTCGATAGATTTTGTTCCATAAACATGTCCTATACATCAATGATCAATTCAATGAAAGAAATAACATATTATATGGTAGTAAACAGAAAGATTTACTTATGCTATGAGCTATGTTTCCATAGATTTTGATAGCAATATTGCCAACTTTCAGGTATTTTGGTGACATTTCTGCCTTTTACTAAAGTACGCGGCATTATTATTTATGAAACGCAACGACTTAAAGGCGACTTTAAATTTTTAAAGGACCTTTAACTAAAGGGTCCTTTTGCTGCTTTTTATGAAACTGGCTGTTATGGAAAAAACATGGCCGCAAGCACGCTGAAGTACGTCGCAATTTTCACGACGGTGGAGCCAATCCTCCCCTGCGACAAACAGAGGCGACAACCAAGCTATTTTTTTTATATGGACCAGTTCATGACCAGTTTTAGTATGAAAGTGAACAACCCGTGTTCGCTCGTCAGCTAGCCGTTAACGCACAGTCTGCGTCGAGTACTATAAACTTATTAATTTATACCGACCCCAGTATTGCGGAACATTATAATATTGTAAAAATTGTTTGAACTGAAAATATACCGATTATTTGTAAGTACACATTTATTATGAAACCTATCATCACTCTGATATTTCAATTCTTAATAAATGGCTGAGTAAAACAATTGCAATATCAAAAATAGTTGTAGGTATGTATTTTGGGAGATGACTTGAACACATGATTTAAACTCGCAACCTTTTCTGATATGCAATTAATATTCATAATTAAATATAAACCATCCTCCCAACTTATATACCGCTATACTGTCAAATATTTCAAAGTGAAAAAAAAAAAGTGTAGAAAAGGCACATCACTTTCATAAAATGGCATTGAAGAAATATCAAGTTTTCGTAATAAAATATTTAAATAAAAAAATATTAAACAAACTCATTTCATAAAAATTTTGAATTATTTCCATACAAAATAGGAATACTTTTTGAAATGACTTGGTAATGAGGAGTTTGGCCTTACCCACTCATTTTTTTATGAATTTACGTAAATTTTAAATAAGCATTCCTATATTATGGAAAGAACGTATTTGTTTTAAGTTGTTTTCGTAAATGGGTTGGTGATTATTGTATTTGTATTTTTAAGGTATTTTTATTGTAATCTCAACGACTTTTCAGTCTTTATGTACATAATATCAGTAGCGAGAAACACATCATGCTGCAGCCTGTCTGTCTTCAAGTCATTGGGTAGAGGTAGGTGAAAGAGTATGAATGACACATGAAAGGAACATGTTGCGAATGGTTGCACTTAGGGCAAACAATCTAAAGAACAGCTAGAAAGGCGACGTGAAGGCAGTAGATTATGAATGGCAGCTTACAGGGCATTACAATCTCAACAGCGAGAAAGAGGAGGTACAGCCTCTCAGTCTTCAAGACTATTGTATTGGATGGAGGTATGGAGTCGTGAATATTAATAATAATAGATCCATAGAATTATAATGTACAGAAGCCGCGTGTAGAACGAATTTCGAATTCAAATGTATGCCAAGTTTTTTTTACATGTGTGTGTGCGTATCGGTAGGTGTACGTATATTTATTTATTTAATTTATTTAATTTCAATTTACGGTTTGATAACCTTTTACACATACAAGTATACATAATATATTAAAAACAACAGAATTTAAAAAAAAAACAAATAAAAACAAACAAATATACAAAACGAAAATAAAAAATGAATAACAATATAAAAAGGTGAAAACATGTAAAAATATGTAAAAAATAATGAAAAACATTTAAAAAAAAATATGTAAAAAATAATGAAAAACATTTAAAAAAAAATATGTAAAAAAAAACATGCGAGAAACATTCAAAAATATGTAAAAAAAATAAACAAAAAACATGTAAAAAATAATGAAAATCATGTAACAAATATGTAAAAAATAAACAAAAAAACGCAAACAAAATATATATATATATATATATATATATATATATATATATATATATATATATATATATATATATATATATATATATATATATATATATATATATATATATATATATATATATATATATATATATATATATATATATATATATATATATATATATATATATATATATATATATATATATATATATATATATATATATATATATATATATATATATATATATATATATATATATATATATATATATATATATATATATATATATATATATATATATATATATATATATATATATATATATATATATATGTAAAAAATATGTAAAAAACATGTAAAAAACAATGCAAAAACACGTAAAAAAAAATAAACAAAAAACATGAAAAAAACTAAACAAAAATCATGTAAAAAATATGTAAAAAAAAAAAAAAAAATATGTGAAAAACATGTATAAAACATGTAAAAAAAAAAAAAATATGCAAAAAAATAAACAAAAAGCATGCAAAAATATGTAAATAAACAATGAAGAACATGTTAAAAATATGAAAAAAGTAAACATACATGCAAAAATTAATACAGGAAAAAAGAAATGTGAAAAGTAGTTTAAAAACCGACAAAATAATCTAATGTTTGGTCTCATTAACAAGTGCAGTGTATAGGCAACTTCTATAGATACCGATCGAGTCATTAAATATATCTGTGTATTGTGCATACTGGTTCCCCAAACTATGCAGTCTTTGCAAGGTTGAATTAGCCCGGTATACGCTAGTGTTAGTGTGACAATAAAATGGCGCGGTACTGCGTGTGACCAGGGACGGCACCCGCAAATTTATAGCACTGAGCAAGTAAGGGGTGTCAGTATGCGAGTTTAATATTTTAAATAAAAATAACAGATCTGCTAAAATTCTTCTCTGTGACAGTGGCAATAAATTGGTTAGCTTCATAAGACTGTTATAATTTATATAATCAATCGGTATTCCAAGTTTAAAATTAATAAACCTAAGAAATTTTCTCTGAACTTTTTCCAAAGTATTAATATGAATAGAATAACAAGGAGACCAAACAGTGGAATTATATTCAAGGTGGCTTCTAACAAGAGTTTTATATAATAAAGACAAAGTAAAAATATTAGTGAAAGCATTTGATACTCGCAATACAAATCCAAGCATCTGTAGAGCTCTGTCATGAATGTTGTTGATGTGTTTTATAAACGATAGTTTTGTATCAAATGTCACCCCAAGATCTTTCACTTCAGCTGTTCTAAGTAGAACATTGTTGTTCAATGTATATTTATTAAGAATCGGTGATTTAATTTTATAAAATGAAATAACTTGACATTTGTTAATATTCAGATTCAACTTATTAGAAAGGCAGCAATCATACAAAGTATCCAGATTTCGCTGTAATATCAAACAGTCATTCAAATCTTTGATCTTCCGGAAAAGTTTTAAATCGTCAGCAAAAAGAAGAACCTTTACATCGTCGAAAATATTTATGATATCGTTTATAAATAGAATAAACAATAGGGGACCTATGTGGGATCCCTGAGGTACCCCGCTGGTAGCTGGTAGCTGGTATACTAGAAATTCTTCTGTTTCAGAGTAGTTTTAGTTGGCATACATTCATTGCGCTGACTAGGTATCTGTGTCATATATAATCTAAGAATAGATCAGATGAAAATGCAAGAGGTTGAAGTAGTAGAAATTACCTACTGCACCTGGACGAATGGCACCATCTCAGCAGCGCGAAAGACATGCAACAGCCTCTCTCATATAATACCTACGGATAGTCGTTAGACGAAACTCATTGTGACGTTTATAGCACAAAACAAAACCAAAACTCCATAGATCTACCCTCTGTGTATGTTCGGATTTCAGAAATAAATCACTAAGTTGGTGTTTTTTGACTTCAAGTGAAGAATCAGAAATGTAGAAATAAGGCGTCGGACCCAAGTAGTAGACGAATAAGGAAATTCAGAAAGCCCATAAGTCATTTTTGAACATGATCATAATTTTGATCGCAAGAGTGTAGAGGTCTTACATCTGGAGTCCTACATATTATGTATTTGTTCTTATATTTCTATAGCATCCAGTTTTCGTCCCTAGGACTCCAAATGTAGAACCTCTACACTGTTGCGATCAAAATTATGATAATGTTCAAAAATGACTTATGGGGTTTCTGAATTTCCTTATTCAGGCGTCATTGATTGCATAGCGACGCTCAAATGGCAGTGGGCAAGACATGTCGTAAGACAAGTTGGTGAGCGCTTGGCCCCAAAAATTCTTAAATGGGAAAATAGAAGAAGCATCGGCAGGCCCTAAAAAAGATGGACCGATGGACGGCGGGGAGAAAATGCATATGGCATCAAACAGACAAAGGAGGAAGGATATAGAAGAGGCCTTTTTCCAGCAGTGGGGGGAAGAAGGCTGACAAAGAAGGAGAAGAAGATCTATTGGCAACGTTTCTCTGATTATCGTATCCAAACGAAATTGTTATACTAGCGTTTCGAAAAGATTCGATTCCGCCTGGCAGTAGAAACCACATGAAAGAACAATAGCATACCTATAAATAAATTGCATGATTTTGCTAACATATGACGAGACAGTTAAATAAATAAATTTATAATAAATTTGGATAATTTATATAGCGCCGTTTTTGTGAATTTCTCACCTCAAGGGCGCTGAAAAAATGATTACGTTGTATCATTTCGGCTCTGGTAAAATTTGCAAAAAAGGTGCGTTTTGAGTTTTTTCTGAACGAAGATATATTTTCGGTTTGTCTGAGGGTGTGTGGGAGCTTATTCCATGCATTTGGTCCTGCCACAGCAAATGCACGATCACCGAAATTAGTTGTGTGCACCCTGTTTATTTCAACTAATTTCCCAACCATGGATGAAGAAGCAGAACGAAGAAATTAATGATTGTCTGTCATTTATTGAAAGCGGAATACACAGTTCGGAGAGGTAAGTAGGAGCCATACCACGAAGTGCTTTAAAGATTATGAGACAGAGTGAATAAGCGGGGGCGTAACTTCCCGCTCAGTTTGTTGGGGTAGGAATCATGTATGTGTCAACCGAAGAAAGCCTGTAAATCCTTCTGCGAATATGAGACAGCCACTTACCTGTGACGGGTCTCCAGTCTTCGCAGGCACAGATCTCGTATCTCCGGTCTCTGGTCTGGTGGAGATGATGGTTCGTCCACTTCGCAAGTCTCACACACAACAATTCCTCCCGTGGCGTAATTATTAAAGCACAAGTAAAAAATTCTGATTATTTAGAAAAAAGACATAACTTGGTCTAGGACGAAAATGACGAAATGTGCCAATACACTGAACCGCTGACGTGCGACAACTGGTCAAAAAAACTGTAGTCTTCCATATCCATGGCTCAAACCATATCCGCCCACCTGTGTTGCTCAGACGTCGAGAAAGCATAACAAATAAGTGACTATCTAATTCACAGATGGCAGACTGGTCCTACAGTTGACCTGTTTGAAATAAATAATTCAAATAAATTATGCAATTACTGTGGCAAATGAATATTGCTCAACCATACTCCCCGCCTTGGAAATTCGGAAAATTTTCAACGAAAAATAAAGAAATAAAGATAAAATAGAATAAACGCGAGTAACTTTCGCTTTAGGAGAGTATGAAAAAACTTATTTCTAAGTTAACAAAATTATAACTAATCACATAAAGTATAAAGTTAATCTTAAGTTATATAAATTATTGCGTCGGGATCGGATATAATTTAGAACATTGTTGTTTCGTTTCAGAGCTCAATATTTAAATAAGTATATACATACCATCACAAATGGTAACCAGCGACGGGTGTGCAATACCTTATAAAAGGAAGCACCACATACCTATAATGGCAGATTTTATAATTACTACAAAGCATAAACCTATTCACTCACTGTTAAAAATTCAATCCAAATAAATTAAATCACTTAGAATGTTTCTATTAACAAATGAGATATGTAAAACGGTTAAAAACTAAAAATTATTTAGAAAAGAATGCAGGAAGGGGCTGCTAAAGGAAAAATCTGTGACATACAAATCGCTTAATCCTTTATCTGATTTTTGCGTAGCTACTCGATGTGTTTTCGTAATATTACGCTACTTATCTATATTATAAATTTGAATGTTTGTATGTATGTGTTGAATGCGCTCCTAAACCGCTCATCCGATTGCGATGAAACTTTGGTGAACTGTCGAGAGTATACCAGGGATGGTTTCTGGATCAAAAAATTTTAACTTCTTCTTCTTCTTCATTGAGTTTTAGGTCATTTTACCTATGAAGGTGGACTATCCTGGGAACCGTTCATCCGATTGCAATTAAACTTTGGTGAATTGTCGAGCGTATGCCCGGGATGGTTTCTGAATTAAAAAAAAATTTCTTCTTCTTCTTCTTCATCGGGTATCAGGTCATTTTACCTATGAAGGTGGACTATCCTGAAAACCGTTCATCCGATTGCAATGAAACTTTGGTGAATTGTCGAGCGTATGACCGGGATGGTTTCTGGATTAAAACAATTTCTTCTTCTTCTTCTTAATCGGGTATCAGGTCATTTTACCTATGAAGATGGACTATCCTGAGAACCGTTCATCCGATTGCAATGAAACTTTGGTGAACTGTCGAGAGTATACCAGGGATGGTTTCTGGATCAAAAAAATTTAACTTCTTCTTCTTCTTCATCGAGTTTTAGGTCATTTTACCTATGAAGGTGGACTATCCTGGGAACAGTTCATCCGATTGCAATTAAACTTTGGTGAATTTTCGAACGTATGCCCGGGATGATTTCTGAATTTAAAATATTTTCTTCTTCTTCTTCTTCATCGGGTATCAGGTCATTTTACCTTTGAAGGTGGACTATCCTGAGAACCGTTCATCCGATTGCAATGAAACTTTGGTGAATTGTCGAGCGTATGACCGGGATAGTTTCTGGATTAAAAAAAAATTCTTCTTCTTCTTCTTCTTCATCGGGTATCAGGTCATTTTACCGATGAAGGTGGACTATCCTTGGAACCGTTCAATCAATTTCAATGAAACTTTGATGAATTGTCGAGCGTATGACCGGGACCTACTGAAGGGACAGGAGGTAATGAAGGGACGGGAGGTAATGAAGGGACGGGAGGTAATGAAGGGACGGGAGGTAATGAAGGGACGGGAGGTAATGAAGGGACGGGAGGTAATGAAGGGACGGGAGGTAATGAAGGGACGGGAGGTAATGAAGGGACGGGAGTAACTGAAGGGACGGGAGTAACTGAAGGGACGGGAGTAACTGAAGGGACGGGAGTAACTGAAGGGACGGGAGTAACTGAAGGGACGGGAGTAACTGAAGGGACGGGAGTAACTGAAGGGACGGGATTAACTGAAGGGACGGGAGTAACTGAAGGGACGGGAGTAACTGTAGGGACGGGAGTAACTGAAGGGACGGGAGTAACTGAAGGGACGGGAGTAACTGAAGGGACGGGAGTAACTGAAGGGACGGGGGTAACTGAAGGGACGGGAGTAACTGAAGGGACGGGAGTAACTGAAGGGACGGGAGTAACTGAAGGGACGGGAGTAACTGAAGGGACGGGAGTAACTGAAGGAACGGGAGTAACTGAGGGAGGTACTGAAGGGACGGGAGGTACTGAAGGGACGGAAGGTACTGAAGGGACGGGAAGTACTGAAGGGATGGGAGGTATTGAAGAGTCTGAAGCGACGGGTGGTTATGGAGGACAATTTTTAATTATACAGGCAATACGAAGTTTGCCGGGTGTTCACTAGTACTATTATAAAGTTAATAAAGAAAATATTGGTAAGGCTAAATTAAAATATAACAAACCGTAATTGAGATTATTGAATACAAAATCACTGAAATTCTTAATGATCCTAGGCATTACTAAAATGTTAATATATCAATAATTACACTGTAAACCGCACATTATTTTAGCCTAATATTTGTGAAAACTTCCTAGATAACTGTTTTTTATAACTTTGATGTACAAACTAGTTTTTTTCGACAAATAAATCCGAAAACTATTCATATAAGTCGTTATTCTCTATACAAAAACAATGTTTTCTGCCAACCAAACGTCAAAAGTCCCGCGGAAAAATGACTCACATTTGGTTCATACAAAATTTGCTAACTAGGTACGACATCTAGTATATTATAATGAAAACCTATGATATAATATTAAGTCTATGTCTTTCACAATTTCCATAGACAAATCATGCATGGAAGTTTTGAGTCACCGTCTGGAAACTCAGTACATTGGAAAAAAGTATTAAATTACCTTCGGGGACTTTGTATAGATGGCAGTGATGTCAATTATGACAGGTTTACTATTCAGTTACCTACTAGTTTTTTTACTAACCGATTAAAATAAAAAAACGAGTAGGTAGGTTCCTACATTTGTTTATGGTACAAAGATTATTTTGTCTATGCTTGTTTTAGTTATTCAACCAATTAGAAGCACCCATTTCAAATCTAAAAAGTGGTGTGAGGTCAACCAACAACCAACAGTTTTATTGGAAAGTTTGATAACATCGATGTTTATATTTTAAAATTTACGAATATTCAAATTTATCTGAAATCGATTGGTGCTAGTGTTCCAGTTTTGCACTTATATTATCGAAAATGCATATGAAGTATTTTGTTTTACTAAACAAAGGCAATTATACACTGTGATACATTATGTTCCAACGGATATTTTTTTGTGTGAGTGAAAAATACAAAATATGTAGTATATTTTGAGAAAGTCATCTATTATAGATGGAAATTAAAAAAAACAAAGAAGAAGACATAAGATGCATTCAATATTTGCCCCAGGTAAAATAATATTATTACCGTTTTTGTTTAGAGGTTATGTTGTATGTCACTTTGAAATTTATTCGATGTATCAATTTTAATGAAACGACTTATTTTATCGATAATCCAATATTTTTGTTAGTAGCAAGTTGATCCGATATCTATAAATGATAGTACTAGCAATATTTTTAAAACAATTGCATGTAGTGGTGATATTTTACTCTGGTTAGAAATTTGGCAAAAACTTTATAAATATAGGTATTTTATCAATTCCAAGTTGACAACATTATTAATACTAGAAAACTAATAGTTCAATGCGCTTATGTATGTAATATAATGGTGTTTTGTTTTTCAGAATTGACTTTGAGCAGACTCGGCAGACTGAGCGTTATTCCATGAAAATTTATACAGTTCAACCCATGAACCCACGAAGAAATTTATAAGTCCATAGTATTTTTGTCTACTACATAATATTAAGATTTAATTATATTGTTTAATGAATACAAACATTGTAGGTATGATATAGTTTACAATATATAATAACTTTGTTTTAAATATTCTTTTATTTTCATAACTCAATTAGAGAGAAAAAGAATACTTACCTATCTTTCTAACTTTCTAGAAAAACAATTTGCTATCTCTGCTGTTCAAGATTAAAACAGTGATTCTTTGATTTTTTGGGAAAAATGTTTTTTTTTGCATTATCGTAAAAATATTTTTTTATAAAAAGTGATTTATACCTAGAATTTTTTGGTAATGAAATTCTCCCAAAAAAACAAAATTCAGTGTTTTAATCTTAAACACTGGGGAAGGTCAGTAATATTATTATTATTATTACTGAATTCCAGTAAAACGTTGAGGGACCATTCAGAGATGGCGCTAAAAGCGCGGGATCATAGAAAAAGTCGAAGTTTCCCTTCTAAATAAGTTCTCTTTTCTATGTTTTGAGTTTTGACATTTACTTACTTGAAAATTTCGGCGGGTTCGAACTTCGTAAATATTTTCGTTTTTTCTCCATTTCGTTTTTTCTCAACTTTCAGAAATGTGTTTGACGACTACAATCAGCAATTTATTTATTTTCTTCTCAAAATGAAGTTGCAATGTGACGTTGAAGTTGTGAGCCGTATTAATTCGTGTGGTGTATCTGTGTCGAGTAAACGACGTTCCGTGAAGTCTACTCTTGCGTTGGGCAAAGATACCAAGGGAGGCAGCGATGGATTCTTTATATTGCATTTCTCTTCCGTCAACAAGAATGGAACAAAATATAAAGTCAGCTCAAATGTGGAGCAAGTTTTCGCCAAGTTTTGCAGCGAAGGGAAGGCTACGATACGTTTCAAAGTTCCGGCGAGTGATCTTTGTATAAAAGCCGACCCAACGCAGCTGAATGTGTTTTTAAAATGTCTCAAATTGACACTGGAAGGCAAAGCCGAGGTTTGTTTTCCTATTATATGCTGTAAAATTAACTCGACATACATGAACCATTCGCTTCTCGAACTATTTTAGTATTACACCAGCCCGGCTTTGAAACGATCTTCCGAATTCTGTGTTTTCACATTCTTTCATCCCGGAGATTGATAGGATCCGAATCAATATTTTCTCAACTCTACATAGGTTCGAATGCAGAGTCCTACCTAAATACTAAATACTAACCATGTTTTCATTGCACAGTCGCTCACTTATGTTAGGAGATCAAGTGGCTTCCTAACTGGAGGATGCTATGAAGTTTTTCTATGAGAATTGCATTGCAGAGACATATCTAAATACTTAGCGCATGTGCATCGGCGTAAACTAATATTTGTGAACTGCCAAAAAGTAAGGTTGATAGCGAGGAACCTTACGAGTGGTTTAATACTAAAACACGTTTTCGGTGAATGATGATTTTATCGGCTTCGTTGAATATGTATTTGGTAATTTTGTCAAATCAAATACCAAACAGAGTATTCAGCGATTCATACGAGATGCTGAAAATTCGCTGGAATTTCAGAAAAATCGCATGTGACATCGAGCTGTCAGTGTGAGCTTTGTTACATAAGTTTGTGTTGCTATGACAAAAAAGAATTTTATAAGTCAGTCTAAGCCCATAGAAAGCTATCTATCTCTTTTCATCATACACTATAATGTGAAATGCAATGCTATCGACCTTAAGTTTGTCATAGTATTTAGTTAGTGATGTCTCTGCAACGCAATTGCTAACTTAAGAATACTAAATACTCCAGTGAGGTTAGGAGTTAGTATTTATTTATTTATTTGTACATAATATAAACAAATATAATGCACACTGGCCGGCTTATTGCCATTAGGCAATTTCTTCCAACCAACCAGATTACAAAGTGACAGAATTATACATGTACATCAACAAAAAATTTAAGTTACAAAAGAACAAAGAAAATATACATAACACTAAGATAAATAAAAAAAAAACATCATAGCAAAAAAAAAGGATTGGGAAGGAACAAGAAGAGGAAATCGAGATCAGGTGTTTAGGGATAAATATTACGTAGCAAAGGGAAGGAAGGAAAAGGAGAGGGATCAGGTATTTTCGGAGAGATATCCCTGCTTTAGTCTTTTCTTGAAAATGGAAAGCGAGTTTGACAAAGTTATATCAGGACTCAAATTATTTCAGAGTCTTGCTGAACATACTTGAAAGGAAGAGCTGAAAAATTCAGTTTTGTGAATGGGGATAGTTAATGTAGTACGTTCATCAGATTGAAGCGATAGGCCGTGATTAGATAAATATGTGAATTTAGGTACCTAGGACTGTGCATTCGGATCATAGTGCACTTCTTCTATTAAATTATTGCTATGTTTGGATTTGTTTTTTCTTTCAGGGTTTACGTTTGGGAAACGTGAGCAGCGTCACGGGCGTGGCGCTGAAGGCTGAGCCCCGCAAGATGGTGATAACCGAGATGGCCAACTATCCCCTCAAGGGGCTGCCTCGCTCCCTGCAACAGCTGCAAATGTCGGGACTCGGCCTCCACACCTTCCGCCGGGACATCCTCAACCTGAGGTCGCTGCACACCCTCAATATCAGCCACAACTCGCTGCAAAAACTGCCTCCTGAAGTGGGTGAGAAACAATATATTTATATTTTTTTCTAATTTTATCACGAGATACAGAAAAAGCATAAAGCTATTTATCAGAGTACAAGCACTCTGTGTAAGGGAGACATTCAAATACAAAAGAAACCAAAAATATATGTATCTACAGAATTATTTTTAAACAAAATGAAGTGAATGTAATGTACAAATCAGTCAATATTTGATAAATTTATTTATTTATTAAACATCTTGTTTTTCGACATTACAAATACATTTATACAATACATTATGATATTCCAACTGTCGATTCGTTCATGAGAATTCAATTCTCTGAATGAATCGACATTATTAAGCCAAGATGCGTGTACGAAGGAACATTTTGTATGGAGTAGTGGACTTTTTGCATGCTAATAACACCAACTAGAGGCCTCGCAGCATATATGTTCCCATACATGGATTTACTCAGAATTCAGAGTAAAACATTTTTTGTGAGTTTTGTGTGTCTGTGTGTCTGTCTGTCCCCCCCTTATAACTTTTGATCCGCTCAATTTAGAGAGCCCAAAATTTCATAATATATAAACACTTATGAGCCTACAAAACTTTTATACTCAGAATAGTGATTATTTGTTTCAGTCAGGGGTTATCAACTTTTGAATTTTTGGTTTATTTTTCCATATATCTCAGAAACCATAAAAGCTAGAACGCTGAAATTCGCTATAAACATAGACAAATACAAAATCTCAAATTATTTTTTTTAAAAAATTCCAGGATTTCTCAAACATTTTTTATCAAGAAAAATATTTTTTTATAATAAATTTATGAGTTTAACTGCCTATATTTCCAATTTTTTTAAAAATATCAAAAAAGCCGGAACACCCCAACTAGATCATTAGCACATCTCGAATTTTTTTTAATAATTTTTATAAAAATTGAATTTAGTGACGACATTTCTTCATACAATTTGTATGGCAATCGCCTACACACAATATATAAGAAGACTTAATTGTTTGATACTAATTTCCAAACATACATACATACCATCATGCTGTTTTCATATTCTGGGTAGGATCAAAGGACTGACCTCCATACTATCCTATCTCGACATACATACATAGGTACATGTGTTGTATAGAAAATCAACTATCTTAAAATATTAAATAATTTGTATTTATGGGATTATAGTTTGGTACTTATTCTTCAACTATACATACTGTCGCTATCGACAGTTGGATCTCATGTGTTACATGCAACTAGTAACTATAGTAAAATTGTTGCATTACCTCATCAAAAAGATTAAAACCTTGTGCTTGATGAGGGAATCATTATATATTAGATAATAGGTACAATCAGTGGCGGCTAGTGACCTTAAATCTTAGAAGGGCTCAAAATAATAATTATACTTAGAAGAGAAATTAACTTATTTCAGGAATCAGAAAGCAGATATGTGACACAATATTATTTTCGTATATTAAAATTATCGGTGTTTTCCATAGTTCTTTGGAAATTAAAACGTGAACCTGATCATTTATGCTGTATTTGGTTGGGTTTTAAATAACGTTTGTAATAAAATGCATCGATAAATTATAAAATAATTTGTGACACAGCTAATGAATTTTGATCATACAAAATTGAAAAAAAAAACTTCTGGCAACAGCTGCAAGACTGCTTCCTGATTTTACACATTTTATGTCTAATATCATTTTTGTTTACAATATTATGGTATCAATTAATTAAATAATAATACTTAGGTATATATTTCGGATGATTTATAGTTTAAACTATGTAATATCAATTAATGTTAGACTCAAGGAATTTCAACTGCTTACCTAACGTTCGACCATCGCAATGTACAACAAAATATGAATGAATGAAAATATACTGTAATCCTTCACGTGCACTGCCCCGTTTTGCTCGAAATCGTCATACATTCAGCGTGTACGGTGAGCTGTGGCGGCAGCGAGCGGTCGCGTGAATTGTATGGGTTCTCCGGGCACAAGTCGACTGTGCCCGAAGAATGAAATATTTCATAGAATCTTGCTTTACAAAGCAGGTAGTTTTAAATACTTTCGCTAAATATACTGCAGGCGTAAGACGGCAAATATTAATTAGAAAAATAATGTGTTCTCAAGATTAAATTACATACATTTTTGGAATCTTTTGAGCGAAGTGTTTGGGAGGGCTGAGCCCGAGAGCCCTTTAGGAAGAGCCGCCACTGGGTACAATTAATACATAGTTATACAACGGTGAAAAATAAATCAAAAAACAAATATACATAAAAAACAGTAGGAAACGGGAAATTCTATTTTTCTCGTTTCGTCTCTATCGAGATATTAAAAAAGTATTAATCTTTTTGGTATTGTACACACGGTGGTGTGTGAGGGGTCCTTCAGATGGTTCTGCACACAAACAAAAATATCATTATTTGATCAGTCAGCCTCCCCAAGAAGCAAAGCGCGTTTGACATGGCTGACATACGAAATGGCCACGAAAACATTTATTAATAACAGATTAATATCAAATTTAATTATGTAATTTCAGGTAATTTGCCTTGCCTCGTTGAGATGTACTTGAATGATAATGACCTTGGAAATGCAGAAAAACCAGATTGGCGATGGTTGGAAGGATCTGCAGTAAGTTCTCATATGTGTTTAATTCAATTATGCATGAACGTTGTTGAGGCAGTTGGTTCTCTCTGCCTACCTTGCGAGGTACATGTTGTGATGGTATGTATGTATATTTATTTATTTATAATACAATTCATTAACATAATATTTAACATTACAGACAATCAAAAAACAAAAATAATAACACAATAAAAAAATAATGTAACTCTCTATTACCAGAGTGTAAGCACTTGTGTGTAAAGGAGACATTTATTTATTTATTTATATAAACGCCCTAAATGGGCTTTTACATACACAATTACAAATTATGAAACATATGTTCATGAACCACGAAGGAAAATACATACACACATAATAATAAATAGGTATATATAACAACAAAAAATATCAAGAAAATTCATTCATTCATTCATACCATCACGGCATATCCCACAATGTGGGGTAGCCAGCGAAAGGTGTGCGGGTGTGCATTGCCTTATAAAAGGGAGCACAACACATCAGTGTATACCCACACACCAGTCTCGTCTCACCTAAAAAGGCACTATATTCAGAATGGGTGGTGAACCTCATTGCTGAACTATGTGAGATGTTATTGTTGCCTGTTGTATTTTCGATTACCCGGCTCTTACGGGACACTCGAAAACAATAATAGAAAAGAGTGGAAGCACTATTCTAAGCCGGTGCCTTTGAAAAAATGTATAAATTAACTAAATATGGTTGTAACGTACAATATAAATAAAATTAAATTAAAAAACAAGCAAAGGATTAAGCAAAAATAAAAAATGAATAGAAAAAAGAAGTAGAACCCAGAATTGATAAAATCTTTAAAAGTATCTCTTTATCTATATTTGAATTAAAAATTAGCTATAAACCACTTCGAATATTTTTATTATTGCATATGCGCAAACATTGGATTTTTTTTCCCTGTCGGGAGTCAAAGGTATTTTTTAACAGATTTTTAATTATCTCAATAGAGACAAAGTTGGAATATTTACTGTAGGAGAACCGGGAAATCAAAAGAACTTTCAAAATTGAATTGATAGGGATCTCATTAAAAAAAAGGCATAATTGGTGAACGTTGCGCAAGCGCATAAAGTGATCACGTAAACCAGCCGATGACAGGTCGTAAGCCCCGTAGGTGCCTTGATTTCCTGGTTCTCCTACAGTAAATATTCCAACTTCGTCTCTATTGAGATAGTTAAAAATCTGTTAAAAAATATAAACCACTTGTTTTTTGAGTCACTTCGCGACATGTTTCGGAAGCGCTGTCCTTTCATCAACCGGCGTGACAAGACTAACATGTTGAATTTGTGTGTATCTATCTGTGAAGCGAAGGAGGTGGCGGTTGAGGGTTGGTTGGGTTGGTGACAGGAAAATTATTCGAAAAACAATTATTCGAATGCTCAATTTTACGAAAATCAAATTTACGAATGGCAATTATTCGAATCACATTTTTTCGAAAAACAATTTTCCGAACACACAATTATCAGAATTTACAATTGTTCGAATTTTTATGACGTCATGTTGGTAGTATTGTGAGAAGAATAAACCATAGATTTTTATTATAATATACTAGATGTCGTAGTTAGCAAATTTTGTATGAATCGAAAACAAATGACTCACTTTTTGCACGGAGTAGGTACTACATCTACATAGTATATTATGTTTGATAAAAATCTATGGAATAAACAACATGGCGACGCACCGCACTGTCAGATATCCTAGGATGTACACCTATTTTTGAAACCTAAACCTACAAAACTTTGGTAAAAATAGGTTGGTTAGGTTTGTTTATAGTTATAATTGCGACTGGCGTGAGCCAGTTGCATTATATATTTAAAAAAAGTAACTATAATATTAAAATAAAATAACTAAATTGGTGTGAATACTAGATAAACATAAACTGGTGTACAAACTAGGATATCCCGCGCTGTCAAACATCAGTTATTAAAAATGTGCAAACATACGTACCCAAGTAATAATAGTCTTCATCGAATATATTTTACTGGCAACAAATATGTCAAAGGAGGCAACATAATGACACAAAAATATATTAAATTCGGTTAATTGGTTTTCCAACAAATGTTAGTTCGAATAATTTGCTTTCGGACAATTGACATTCTGATAACTGATTTTCGAAAAATTGTTATTCGTACAATTGCGCATTCGAACAATTGTGTTTCGAAGAATTTTCATGTAATCGGTTGGGTTAGTGGGGGGAGGCGAGTATTGTGTAATGTTTTTGTTTTTGATGGTGAATATATTAAGTATTGGAGAAATATTATGAAAGGTATGATTATTTATAAGTTTTATGCCGGAATTTATGTGTTTATGTATTTCGAGTGTTTCGTAGTTGTTAAGTCGGTATTCTTTATGTTGTGTTTCGTGTAATAGTTTTAGTTTGTGTTTATTGAATGAGTGATTAGTTTCGATAATGTGGTTAGCAAATTCATCTCTTTATATTCATATATTGAACAGCAAAAGACACCAACAGAGCCAAACTCATTACCAAGTCTATGTAATCTCAGAATAGGCGAGTGAATATAATAATTATTACTAGATTTTATGATAAAAAATAGTGAAGCCTGTGTTTGTCGTGTACGGGTAATCGGAACATTAAATGAAATGAGACACATTAAATCAAGGACGTCCAACCAGCCATTTAAAATCTTATATAAAATCATCAAATCACTGATTATCCTTCTACTTGATAGTGTTTTTAAGTTAAGTGTACACATTAAAGAATTATTATTTATTTGTTCAAAGGGAATCGATAATTTAAAATTGACAAATCTTAAGAATTTTCACTGATCGTTTTCTAATTTATACTGGTGAGATTTATAAAAAGGAGACCAAATAACTGAATTATATTCTAAGGTGCTTCTAACAAAAGAAATAAAAATCTATACCTACAGAATTATCCAACTGTTGATTTGTCGATATCGACATAGTTTCAAGCCAAGATCCGCTAGATTTCTAAGGCCAGGTCTATATTTTTCGTAGTTTTTTTTTTTCAACTTTTAGGTGGCATGGACTTGAATGTTTAGTGAATGAATAAAATAAGTAAGAAAAATCATTAATCTTTACAATCAAGATATTTGTTTTCTATACAAAATTATTAACGGTCAGATTGACAGTACACCCTTCTAAGCTCACTCCGTTTTCACTGTCCACTTAGAAGAAATAGAAACCAGTCTCTCTTTTACATAGAATCTTCTAAAATTAAATATATGCTAAATTCATACATTAATAGACCTTGTACTGAGTACAACAGAAATTGTTTGAGTGATCCGGAGTTGGATATGTTTGCTTCGGGTTTATATCTATTTAAAAATTAAATTGTGAATTTGTCTGACATTTTTAATCTGTGCTCTGATTTTTTGTGTGCATCTTTACCTTATTATTGTGTGCATCTTTACCTTATTATTGTGTGCATCTTTACCTTATTATTTGTGTGCATCTTTACCTTATTATTGTGTGCATCTTTACCTTATTATTTGTGTGCATCTTTACCTTATTATTGTGTGCATCTTTACCTTATTATTTGTGTGCATCTTTACCTTATTATTGTGTGCATCTTTACCTTATTATTGTGTGCATCTTTACCTTATTATTGTGTGCATCTTTACCTTATTATTTGTGTGCATCTTTACCTTATTATTGTGTGCATCTTTACCTTATTATTGTGTGCATCTTTACCTTATTATTGTGTGCATCTTTACCTTATTATTTGTGTGCATCTTTACCTTATTATTGTGTGCATCTTTACCTTATTATTTGTGTGCATCTTTACCTTATTATTGTGTGCATCTTTACCTTATTATTTGTGTGCATCTTTACCTTATTATTTGTGTGCATCTTTACCTTATTATTGTGTGCATCTTTACCTTATTATTGTGTGCATCTTTACCTTATTATTGTGTACATCTTTACCTTATTATTTGTGTGCATCTTTACCTTATTATTGTGTGCATCTTTACCTTATTATTTGTGTGCATCTTTACCTTATTATTTGTGTGCATCTTTACCTTATTATTTGTGTGCATCTTTACCTTATTATTGTGTGCATCTTTACCTTATTATTTGTGTGCATCTTTACCTTATTATTTGTGTGCATCTTTACCTTATTATTTGTGTGCATCTTTACCTTATTATTGTGTACATCTTTACCTTATTATTTGTGTGCATCTTTACCTTATTATTTGTGTGCATCTTTACCTTATTATTTGTGTGCATCTTTACCTTATTATTTGTGTGCATCTTTACCTTATTATTGTGTGCATCTTTACCTTATTATTGTGTGCATCTTTACCTTATTATTGTGTACATCTTTACCTTATTATTTGTGTGCATCTTTACCTTATTATTTGTGTGCATCTTTACCTTATTATTTGTGTGCATCTTTACCTTATTATTTGTGTGCATCTTTACCTTATTATTGTGTGCATCTTTACCTTATTATTTGTGTGCATCTTTACCTTATTATTGTGTGCATCTTTACCTTATTATTTGTGTGCATCTTTACCTTATTATTTGTGTGCATCTTTACCTTATTATTTGTGTGCATCTTTACCTTATTATTGTGTACATCTTTACCTTATTATTTGTGTGCATCTTTACCTTATTATTTGTGTGCATCTTTACCTTATTATTTGTGTGCATCTTTACCTTATTATTTGTGTGCATCTTTACCTTATTATTGTGTGCATCTTTACCTTATTATTGTGTGCATCTTTACCTTATTATTGTGTGCATCTTTACCTTATTATTTGTGTGCATCTTTACCTTATTATTTGTGTGCATCTTTACCTTATTATTTGTGTGCATCTTTACCTTATTATTGTGTGCATCTTTACCTTATTATTGTGTGCATCTTTACCTTATTATTTGTGTGCATCTTTACCTTATTATTTGTGCCTCTTTAATTAAATTCAATTTAATTCAGTATTATTCATACATTGAGACACATGGGGTATATTTATTTATTTATTTATGCATCTTTCTGTACATAATATAAACAAATATATCATACACTGGCAGGCTTATTGCCATTAGGCAATTTCTTCCAACCAACCAGATTACAAAGTATGACAAAATTGTGTATGTACAACAACAAAATAATAAGAGTAAAAGAAAATATAATATATAACATTAAAATACTATTAAAACAAAAAAAAATATAAAAATAATTCATAACAAAAAAAAGGATAGGTTAAGGACAAGGAGAGGAAATTGGGATCAGGTGTTCAGGGATAAATATTCCTTCTTAAATTTTTTCTTGAAAATACAAAGTAAGTTAGACGACTCAATATCCGGACTAAGGCTATTCCATAATCTTGCTTATTGTACTTCGAACGAAGAGCTGAGAAATTCTGTATTATGGATAGGGATGGATAGTGTTGTACGTTCAGCAGATCGGAGTGGAAGTCCATGGTTGGATAAATAAGTGAATTTGTTTTTGAGGTACTGTGGCAGGTTTGAATTATAAAGAATATTGTACAATAGTGACAAAATGTGAATATTGCGCCGTGGGCCAACAAAGAAGATTGCTGTATGATGATATATGATCAAATTTTTCCAAAGATGAATCTGATACATATATTCTGAAGAAATTGTAATATGAGATTTCAGTGGTTGACGCTTCCCCCCACCACCCCTAACATCAGATCAATATTTCCTTCTTGGCAAAGTTTAGAATAAAAATTATAATTACAGGTGCAGAGTAATCTAAGATTTTTGGATATAAGCAGAAACAAAATCCGTTCCAGTCTACCTCCCGGTATTAGCAAGTTGAGGTACCTGGTGACACTACGACTAGACGGGAACATTCTCAGCCAGCTGCCGCAGAGTCTGGGACAGTTGCGTACACTACAGTAAGTTCAAATAAAATATGTACAGTCTTACTAATAAATGTCTTGTAAAAGTTACACAACCGTTTAACACCCGTGTAGGCAAAAACGTTACCAATAATCGCTGTGTAGCAGATCAGTTGGTCAACGACTGTGTATCTCTCATACAAATCTTACACATTGCTTGCACGCCTGTTGTAGGTAGTTTAACGGTGTTTTAAGACTCACTTCATCTATCACAAATCAAATTTGATTTTGATATGCGAGTTGCTTTTATTTTATTCTTACTAAGGACAGCACATGGTACATGCATACAATTATTAAAAGTAAATAAATAGAAATATAACATGTACCACTTACGTACTATACTTACCTAATATCAAAATAAGATTAAAAAGTGTGAATTAGTGTGGGTGCGCACATGAGAGAGTAAAGTGCACTTTACACGGACACTATTTTCAACGCGACCCGGTTTCCAACGCTTAAAATAGCATCAAAAATACAGGTTACCCCAAACATCGCTTTACACGCAACGCTTAAAACAGCATCCAAAATATAGGTTACTCCGAGCATCGCAAATGTCTAATATAATATAAATAAATGTATATCGAAAAATTATATAAATGTATATCGAAAATTTCGACGCATTCCATATAAACAAAATACATCGCGAGCGAATGTCAAACGTAAAAGTCAACGCAAACGGCAGCCATGTTGACTCGTCGGTAACGGCGACAGCGAATAATTTTACAGATTTCTGTTTTACCAAAAAGGATGAAAATCGCGTTGAAAATAGAACACGCTCTATTTTTTGCCCATCGCGTTGAAAATCCCGTCGAAAACCTGAAACCCGTTGAAAATAGTGTTCGTGTAAAGTGCACTTAACAATATGTATGTGTGTGTGAAAGAGATAACTAGAAAGATTGCATGTGCATGTGTGTGTGTGTACATGATAGACAAAATATTATATTGTCGGATTCATAATTTGAAAAGAAAAAGAAAATATATTGCTGAGGGTGGTTGGGAAAAATAAAATTAATCAGTACCTACCTAACCTAGTTGTTTATTGTTATAATGTCACGATATTAGATATAAGTTTGTTTTTGAATGTTATTATTTTTATATTATTGTATCTTGGAATAATATGACAAAACCTCTACAAATGATTATATTCTCGAGTACATTTTAGGGGCGAAAAGTTGTCATAAATTTGCTCCTTTATAATATCTACAATGGTGTTCGCTTGGGTATTTATATGACGAAATTATTCGTTATATTTTCCATATTCCTATTTTTAAATATGAAAAACATATGAAAATATTAACTATGACAAACGTCAAAATTATAATGGCTGCTGGCGGCTCTGGGCATGCGCGAGTGCGAAATTACAACGTTGACGGATTATTTTTTGTTTGTCGGTTCTGTATATCTTAATAAAAAAAATGTTTGCTCCATTATTGATGTCTATTTTGTGGTTAATCGGGAAGTCAGGCCATATAAGACCTCTAAATTACTATGTATTGCTCATCGTTACAGATACCTTTACGCTTCCAAGAACGAAATCACCAGCCTTCCATCCACGATACTCCAGTTGAAACTGGACGAGATCGACCTGTCCTCCAACAACTTCAACTCCACTCCCACCCGGCCGGACTTCACCGGGACCCTCAGCTTCAAACTGTGGTCGCTGGTGGACACGGCTGGAGCGGCCGTGCTCAACAGCAGGCTGCACTATGCCCCCAACATCATCCCCGCCACCCTCGTCGACTATCTGAACAGCTCCAAGTTCTGCATCTGCGGAGACGCCACCTTCGACAGCAGCAACTTCAGAAAGATCAAGGTGTCTGTGAAGCAACTGTGTCCCGTTGTCATTTTGGACCATGGTTCAAATTTCATCGTAGACTTTGACTGTTATTATTGTTCAATCGGTTGTTTTAAAAATTATGTGTCAATTAAAAATACCATGTTGTAAACATATTGTACAGTGTTACCTCGCTTAATGAGCATATTAATTTCATTACAAAACTTTAACTGTTGGGTTTTTGTGGGAAAGAGTGTCCAAATATTGAATGTAATCCAAACACTATAACAATCATGACACCATGTGCATCTTCTTCTTTCTCAGCCATCTCTCCACTGCTGGATGTAGGCCTCTTCTAAAATCTTCCACTCGTCTTTTTTCTGGGCTTTTCGAACCCATCCGCTTCCAGCGACAGGGACAATATCATCGGCCCACCTTTTCTGGGGCCGGCCTATTCTCCTTTTCATATCCCATGGTCTCCAATTTATAATTCTGGGTGCCCATCTGTTCGTACCCTGTCTGGCAACATGACCTGCCCATTGCCATTTAAGTTTTGCAACTCGATCCATGACATCAACAACTTTTGTCTGGCGTCTGATTTCTTCATTTCTAATTTTGTCTCTTAGACTTACGCCTATCATTTGCCTTTCCATGGATCTCTGAGTGCATTTTAACTTATGTATGGTCCTCGTAGTTAGCGTGATAGTTTCCAGACCATACGTAAGCACAGGCAGGATACATGTTTCAAACACTTTTCTTTTCAGACATGTGTCAATACACAAATATATTTGACTGTGGGATATCACTGCCAAAGATAGGAAAACAAGAGTGAGGCTCTGGCTCGTCATTAAATGGTCTAAATCCTCGCTCGAGTGACACTCGGAGGGCAAAAACAGTCAAGTAGTTAATCGACTATACATATAAGAGTTACTTTGTGGTAGTCCATGATTATAAATAATTACAGTGTAAATAATACTGTATATAAACAAAACAGAATATATGTGTTGTAATATTTCCGGAGATATGCATCCCGTAAGAATACTAAAAATAGAGGATACGATATGAAGGATTACATGAAAATTCTTCGAAACACAATTGTTCGAATGCGCAATTGTACGAATAACAATTTTTCAAAAAACAGTTATCAGAATGACAATTGTCCGAAAGCAAATTATTCGAACTAACATTTGTTGGAAAACCAATTGACCGAATTTAATATATTTTTGTGTCATTATGTTGCCTCCTTTGACATATTTGTTGCCAGTAAAATATATTTGATGAAGACTATAATTACTTGTTGTATTATTGTTGGGTACGTATGTTTGCACATTTTTAATAACTGATATTTGCAAGCGCGGTGCGTCGCCATGTTGTTTATTCCATAGATTTTTATTATACTATGTAGATGTAGTACTCCTCGGAAAAAGTGAGTCATGGAATATCGCGCGTTTGACGTTTTGGTTGACAACATATTTCAGTTTTCCTTACATTTCAACACATCCTAAATAACTGTTCTCTAAATCTAAATGAACAAAGTGTTTTTTACGACAAATAAATCCGAAAACAATTCACATTAGTCGTTATTCTCTATGGAAAAACGATGTACTAAAACGTCAAAAATCCCCCAGAAAAATGCCTCACTTAGATTCATACAAAATTTGCTAACTACGACATCTATTATATTATAATAAAAATCTATGGTTTATACCTCTCTCAATACTACCAACATGACGTTATAAAAATTCGAACAATTGTAATTTCTGATAATTGTGTGTTCGGAAAATTGTTTTTTGAAAAAATGTGATTCGAATAATTGCCATTCGTAAAATTGATTTTCGTAAAATTGAGCATTCGAATAATTTTCCTGTCACCGATATGAAGTGCTTGCCCCTGAGTCAAATCGAAAACGCTATTTTTTTTGTATGGGATTTGACATTTGTTATTGTAGAAAAAAAATGTACAGCAAACGTCAAATCCCATTAAAAAAAAATTAAGGATAAGGTTAAAGTAGGATAAGGCGAAGAAAAATAAGACTAATGTGGATTTTTTACTATCCGGCATATCGCATATTATAGAAAAGTATTTTTACGGCTCCATTCTGTTTAGTTTTGTTGATACATTAATAATGATCATTTATTGTACAATACAATTTGACTTCATTGTATTTAGAAATGATAATTTTAATATTGCTTCAGTGTTTTTTTCAACCTGTGGGTCGCAACCTCCAGGGCGGTCACAAAGTCTCGCTCAGGGGGTCGCAAGATAGGTAATAGTAAAAAAAAACAAGTGTTGCAGGTGCTACACCACACAGTGAACATACAACAATTTAATTTCAGTGAGAAGGCTGTGCCTGCTTATTTTTCAATAATTGTAAAATCGTATTACTTGGGGCCATAGTTGTTATACTCGCATAGGTAGCAAATGGTGAATGGTACTCTAGTGATTTCAATGCATCCCTCACCAGCTCTGAATATTTTTCATATTTTTTTTTCGAAAGGGGTCGTGTATTCAATAAGGTTGAAAAACACTAGATTATTCCAAAACATCTATATTTTCATTGTTATTAAATGTGTATTTTTGTATATATATATTTTTTTTAATTGATACATCCTATCTGAAGAAAAGCATGATTCAATAGTCGCCTCAATTCTAATGAATGGAAGCTTAATAATTAATGTAGTGGGAGAGCAGGTAGCGTCCCGGGCTGCGTTTACAATGAACGGTGCTACTCTTACCCTTTTCAGAATGACCGGAAACCGACGCTCTAAACACACTCTGTCTCGTTTAGATTGAATGTAGAGTGTATGCTCCAAACGCTCTGTATAATCGTTGGTTGAAAAATGCTCTCACAGTTATAGTATGAGTTGACTTCTATTTTATCTGTGGTAAGATGACTTCTATTTGTTTCTGTGGTGTCTATTATGTCAGTTGACATTATTTGTGATGACAATATGCATTCACAAAGAGGTTGTAGAAATATCATTCAAAAATTTCCAATAAAAGGTCAGAGAGCATTATTAACTCCGCTGCCAAATTGTTGTCTTTCGATGAAAATACAACCCAAAAAGACATGTATGATAAATGACATTTGACACTTAAACCGCCCGATGCTGCGCTCAGATTGAAATGCCGCTCAATAGCGTTCAGTGATATTGGTGTGTAAAACGCCATTATCTGCAACTTCAGGTATGTCCGACACTCGACTTCAAGTGAACACAGCCCTAGATTATGGATCCAGTGATTGCGGGTTCGCATCCTGCTTCAAATGAATTCGTTCACCTATTATATTATGGCAACACATAGATAACTTATACATGTTGGTTTTAGTTTTAAAGAGATGAAAAATCGAGTATTTCTCACTACCAAAAATATTCTCGAAACACAAGATACAAAACAAATTGCAATTTGATCCAGTATGTAATTATTGGATGGGAAGAATGTAGTATAACTGTTCTGAATCTGCTTTAAAGTACTAATAAATATCTACACTTCATTTCACTTTCAAGTGCGTTTCATATTAATGTTGGTGTGACTGTTAGTCATAGATTTTTATTATAATATACTAGATATCGAAGTTAGCAAATTTTGTATGAATTGAAGTGAGTCATTTTTCCGGGGGATTTTTGACGTTTTGGTACCAGACCACATCGAGAATAACGAATAATGTGAATTGTTTTCTGGTTTATTTGTGTAAAAAACATTTTAATTTTTAAGGTTTAGACAACAGTTATCTAGGAAGTGTTGAAATGTAAGGAAAACTGAAATATGTTGCCAACCAAAACGTCAAAACGCGCGATATTCCATGACTCACTTTTTGCACGAAGTACTACAACTAGTATATTATAATAAAAATCAGTAAAAATCTATGCTGTTAGTCGGTCAAACAAACTGAATAACGTTGCCATATTGCCAAATTAAGTTCCTCTAATCTGATTAAAACTCAAGACTGTTTTCTAATTATAAAAGAAAACAGTCTCGAGTTTTATATGAAGGAATAAAATTTTCCTTCAGAAAACAAACTTTTTATCACTATAAATAACTTTTGCAAAAGAAGAAAAAACAAATTCCCTGAATGTAGGGAATATCTTGTTTTTTACTTACAACATCACCAAACTGCAATCATTCCAGCATTACTAAATGAAACGCACTCTGCATATCATGTGATATAAACCTTTTGGATATTCCAGCGATCAATTATTATTCACAGATTTTAGACTATTCTACACACCCACAAACAAGGACAATGATATCCGATAGCATGTTGTCACATTCTGGAGACTTGCGATATACACAGATCCAGACTGAATACACAATTAAAAACTGTCTCCACCGGGACCTTTGGATATAAAGCTTTAGGAAGTAAGGTAAGAAGCAGAGATTGAGAATAGAACTTGTAAATTGAGATAGGATTGTATGACTTTCAGTTTTGTCTTCCCTTATAGGGAGATGGTGTGATTGTAAATAAATTGAAGACTCCTTGCGTTCTTGTTATAATTACTTTTGGAATCAAATTTTTCGGTCTTCGTGGCTAGGTATCTGACTGCTGATCCAAAGGTCCCGGTGGAGACACAGTTTTTAAGTCTGGATCTGTGAGACGATTATTATTGTGTCTCCAGAAAGTGGCACCTTGTTAATATTTTACATAGTACCTGTTAGTTGCCCGAAAAGTAATGTAAAGATAATATTTGCCAGTTGAAGAAGACTGGCTGTCAAACAATTTTATGTATTTAGGTACTTTGTTTAATAATAATATTTATAAATTGAAAAAAATTTACCACATATCTGAATACAGAACACATTCAAGGTGGTTGACAATCAGCCAGCGTAAGTACCTACACATCCTCACACTTCTATATAAGGTCTTCAATAACCCCAATGCTCCAGTTTATCTACCAAATCAATTTCACTTCTCAGAACACTGGTTGCCTCTTCGTTCAAATACTGAGTCTCCTTATCATATCGGCCTTCGTGGCTCAGTTGGTTAGATATCTGACTGCTGAGCCAAAGGTCCCGGTGGAGACACAGTTTTTAATTGTGTTTTCAGTCTGGATCTGTGAGACGATTAATATCGTAAGTCTCCAGAATGTGGCAACTTGTTATTGGGTGCGTGTTAAATTAATATTTGACATAGTACCTGTTAGTTGCCCGAGAAACAATATTAAATAAATATCTGTGTTCCCTCCCCACATCTCCTCTCCCCTTCTCTCCACTCTTCTCCTCTCCTTTCATCACCCCTCCTTTTTTATTTTTTTTTTGTTTAATTATATGTTTAGGTATTTTATTCAGATAAATTGATACATACATACACACACAGATAAGGTTGGTTGGAAAATATTGCAATATGGCAATGTTCAGTATTGGAACTGTTTTGAACAAATACTTTCCTTACTTTATTCCTTTCCCCACCCATCCAGGCTTGACCATGTCAAGGCTGAATCGAAATCAGTCTGCGTCCAAATGCGCTCCGGTTGATACTTCGTGCGTGACATAATCTCGTAGATTATTGCAGCGAAGCGTAGTTTTGGAGCCGCGTGCTGTTCCCGATGGCAATTGGAATTGGTAACTTCCGGGCTGTTCAGAAGAGAGTGTCATCTGGAAACTGGCAACGGAAGACAGGTCAGTCCTTATTACTTTCGTCACAATCCCGCGACCCTCATAGGGACGCGACAGGCATAAATAAATTTAAAAAATGATCATGTTGAATCTTTGACAGTGGCACAATAAAAATATGTGAGCTGCAGTAAAGATAGATATTGCTTTTATGCTTGTCCCATAAAGAAAATATGTCGAACCTAATCTAACTCGACGATATTCTATTTCAAAGCGAAATGAAATAAATTTATTTTATCGAATAAAATATATTTGTAAAATATGACTTGGCTAAAACTTTCTGAAATAGACTCAAAACCCTGCTCAGAAACCATAGAATCACTGAATATCATAGAAGGCAAAAATTCTTCGATTTTAAAGTAACCTTAAAATTTGACATTTTATTTTGAGTTTAATGTGAAATTGTTCGACAAAATGTCTTTATTGAAAACGTTTAGTCCATTACTCTCGTTTGTTAGAAACGGGTCACACTATCGCTACACAGGCATGGTCAGATATCCTGGAGGAATATATTATTATCCTAGGTAAATTAATAATGATTACTCAAATTTATTTTATTAGGATCGAAAGAACTATGTATGTTCCACGGTTATGTTCTCCTGGACGTTAATGCGTATGAGGATATTATAAATGAATGGAATCGGCTTGAACATTTTGATGTTTCAAATTTTTTAGGTTAAAAATTAGCACCAAATCATTTATTTGTTTTTACTTCCAAGACGTCAATAGACCGCCAAAAACTATAGGTATTAAAAAAAATAATGGAGTAAATACAGTGACTTATTCCGATCGTGATTTCAGTGTATTTTCAAAATTAATTTTATGATGAGAAGATCATTTACGAGACACTTTTGGTGAATTGTTTAAGCAGTAAAGCATTATGCTGCATCATTTATTCGTTCGACGGTCAACTAGGTAAACCTGTTTTAGGCCACATTAGTGTTGGTAAAAATAACGATAGCTGATAAAATATAGCTTGTTACGAACACAAAAAGAATAACGAGCGCTATGTAATAATTTGTATGTTGCTATAATTGTAACGATATTTCAAAACGCATGCTTGGCGTCATTATGTGAATCGCTTGATTGCATGAAAAAAGTATAGCTTGCTAGATTAGTTAATTAATTAGTTGGTAGTGACCAGCATCACAGTGTGTCGTTTCGTTCAAAGTTGAACGATCGTCAGCTCACTATCGCGTAGCAAAATTGTAGGATATTAAAACTAAATTCGTTTGCCATATATTGCAGGCGTTCATTAAGTACATCATATTATATTACATTTCATTATTTTTTCTTTTAATGAACTAATCATATGTATAAAAATCAGTGTTGAGATTGAGTAAAACGAGTGACTCTATATCGTGAATGGGTGGAAGAGGGACCAGCCCCCCTAGACAATGTTTCATTTAGCTCAAGAAAAGATGACTTAGGGCCGATCTTATAAACGAAAGACCAAATATTCGTAAGTATGTTTACGATTTACTAACGGATGGATGTTCCTAAGTAGATATTACTATCGGCGGTATTATAAAACTATTTTAACTGTCCGTTTATTTGACAGTTACAGTCTAATTAGACTACAATGGATTTTCAATGGATTTGTAATGGACAATAATGGATTATAATGGATTGTAATGGATAAAGCGGTGCTGTCATTGCAATATATAAACAGAGAGTGTTTAATTTTTTTGCGTACTTCAAACAATACAAAAAATTACAAAAATGGTGATAATCCTTTATTATTTAGCTAGTGCGCTGGATTGCATTAAAATGAAATTTAAAAAAACTTAATGCATATGTTGGTACTAGTTACAATTATTTATTCATTCATTTTTTTTAAATAAAATAAAACGAAATTCAGTGTCATCAATGTCATTTCGAAATAATAAAATATTTGGTCAAACACAAACTTGTAATCAAATTCGTTTTGGTTATTCAAAATCACTGTCGAACGACGATTTTTACTGAAAAAAAGCAATTCAATATAAAAATCCAAAAAATATAAAACAGTATGTTTCAAAATATTCGTAATATTAACAATGTACCGCAATATAAAAAAAAACAAGTGTGGTAAAACTCAATCCTTCCATAACTTATCGTTAACGAACGCTTAATCGGTGGTCCGACCGTCAGTAAAGGCTATCGGTAAAATTTTACTAAAATTTAACTAACGGATTGTTATAAGACGAAATATAGAGCATTTGTATCAAATTTCGGTTTGTTTGGTCTGAAATCTAACTAACGGACGTTTATAAGATCGGCCCTTAATGTATGGAAGTGACAGTTGTGAGTCACGTGACAACTGTCACTTCCATAAATTAAGTTATCTTTTCTTGAGCTAAATGATACATTGTCTAGAGGGGTAGGGATGCAAGTTCTTCTGAGCATCTTTCATGGTAGTATCTATATAGAATAAACTTAGAATACCGACCTTGTGTCTGTGGTCTTGTGATTGCAATCCAATCACTCAATGATGGGTCATCAATCAGACGTACATCACGCCTTTGTACAGCATCGAGGGTATTCAGTTGGTATTGAGGGGCGCCATTCCAGAGGTGACTGTTTAATGATTTGCCAGATAGTCACGAACAAAGTTGCTTTTGCAAACTACTGACAAGGACTCCATTGTATAAATATTTGGGTATCTACATTGATCACAACTTAAGATGGACAGAACAAATAAACACAGTTGCAGGTAAAATAAGAAGGCTTATTTATATTTTTAAAAACATTCGCAACATAATGACTAAAAAAGACTTAAAAACAATATATTACGCGTTAGCTCAATCGATTATAACACACGGAATGATTGGTTGGGGTGGCGCTGCTAAAATTAATATGGATCCTCTTATTAAAGCACAAAAAGCTTTAATTAAGGTTATAATAAAAAAACCATTTACATATCCAACAGTTCAATTGTTTCATGATTTTCCAGTTTTCAACATTCCACAGTTATATATCAAAATTATTTCTATGCATTTTCATAAAGATAAAACAATTCACATTACACCGCAACACAATTACGAGACGACACGCAGGAATTTTCTCATGACTCCAAAGACAAACACGACATTCGGACAAAGACATTACTATTATTTAGCTCCAAAAATTTTTAATAAGATAAAAAGTGAAATAACGGACATACAGTTGATGAATAATTTGAAACACAAGAAAACAATAGAAACATGGATTAGAAACAAGGGCATTATATACTGCGGAAACATGATCAAGCTACAATAGTTTATATTTTATTTTTATAATAGGTATATTTTATAACAAGTTTTAATTAAATACAAGTTTAATATTTTTCTGTCAGATATAACGCAAAAAAAAAAAAAAATCTGCCACCTCGGTACAGGCTCAGCCTAGTGAGGTGGTATATACCAAATAATCCTATAAAAAAAATGTTTCATATAACTTATTTAAATTGTACTTTTTTGTAATATTGTTTGTAACTATATTGTTATATTTTGTTTGGTTTCAATAATAAAAAAAAAAAAAAAAAAGTTGATGTACTTTGTAATACAACACATTATTTTGTGTACATGCCGGGTTAGTCTGAGGCAGTCTATAGTCGGGTAGGTGTGAACTTCAAAATTATACAGAACATTTGTCCATTTTTTAATTTATATATGAAAAGTAATACATTTAAAATTATTTGCTGTTTTATTGACAACAACTTCAACTTCTCAAGCATATATTTGATTCAGGTAAATCTGCTGCATTTTACTATTGTCCGCATTGCTCTATTTTGTATGATGGTTTGTAACTTTTTATTCTCCGTTGTATTGCTCATAAATATTACAGTACACTTGAGCAGTAGTTAATATGAAGAATAACAATACTATTGTAAACTAATTTAGCTGTCTTCAAATCTAGTTTGTTTCTTATTTAGCGCCCTTGGAATGATCTTGAATCATTAAATGGCGCTGTTGCCGCCAATGTGATATCTATGCCTATAACCATACTATTTTTTTATATTTTATAGCTATCAAATGATTTTAATACACATAATTTTTTAAACTACTATACCTTATGTTGCCGCCAATGTGATACAAGCAAGGCGCGAAAGTTATCACGTGACCTCCATGTGTAGTAGGCAGTAGTCAAAATTACTTCTATAATTCAACCACAGCGTGCACACCAAACGTATCGTCAAACCAATTTTTTTAACTATATATTTTTTACTTTTTCATCTTTTTAAAATAACTATTTATATCTATGAATCAAATGGCCTGGTAGAATATAAGATGGTGTCTTGCTCTGCAATAATATAATATATTTTGTTTATTTAGTATAAGTTGTGGTATTCAAATAACGTTTGTATGTAAATAAAAGTTCAAGATACCCAATTAAAATGGATAAAATTATTTATGTATTAAGCTATGTAAAAGGTATATATGTTAATGTTATGTAAAAGGGAAGCAAAATTCTTGGGTGCTATAGCAAAAATAATATGAGGTGTGAAAGTAATATTGTAAAATTTCTAGAAAGATATTAGCATCAAAATGATAGTTAAAATCTTCGTATTTACGTCAGGATAACAATTGAAACTTCCCCCTCCACCGCTACACCAATTATTTGTATAAATACACGATGTCTTTTAACAGATTTTTAATTATCTCAATAGAGACGAAGTTGGAATATTTATTGTAGGAGAACCGGGAAATCAAGGCACCTACAGGGCTTACGACCTGTCATCGGCTGGTTTACGTGATCACTTTATGCGCTTGCGCAACGTTCACCAATAATGCCTTTTAATGAGATCCCTATCAATTCAATTTTGAAAGTTCTATATATTGTAATACTGAAATTCTTTTCGCTTGAAAATAAGGAATTTTTACTACAGCCATCTATGGGTGAAACTATGAACAACAATCTTATTATTTTTATTTATTTTGTTGGAACGCCATCTATTGAGAGAAAAAAAAACAATTCTCTCAATAGATGGCGTTCCAACAAAATAAATAAAAATAATAAGATTGTTGTTCATAGTTTCACCCATAGATGGCTGTAGTAAAAATTCCTTATTTTCAAGCGAAAAGAATTTCAGTATTACAATATATAGAACTTTCAAAATTGAATTGATAGGGATCTCATTAAAAGGCATTATTGGTGAACGTTGCGCAAGCGCATAAAGTGATCACGTAAACCAGCCGATGACAGGTCGTAAGCCCTGTAGGTGCCTTGATTTCCCGGTTCTCCTACAGTAAATATTCCAACTTCGTCTCTATTGAGATAATTAAAAATCTGTTAAAAAATATCTTTGACTCCCGACAGGGAAAAAAATCCAATGTTTGCGCATATGCAATAATAAAAATATTCGATACACGATGTCTGTATTTGAAAGATACACTTCTTCTCGAGCCTTACTACTGTACCAAGACATCTGCTTCTCTACAAGAAACAACACTGAATACAAAACAACTTGAAACTATCACGCTGTCTTCTTCTTCATCTTCTGAACCTTCTTGGACATCCATCTGCTTGGCGATCCAGAGAACATTGAGCACAAACAGGCGCTATACAAATTATTATTATTATTATTATTATTATTCTGCCCAAAAAACCAACCTTCTTCACAATTTTCTTCGTAATACACATAGAATAATAATAAAACTATAGAATACTCATTCCCATACAATACCTGGCTGATAAAGTGAAGCCGTTTTATTGGCCGGCTCGTGTCAATATATGTATGACTCTGTTGGTAGACATTGTTCGTATAGTACTACTCGTTATGACTGCGTAAATAATTTTGCAAGCAGTTAAATAATTACCTATTTGGAGAACGTATCACGCAGACGGCCAAATGATTACTGAATGCTTGTTACAAAATGTTGACCAAATTAGTCAACATAAAGCAGTTGCGTTTACTGCAGGCTAAAGAGTATTCTATACTATTATTATTCCATGGTAATACATAATATATGCTTGTCAAATATTAATCTATTGTCATCAACAATCTTTTTGTCTTGTTTGTTTTTAGATTTCCAAATCAAAACGATCCCGAAGTGACACCGTCTAAGCTTTTTCGTGTGGAGCGAATTCGTCCCCTGAAGGGAGTTCCACGCGTTCTAAGGAATATAATGACAAAGATTGGCCTCGGTGAATCTGAAGTGGTAACTATTGTTGGTTTTATTAGTTTGAGAATATCTGTTTTTTGCAGAGTGAGATACCGCCTTAAAATAATGCTTCCACTCTTTTCTATAAGATAATCTGTTTTGGGGTGACCAATAAAAACGCCAGGTAATTAATAATAATAAAATTCTTTTATTATGCAAAACAAATCACATAATGTGGCTGACTTTTGCCCGTAAGCAATTTCTACCAGTCAACCACACTAATAAATACAATAGTACAAGCAAGTACAAAAATACAAAAAACGAGTGGGTTATGGCCAACGCTAAACTCTTCACTGACAAGTCATTCTATAAAGTATTCAAATTTTGTATTGAAAATATTCAGCATTTTTATGAAATAAGTTTGTTAAATTATTTTTATTTAAATACACAATTTATAATTGCACTGCTGGAAAGAGTGCAGCGAAGGTTCACCAAACTGGGAGCGGGGCTTAAGGATTGGACATATGAGGAGCGGCTCCAAGCCTTGGGACTGACAACGCTTAAAGAAAGAAGAACGAGGGGTGACCTCATTGAGACATATAAAGTGCTAAACAATCATTAGGACTGTCCTGAACTCCCGCATATATACACTCAGAATCAAAACGAGCACTTGCGTGGCCATAGCCTGAAGTTAAATAGAAGTGCGTTTGGTCAGAATCCGTACAAACACTTCTTGAGCAATAGAGTGGTGGATGCTTGGAACAAGCTGCCTCAGGATCTGGTTGTTACTGAGAGTGTTAACTCATTTAAGAACGGACTGGATGGATTGCAGTGACACTGGACTCATTCAAGCATATCAGCTTTTTGCTGCCTGCTTGACATCTCGATAATAATAATAATAATAAATATTTTATTATGAAAACTTGATAACTCTTCAAAGCCATTTTATGAATGTGATGTGCCTGTTTACCAATTTGAAAATAAAAATTTCAAATTTAAGTTTCCTGAGCTTGGGGTCATTTTAAAATATTTGACAGTTAAAAAAATTTGTAGCACTATTCAGATATCATTCAATATCTATTGGGGTCTAAGCGAGTATAAGATAATATACATATTTAGAAAATTTGAAATGAATCGAATGAGTACCTACTAAAGTCGATGATCGATAAACTAAATTAAACACGCCGTACATAGCACACAGCACATAACACACAGCACACACAACAGATACATTGTGATGAAACTTTCAGAATACAATCTCAGCATGATGCTAGTTGATAATCTGCAATAAAAAAATATCCTTCTATATAAAATTTTAATACTTTATAGAATTACTTGTTAGTGAGGAGTTTAGCATTGGCCACAACCCACTAGTCTTTGAGATATAATGCAAATAAATTTACTGCCACCAGACTTAGTTTTTCAGGTGTCTTCAACTATTGGTTACAGTGTCAAAAATATTCGTACTCTAGTAAAAAAATCTTCACTTCATTTCTCTAGCCGTACTGGTATGGCCATACTTCGATTTGCAATGACTTTTCCTGCCGTACGAGTATGGCCATACTCACTTAGATGTTAAAGAAATGTGTGTAAAAAAAAAGTTAAATATTAAATTTTTCTGATTTTACTTAAATTTTAATTTTTCAGCCATGCAATCGGGTAGTCGTTTTGAAGAACATACCCGAGTCTAACGTAAAGCTGTGGAAAGTGAAGCATCTGATCAAAGTGACGCCGATTGTGTTCCCATACGGGGAGCCGACTGCCAACGACATCGAGCACACCCTGCTCAAGGAGAACGGGGAGTGCATTGTCACCAAAGAGCTGGTGTACCCCGTAGAGAGGGTCGAAGCCCGGGTGGCATTCAACAAGAGCGGAGAACGACTCAGCAAGGAATCGGTCGAGAGAGACTCACGATTGAAATGGCTCAATGCAAGACATGGTGGCTTCGAGTGACCGTATCGTCACGTTGATAATTGTAAATAGTTTAACTAGGTGTTAATTTTTGAAATACAGAAAATTGATAGAATTTTTATAGACTTGTTTTTTTTATCTATCTATCCAATTTAAACAAGAAACAAGAGTACCACAACAGCCATCATGAACTTACTAGAGTACACAAGGAAACAACTTGATAAAGGACACACGATTACAGGTCTAATATTAGACTACAAAAAAGCATTTGATACAGTACACATAGAAACTGATAAAAAAATTAAAAAACCTGGGTATAAAAGATAAAGCCTGTTCCATTTTCAAAAGCTACCTCACTAACAGACAACAATACACGCAATTAAACAAAAGCAATAGTAAAATAGAAAAAATTGAATACGGAGTACCACAACGCTCCATACTTGGTCCTTACATATACCTACTGTACATAAATGACCTTAAAATGTATGAAATAAAAGGAAAAACAATGACTTATGCAGATGACATGGCAATTTTTTACATAAACACAAACGATAAAGAAACAGAAAATAACATCAAAAAGTACCTAATTACACTAGAAAAATGGACAAACACAAACAAACTCTGAATGAAAATAAATGTCACATAATACACATAGAAAACAAAGAAAAAAAACATACATTGGAAGCAAAAATAAACAGTAAAACCCTGAAAACAGAAAAAAACATGGAGTATCTAGGACTAATCATAGACAGGAAACTGAATTGGAAGAACCACATAAGCAAATTAATAAAGCATCAATGTACTCGGCATTAATGTACAAAATAAATAATGAGGCACCAAAAAAACTGAAAGTACTTATATATAACGTATACCTATATCAAAAGCAAACTATCATACCTAATACATAGCATTCTGGGCAAATGGCGATAAGGCAGGAATTCAAAAGCTACAAAGAAAGCAAAACAGAATAATAAAAATGACCTATGGTCTAAACGCATATACACCATCGAAATTCCTATATACAAAAGAAACTAAACAATTAAACATACAAAAGATGGCACAATATGAAACATTAAAATTAATACATAAAATAAAAATGGGAAAAATAGAAGACCCTGAACTAAGACTTACGCAAAGAATACAAATCCATAACTATAACACACGTACAAAAACATTACTTTGAAACTGAAAAAGCTACAAAAAAGATTGGTTACGAAAGAATAATGTGCAAAGGACTATGCGACTACAGAAAAATTGAAAACCATGAACGAAAAGGCATTCCATCGGGAGTTGAAAACAAGACTGTACTAAGAACTGAACTAAAGTGTTGTTACATATGATTAACTATTATATTACAATAATATTATTGTCATGAGCCAAGTGGCTCCTTTAATAATTATTTTAAATAAAAAAAAAAAAAAAATTGTTAAGGTAAAATTACGTAGCCTAACTCTTTTTGAGATACTGATTTTTTAACAAAAACTTCAAAAAATGGCTATATGTGTGTGTACCTATGTATATTTTAATGTAGATGTTAAAAAAAAATAATAATGAATATTACAAAATAATGATTATTACATAAAAACAAGAAAAATATCAAACAAAGAATATGCGAAAATACCAAGGAACAATTGTTGGCCTTAATGGTTCATTTGTTTAGGTATCTGACTGCTGAGCCAAAGGTACCGGGTTTGATTCCCAGTGGGGACACAGTTTTTAACTGTGTTTTCAGTCTGGATCTGTGAGACGATAAATATCGCAAGTCTCCAGAATGCAGCAATTTGTTATTGGGTTTGTGTCAAATTAATATTTGAATACAAATAAAAAAATAAATTAATAAAAAATCATAAATTAAAAAAATATATATATAAACAAAAAAAAAATATATGTATATATAAGAATAAAAAATACATCAGATAGATACACTATGTTTATTGAATGGAGGATAGGAGAGGAGAAAGGAAGAGGGATAAAGGTAAAACGACGTGAATTTGTGTTTATGTGGATAGAAAGTGTGACTTCAAACGCTTATTGAATGCTATCAAATTAGTGGCATCTCTGATACTCTCCGGCTGCTGGATAGATTCCACATCCGAGCTGCATGAACTGTGAACGAGTAAGTATAAGTGGAGGTGTGGTGTAATTGGTATTGTAAGTGTGCTATTATGTTGGGACCGTAAGTAAGTATAAGTGGAGGTGTGGTGTAATTGGTATTGTAAGTGTGCTATTATGTTGGGACCGTAAGTTAAGGCCATGTGAGGATAAGTGAGCGAATTTCTCTTTGAGGTACGTGGGTGTAAGAGGGTTATTAAGGATTTGGTAGAGGAGGGAAAGAACATGAGAATCTGTTTGTTGCCCAAGAAGCAATGTAAAATAAAATATGGAATATTGTGATTGTATATACTTATACATACCCATTCATTGGATTTTTTCCCTAATATGTCAATGATAATTTTTGACAAAGATTCTTCGGCACTTCCATAAATGGCAATGGTGATTCCAGCTTATTTTCAAAATGAACAGATATTGATATAATATATAGAACTTTAAAAAAATTGGATGGATCAGGGAATTCAATAAAAAGGCTTGAATGATGAACGATGCGCAAGTATAAACCAGCTGATAACAGATCATAAACACCTTAGTGCGAAAGAGGCAATATTAGACACTAATGGGGTTTTCTTCTTCCCCTTTGTATTTATGACTGAGGATGGCGGATATATTCACATTCCGAATGGTCCACCTCCGTGTAGGATAGTCTTGGGCAGATCGTAAGGCTTTGGTGATAGAAGATCCTGTATCTGACTAAACCAAGTCAGTCAATATGTGGCCTTTGGATCTTCCTCCAGCAATGCCTCCCATTACGACGAGCTCCTCGAGGTTATTTAGGGCCCTACAGCAATGCGACCAAAATCAAAGATGCGCAAGATGTTTTTTTTTAATTTATGTAGTCCAATTTAAAAGGGATTAGAGACTTTGAGGTTGCGGGTTCAAATCTCATGTTTCATCATATGTTTTCAATAAAGTATTTAATTTCTTCATTTATTTCCTAATTTCTTAGCTCCGACTTTGGCAGCAGTTTCGAAAAAATACTGCATCATTGTTTAGAGCCGCAATACACACTATATTGTATATTTAATATTTACTCTGGTTGGTTGGAAGAAATTTCTGTCTCGCAATAAACCCACCAGTGTACAAGTCATATGTACAGATAGTTACAATTTAATAAATAAAGAACGTGCAGATACCCCTGATAATCGCTAGTCTTCGCAGCTGAGACGGCACACGAAGAAAAATAATATGATAATGGCAAAAATTTAAATCAAATGCATATATTCCTTATGAAATGAGTATCTATGAAACGGCGACATTCGACTTTTTATCTGAGGTTATGTAAATGTCACGTTGTTGTGTTTTGACGTTTGTTTTTTAAATATGTCGAAATCGCTAGTATATATCACACGAAAAGAATTTGGATTTTCAATATTTTTACCAAACGGGTACTGATACAAGTATAATATTTTCATTTCTACTCGTTTTAAAATCAAAACTACAAATTTCATGTGTGTCGTGACGTTTTGAACGGTGTTGAAATATATAACCTAATTTTGTGGCGATGGAGCATTTCGTGGCCACAAGGGGTGGAATGTTGAAGAAGGACGCCGCTGCGGACTTCAAAGTGGTGAAATACGAGAGCCACAAGGCCAAACCTAAGGCGGCTCTCGTTCAAAACGATATTTCTAGCGGATTAACGTCTAATGGTCCAGTGGACAAAAGGAAAGGAATCGACATTCAGAGAGCTCGGAGGGAGATAATTAAGTTCGGGATAACTGGATTCAGTCGTACACAACAGCAGGAAGCCAAAGTAGCGCTGGCTGTGAGCTTGGGTAAGTTTTATAATTTGTTTTGGTAATTATTTACAAGTGGTATAAGTCTTCAATGTTGCTGATTTTTTTTCTATAGATAGATAAAAATATACAGATTACGGGAAAAATAGTAATTTTCCCGGGAAACGCCTAGAAAAATTAAAATAAAATTACATTACGAAAAATATATGAAGTTTCCCAAGCAAATAGTTGCTATTCTGACATCTATGGGCGAATATTCAAACTAATTGTTAGTATAGAAACACGCCGCGAAAATCTGAACTAAATGAAAATTCTATGAAATATTCAAAATTAATAAAGTTTAAAAAAAAACAAGGTTATAAAATATATAAATGCTACTTACATTTCAGGTCTTGAATTTTTTTAACACTGAACCTAACCTAACCAATTTTTACCAAAAGTTTGCTTAGAATAGGTTGGTTAGGTTTGTATTTAGTTTTTATTGCGACTCGCGTGAGCGAGTTGCATTATGCATTGAGTGACAGTATGTAATGCAACTCGCTCACGCGAGTCGCAATAATAAATACATACAAACCTAACCTAACCAATTTTGACCAAAAGTTTGCTTAAAATAGGTTGGTTAGGTTTGTATTAACCAACCTATTATTATAATTTTGATGATGTATTCGCATTTGTTTATAATTTACAAATAAATTATATTTAATAACAAATTTAGGTAGTTGTATGGTACCTACCAGTTTTAATATTTTTTATGTGATATTTTTTCGCAAATATTGTCTGTCATATATTTTGTAGTATGCATTTATCTGTGGTTTAGTTTTCAGTTTTATGTCGCAGTTGTCGTATTAGCTCGCGTATTTAATCGTATTTAATAAACGTTAAAAATAAGAAATTAGTAATGATTTTTCTGGTTTTTTATCATGAAAATCGAATGTTTATAGATAATTTGCGTGTTAATAATGTGTACATTGTGATTTAATAAAAGTATTGTTGGTTATTTGACTTCAAATGAGAAAATAGTCACGTGCAATCTCGGCGATAGGTGTCGTTAAATCGTACAAGGTTTCATACATTGCAATTTTTTTTTTTTTATTTTTCTAGGCGTTTCCCGGGAAAATTACTATTTTTCCCGTAATCTGTATATTTTTATCTATCTATAGAAAAAAAATCAGCAAAATTGAAGACTTATACCACTTGTAAATAATTACCTTTGTTTTAAAATAGTAGAAGTCACATTTATCTTGCTGTATAAAAAAAAACAGCACTTACTCACCAAAACCGATTGTTTCATAGCTCGTTCTCTAGCTGTATATTTTTTGTATTTGAAAAATATTCAAAAGTATTCAAACACTGGGTACTGAGTAAAAAAGATGAGACATCTCTACTGGTGTTTGAGAGAAAAATACTCAGAAAAGTATTCGGCCCAATCCAGGAAAACGGAGTTTGGAGAATACGACACAACACAGAGGTCTACAATGTTTACAAAGAACCAAACATCGTAAAAATCATCAAAACAGGGAGGCTGAGATGGGCAGGGCACGTCCAAAGAATGAGTGATGAAAGAGTGCCAAAAAGGATCATTAATTTAAAGCCCCAAGGTAGACGTAGTGTCGGTAGACCCAAACTCCGATGGCTGGATGGTGTGCAGCGGGACGTAGAAGCAGTTGGAATAAGGGATTGGAGGAGTGCCTGTCAGGATAGAGGAAGATGGCGACGAATGCTGGAGGAGGCCAAGGTCCACAACGGGCTGTAGAGCCAGTGATGATGATTCAAAAAATATTGTTGAGTCAATTTTTGAGATAGGTAATTCTGTAAATGTTTAAAGAATGTATATTATAGAAATATAGGTATGTACTTCATAAAAATGTATTCAGGGAATGTCAATCTTACAATATTTGAATCTAAACATTATACATGTCTTTATTTACATTGCACTATGTTTATATTCTAAAGCATGAAGGTATTAAGATGACCCTTAATACTCATTTTTATAGGTTTTTTCGTCATTGTTGTATAGTTTTCGGCAAATAACTTGCGAAATCACATGGGTTATTTTTTTTTGCTTGCTTTTTATCTATATTTGCAAACCGTCCCGCTCGATAACGAAAATTTCCAAGTGATTTACTAGAAACTACCTATAGCAATATTATGCAACTTCTTCTTTGTCAGCCATCTCTCCACTGCTGGATGTAGGCCTCCTCCAATGAACTCCATCTCTCTCGGTCCTGTGCTTCCCCCAGCCAACCACTTCCCGCAACCGGAATATCGTCGACCCATCTTTTTTGTGGTCGCCCTACCGGTCTTTTATTTTCCCACGGTCTCCATTTTAGTATTCTGGGTGTCCACCTCTCGGTACCCTGTCTTGAAACATGCCCTGCCCACTGCCATTTCAACTTTGCAACACGGTCTGCTATGTCAACTTATACTTATTTAATGTGAGACACTGGATTAGAATAGTACTTCCACTCTTGTATCATCATTTTCGGGTGTCCCGTATGAGGCGGGTAATTGAAAATACAACAGGCAATAATAACATCTCACACAGTTCACCAATGAGGTCCATGACCCGTTCTGAATGTTGTTCTGAATAAAATTTACGGTGCCACTATTTTTACGACCAGAATTGGCAGGAAAAGCGTTTTCCCGCCAAAAAGTGTCTATTTACACGACAAATTTTCTGACGTTGTCTATGTTTTTAGGTCATTTATAACCATAGAAAGCGCAGATAAATCAAAATACAAAAATATTTACCTTTGTCATTTTTTCAATGGTCATAAAAATGCATCATGGAAACCAACTTGAAGAAAAAATAAATAATATTGGCATCTTATTACATTTATTTAATTTTATAAATCATTTTTTCATCGAGATCTACAATTATAACAAAGTATAAACAAAGGTAAATATTTTTATAACTTGATTTATCTGCGTTTTCTGTGGTTATTTTTGGTTTTCGTCTATGGTTGAGTTGTGTAAATAGTCGTAGCCTAAAATTTATTAAATATAATTATCACAAAAAACTATTTTGTAACTTGTTTATTTGTTGATTCCTCACCCTCTTCAGGTGCTCGCCCCCCCAAGGCCGCATGTAAGAACTACAAGCTGTTGATGGCGGAGCGAGCGAGGCAGAAAGCTCTCGATAAGAAGTATAGGGACCTCCAGCAGGCCGGGAAGAATCCCGTGGGTGTATCCACTGCCAAAAAGAAGTTTGTCTTCAACAAGGCCATCAGGCCGCAGTATGACAGCAGTAAGAAGAAGGGAAAAGGAGATCTGTTGCAAATATACGGAAAGGTATTAAAATCAATTCACCATAAAAACAGTTGTCATTATGTATATGTTAAACAAGAGAGGCCCCAAATGAGATCCCTGTGGTTCGCCGGATGAAACACATATTGAATTAGATAATTGCCTATTGTACACAACTGACTATGCTTTAGTTAAAATGATTCAAACCATCTAAGAAGGCTCCCAAGTATTCCCGGAGCACTAAGCTTATTGATCAATAGAAAATGATCAACTATATTGAACGTGTTTGATGATAATTCTGTATAAATTGCTTCCGTATGTGTTCTAAGTCCGTACAAATCGAGTTTACACGAAAATTCCCGAATTTCCTGTAGTGGATCTATCTCTAAGAAAATCGTGTTGTATCTTATCCAACTGTCGATTCCTTCATGAGAATTCAATTCTCTTAATGAATCGACATTATAAAGCCAAGATGCGTGTACGAAGGAAAATTTTGTATGGTGTAGTGGACTTTTTGCAAGCTAATAACACCAACTAGAGGCCTCGCAGCATATATGTTCCCGTACATGGATTTACTCAGAATTCGGAGTAGAACATTTTATGTGAGTTTTGTGTGTGTCTGTGTGTGTCCCCCCCCTTATAACTTTTGATCCGCTCAATTTACAGAGCCCAAATTTTTAGAATATATAAACAGTTATAGGCCTACAAAACTTTTATACTCAGAATTGTGAATATTTGTTTCAGTCAGGGGTCATCAACTTTTGAAATTTTGATTTATTTTTCCATATATCTCAGAAACCGTAAAAGCTAGAACGCTGAAAATTGGTATAAACATAGACAAATACAAAGTCTCCAAATTGTTTTTTTTTTAAATTCCAGGGTTTCTCAAACATTTTTTATTAAGAAAAATATTTTTTTTATGATAAATTTATGAGTTTAACTGCCTATATTTCCAAATTTTTTAAAAATATCGAAAAAAGCCGAAACACCCCAACTAGATAATTTAATTTTCTATAAAAAAAATAAACATCGTATAAGCACATCCCAAACTTTTTTTAACAATTTTTATAAAAATTGAATTTAGTGACGACATTGCTTCATACAATTTGTATGGCAGTCGCCTATACACAATATGTAAGAAGACTTAAAAGTTTGATAGGTACTTAATCTCCAAACATACATACAGAACCATCATGCTGTTTTCATATTCCGGGTAGGAAAACAGGACTGACCTCCATACTGTCCTATCTTGACATACATACCAACATGTGTTAAAATTTTCAATAATTTGGATTTATGGGTTTTTAGTTTGATTCTTATTCTTCAACTATACATACTATCGCTATCGACAGTTGGATCTCATGTATTACATGCAACTAGTTCATAAAATGATATAGCTCGTATATATATATTTTTTCTAGGATTTTACTCAAAATCATTAATTTAGATACGAGCTTATAGTTCGATATATTCATCTCCTTTTTTGTACATGCTTGAAAATTGGAGTGAAGAGTGAACTCTTCCACACGCTTAGAAATATTTTTTTTATTTATTTTAAAAAAATCCCAGAATAGTTGGAATCTCACTAGCAGCCTAAAAAGGTTGTCAGTGAGTTTCCTAAAAACATAAATCATGTACAAACAAATATTAATATTGTAAGTATGTGTTTCTATAAACAGTTTAGTGTTGGCCACAATCCACTCATTCTGTCTCTCTCTTCTTAGAGTGATCCCGCCCACTCCTGGACGAAGTCCTCCTCCGTCTCCTTCCATGCCACTCTTTATTGTGCTCTAAGCCTCCAGTTGACACCAGCATGACGGCTGATCTCATCCCACCATCCCATTGGCGGTCTCCCAACACCTCTGGTTCAACATTCGCAGTCTCCAAGCTAACATTATCTTTGGCCGTCTGTTTTCAACAACAAAGTGGAAATAAACAAAGTTATGTTGTTGTTTTAATATTAATTTTGTTTCAGGCCACTATTGACACAGCACCATCGAAGCCACAGAAGAACATTAAGAAGAACAACAACAATCACAAGAGAAAGAAGTGATATTGTAGACAATAAGACAGTACGAAGTGTAATAAAATTATTTGTTTTAATGATAATTACCTACGTACAGAAATTAAATTATATATTTTCTCGTGTTTTCGTCTTGTCTATCGGAGAAAAGTGCTTCTCTTAGGCCCTTTGTTTTTAATAATAGATTTAATAATATTTAATAAACAAATTTTTGACAATACCCCGTATTCAGTAACTATTGTAACTAAATTAGGAACGTTCTAAAATTGTAGATTTTAGATTAACGGTCTTATTTCAGCATTATAAAATATAAACTTGGACCAATTGGAATAGGAACGTACCTATTTTGGCCGGAACGTTCTTAAAAATTATTGAATCAGACGTATTATGAATAATTATGAAATTTTCATAATTATTCATAATACGTCTAATTCAGTTACTTTTGAAAAATGTTCCGGCCAAAATAGGTACGTTCCTAATCCATTTAGTCCAAGTTGATATTTTATAACGCTGAAATAAGACCGTAAATCTAAAATGTACAATTTTAGTATGTTCCTATTTTAGTTACAATAGTTACTGAATACGGGGTAATATTTAATAAAAACCAAGTTGGAATGTTACAGGAGAACGGGAAAACCAAGGCACTTACAGGGCTAACTTTTACATTTTAAGATTAACCCTGACTTTAAATGAAAAACTTAAACAGTCGTTCACTTTGATTTTTAGCACTATTTAAGCACATTAAAGATTTATTTCTGTATGACATAATAATAATACACTTCCTTGCATCCTGCGCAAGTGGCGAGTTTATTGCCGTATGGCAATTTCTTCCAACTAACCAGTGTTTCCAGGGAAGCAATATTTGCATGAGAAATGAATTTAAATAAATTTCTCCTCTGCTGGGAATCGAACCCAGGACGCCCGTGCAGAAACCGAACGGCTTACCAACTGTGCCACGGCGGTCCACATATAGTTATGCAGAAACTTAAAAAAATTATATTTTTCATATATTTTTAAGGGAATTTATGCTGAATTTTAAAGTTGTCTGATGGACATTCATTAGAGAAATGATGAAAATTCATATGGTATTTTTAATCTTCACTGCCTCAAGGGGATATAATGGGGAGACTATGTGCTATGCACGACATATTTTTCTACTTTATCGATTATAGACTAAAGTACTCATTTAATTCTTTTCATTTTTTGCAAATATGTATATCTAACACTCACTTAGACCCCTTTAGATTTTGATCTGATCAGTACTTCTCAATTATTTTAACTGTCAAATATTTCAAAGTGATGCCAAGCTCAGGAAACTTACAATTTTATACTTTTATTTCGAAATTGCTAAAAAGGCACATCACTTTCATAAATGGCGTCGAAGAATTGACTAGTTTTCATAATAAAATATTTAAATCATAAATAATTTTACCAACTCATTTCATAAGTATGCTGAAAATTTTCCATTCAAACGTTGAATACTTTGTAGAGTGAGGAGTACAGCGTTGGCCACAACCCACTCAATGTTTTAAGAAACACGCTGTTTAACATATTTAATGATAGTAATAATAATGAATACTTCATTGCACCCTGCACAAGTGGTGAGTTTATTGCCGTATGGCAATTTCTTCCAACTAACCAGTGTTTCCAGCCCAGAGAAGCAATATTTGCGTGAGAAATAAATTTAAATAAATTTCTCCTCTGCTGGGAATCGAACCCAGGACGCCCGCACAGAAACCAAACGGCTTACCAACTGTGCCACGGCGGTCGGCACAGTTGGTAAGCCATTGGTCGGCATATTTGAACATTTTTATTATAAATTGGGGTGTTTAGGTTTATCTCTTAAATACAAACCAGTATTTTCAAAATTCACTTTATTTCAAAACATAATAATGTTACAATATAATATTTTTCCCAATAATTAGTGTTTGCAACAGTAAATCATTTGCAAAAACATTTAATCAAAATACGCAATAAAAATTAATATTATTTTCATTCTCCTCAACGTAACAAAATAATTGCAATGTGTGGGGTTTATTATTTTTAACTAGCGCCACATTGTGTATTCCACACTATGCGTCTTTTATTTTCAAAGCTGTCTTTTCAATTATTTTTAAATCTGTTATTTCTAATCGACATGGCAACATTTTAAAATAAGGCAACGTTACATTGGTGTTTGATGCTTAAACAACCTGACAAAGCGGTGCAATGACACCCAGTGGCGGCTGGTGATCTTAAATCTTAGATGGGCTCAATATTATAATTTTACCTAAAAGAGAAATTAACTTACAACAGGAATCAGAAAGCAGATATGTGACACAAAATTATTTTCGTATATTAAAATTATCAGTGTTTTCCATAGTTCTTTTGTTTATCGGAAATTAAAACGTGAACCTGATCATTTATGCTGTATTTGGTTAGGTTTTAAATAACGTTTGTAGTAAAATGCATCGATAAATTAATGAATTTTGATTATACAAATTTGATAAAAAAAACTAGCAACAGCTGCAAAATTGCTTCCTGATATTACACATTTTATGTCTAATATCATTTTTGTTTTTTTTTTTTGCAATATTATGGTATCAATAAATTAAATAATAATACTTATATATTTCGGATGATTTGTAGTTAAAACAATGTAATATCAATTAATGTTAGCCTCAAGGAATTGCAACTGCTTACCTATCGTTCGACCATCGCAATGTACAACAAAATATGAATGAAAAAATACTATATTTTTTCGCGGGCACTGCCCCGTTTTGCTCGAAATCGGAATACATTCAGCGTGTACGGCTAACTGCGGCGACAGCGGGCGGTCACGTGAATTTAATGGGTTCTCCGGGCACAAGTCAACTGTGCCCGAGGAATGAAATATTTCATAGAATCTTGCTTGCTTTACAAAACAGGTAGGTTCAAATACTTTCGCTAAATATACTGCAGGCGTAAGACGGCAAATATTAATTAGAAAAACAATATGTTCTCAAGATTTAATTACATACATTTTTTGGAATCTTTTGAACAAAGTGTTTGGATGGGCTGAGCCCGAGAGCCCTTTAGGAAGAGCCGCCACTGATGACACCCCTCCTTAACGAGCTGCACTGGTCAAATTGTCCAGAGCGAGTGGACTCAGGACTGCCCGACTTGTATATGCACTGCATTCAAGAAATGTGTCATCAGAAAGTGTCTGACACTGAGATCGTCTGATCATCTATCAATGCTTTAAAGAAAATATTAAGTTGAAACGGACCTTTTTATTGAAATAATGTCAGCAATGCTCAAAGCGAGATAACCTTTTGTAATAAACTAAAATTAATTTTGTTTTATAGAGTGGTAACACTGAGATTAAGCTATCAGTGCCGTTGCACTAATTTTGAATAATGAAAAAGTGATACATAAATGATTACAATTATTATATTTTAAAATACATTGTAGAATGAGATTGCCGTAATCTTAAAGTAATTGTTTCATTATTTCATCAAAATGATATGTTTAATTTTTTTTTAAATGATAGAACTCCATAATCACATAGAATTATAATGAAATAAATAATATATAATATTTCATGCTGTTTAATTCAGTTGGCAAATGCGACTCCCATTCACCGTATCACTCAACGCCGAGCATCGTCAGAATGGTGAACAATAGTGATATAACCTCTTCCTTCTTTATTATTAACCCTTTCTTAACCGACGATTCCAATTGGAATCATTAATGTAATTTTCATGTATCCCAATGACAATTATTAGCTGTGTTATTTCTCTTCTAAATTATTAATCACAATATTTTTGATCGTTTACTAAACTTGTGTACTCGGTTATTGCGACTCGGTTATTTTACAGTTTAAAACTCGGTTATTGCGAAATGTGCTTTTCTTACTAAACACGGTTATTCAAAATTTAATAAATGTTTTTTTTTTTTTTCTAGCATGCTATATTTTTTTTAATTAGGTAGGTAATTATATTTCCTTCAATGTCTAAGCTTCTTTACGCTACGTCCTACGTAGGCGATTCAAAGCGAACGCGATTGCGAAGCGATGCGGTGCGACGCGGCGTCTCTGTCCTACGTGTGCGCGAATCGTTCCCTCTGCCGCCAGCTACTGTCATGAATGTACGTATATAAAATACTCAAGAAGTATGTACGGCAAAGAAGTGAAACTAATATTGTGTACTTAGAGAGGCATATTTATGGGGGATATCACAATTCGTATGAAGAATTAGGTACGTGGTCTTGAATTAATAAATGAGACTGAATTTACATCTTTCCGGGAAACATATCAAAATTTGACATTCGTGCAAGCGAGAGAAAACTTGTGTGTGTTGAACAACATCCTATTGTAAAATAGCAATAATAAATAAATGTGTTTACTTGTAGTCTCATTTATTTTTACCAAATCCTAAAATTCGTTGTTCGATAATAATAATTCTTTTGTCCCATAATATGGGACGTTCGACAGAAATTAAAATTTCAATTTCTGACATATCAAAAAACAATGACACCGCTTTCAATTCGTGCGAAAATATCAAACCAACTGATCGCGTTCGCTTCGCATCGCGCCGCGCCGCATCGAAACCAACTCGCGGTCGGTAATGTAGGACACTTCCATAGTTACCGACTGATTGTAATTTTCGCGCCGCGCCGCTTCGCATTCGCTTTGAATCGCCTACGTAGGACGTCGCGTTACTTTTTCTCCTTAGCACTTTTGTCCCATTTCTCACGCACGTGAGAAGAAAACCTTACCGCTGGGCTATCACCGCTCATTATTATTAGAGATTCCTTCAATGTCTAATAATAATTATAAATGAAAAAAATTTTATTTTATGAAAAGTATATAGTTTTATGTATGAATGAATGACAATTGGAATCGTTAAAATTTCCAAAAAAAGGAAAAAAGAATTTATGAAAATTACCGAAATCTCTTTATAATGATATATTTTGCCCATTTTTTATGAAACATATTTATTTTCATAATACTTCATAATTTGGTTAAGAAAGGGTTAATAACCTCATTTTTAATCTATGTATAGATGGTCTTCACCACTATCATTGAGCGATGCTGGTGAATGTGAGTCACGTTTGCCAACTTAATTAAATAGAACGAAGAATTATATATTATTTTTTTCATCAAAATTCTATGTGATATGTTTTATTATATGTATGTCTTCTAAATTAAATGAAAGTCTAAATATATTCAAATGAGTTGATTACTACTGTGAAACGCTGTATTACAGAGTATTATCAACTCATTTAAAAAGATTAATAATAATAGACAAAATGGCTGCCAACGATCTAGGCTTGTGTGATGATCCTATAAGATTAATTATCTTCTGTTTCATACATAATATTATTAAGTCATCAGTGCCTTTGGAATGATACCAGTTCTTTCCTATCAATTCTTTGTTTCCCCTTTAAAATTATTTATTGTATTTTATTCTTACTTAAATAATCAAAAGCATGTATTTTTAAACTATAGTCTTTTTATCAAAGAGCCATTTCGAAATAATTAAAATTGAAAAGATAGCTTTGAAATATAGATAAGATCCCTCAATATTAAACTATTCTTCATCACTTGTGTCTTTGCATGATAAACGGTAAAATTTTGGTGGTAATCTAATCTAATAATAGTGAAATAATACTAAAAGGCTTTAAAATTTCATGTTTTTATACTAGAGGTCTAGATTTTCAACACATAACCTAAAAAATATCAAAGCTTAGTTTAATTTCAAGGGATCGAAATTGTCTTTTTAATGACAAGTGTTGCCAACTTGAAAAAAAATGAATTGAATATCATATTTATATCATCAGATTAATATTAAAATGCATTAACCAAATATGTAATGCAAGGAAAAAGCCAAAAAATACTAGTCTGAGTAGTAAATGATATTTTTTTATGGCTTATATGTTAACTCATTAAAACATTATAGTAAATGAAATAGAAAAACTGTTGTTGGCAACACCTTCACAAACAGTCGCGGAGATGAACAAAAAGGAGGTAAGGAAGTGCAGACGGGAGGGGTTCAACACGACGGTGCCCCAGTAAGGAATGATGAGACCAAAGTTTACTGATTGCACCTTCGACAGCCGAACTCCTGGTTACGTGCACACGACAAACAACTTAATCGAATCTTTTGAATAGAAACTTCTTTATATTTTTTTTATATTTTGTTTTTGTGGATGGAATAATATTGGATATACTTATTAATAAACAGGACTATTATACTAGAAAGTAGGATCGCTAAACCCTTGCACTGCAATCACGGATCAATCTACATATCATGTGGGTGGCGGGTCACAATAAAATAGCGGGGAACTGTAGGGCAGATGAACTCGCCAGAGCAGGTACCCTGTTATCTCTAGATAATATCAGACACAGATCTGGAGTCCCCATGGCAACGTGTAAACTCCGGATCTATGAGAAAACGACTGCTTGTGCTAACCAGAGATGATCTGCGGAAAACACATGCTCCATTACCAAAAAAACAGAACCAGAGAGACACTCTCATTCAGAAGAGACTCACTCCCCAGAGTTAAATCGGTATTAATGGGACACTGTCTCATACGAAACGCGCCAGAAGGCTGGGGCTGGAGGCATACAACTACTGCGGAGCATGCCAATACGAAGAGGAAGAAGAGACTGATCCACTTTCAAAATAAGAAGATCCTTGGGAAGTTTCTTCTATGATAATCTAATTGGACATAGCGTCTGCTGATATTGGATATGTTACGACATTCACTAGACACAACGGCTGATTCAGGGTGGATGAGTAAGCAGGAGAACAGCCCCATTTGTGGTACCACAATGGGCCAATCGGCCTAAGTGTGTTCTGCTGAAGATCTGGCACCCGCAAAAAAAATTGTGCTCCATTTATGGTTGTCATTTCAACAGCAATTTGCTATTGAATAAAGCATTTAGTGCAATATTTAGTGATCCCGTATTTGGCATCAATGTCTCATATATAACTCTGTACTCATTCTGACAGTACTCAAATAAAGTAAAATTGAGGTTAAGCTGCGTTTTATTTAAATACCAATTATCATTAAGTCTCCATTGTTGTTCCATTCAAAAGATTCTTAACAATAGCTGTATAGTTTTTACTAGTATGGGATCCATACAAAAATAAACATGTTTACTGCAATACAGCAATTTCATCTTAAAAATAGTAATATATATAATATTTTATTATAGCATAAAATATACTCTTGAAGAGATTTTATAGAATTATTTTGTAACTCTTGCTTATCATATATTTTTATTATTATTAATATTAAAAAAAAAATATATCTTATGATAGATACAACAATACTTTTTCCACTGCTATTTTGGTAGGTAGGTAGTAGTTACATAATTAAAACGTTATCATATTTAAAATTCAGTATCAAAAGTTAACAATTGATAAAAAAAAAACTTAACATCGTAGTTCCTATAATATTTTAAATCCAAAAATTTCGATAAAACATGTATCTGAAGTTTGAAATGAAATAAGTCTCCAGAATGTGACAACTTTTTATTGTGTCCGTGTTAAATTGATATTTGACATCGTACCTGTTAGTTGCCCGAGAAGTAACATAATAAAATAAATGTTTTTAAACAAATATACAGAATTGTAACAAAGACTTTTTTGCTGCACAGTACATCAGTATATGCTGCACCAGTATGGTACAACTCATCACACACATAAAGGGTAGATGTGACAGTCAACGAAACAGCCAGATTAAAATCTGGTTTCCTTAAACCGACCCCCACTATAGAACTCTATCCAATTGTGGGCATTGCCCCCCTTACGATCATATGGCGTGTCCCAGTAGTAGTCAAATGCAAATAGACACCCAATGTATGGCTCAGTGCAGATTCAAGTCTAGAAAATGCTTCCTGGAGGTGACTGCTCCTATAGTTGGTCTGCCCAACGGCTATCGATGTGGCGTTATTGTGTTGAACCCGCGGAGGACGTGTCAGTGGGACATAACCTGCCTTACCCAACACCAAGAGCGCTCAGAACGGGTGTCTCCTGCTTTCACTAACCATATATGGTTATCAGTGGGTTTCTATATCATACAATATAAATGCTAACTTAAACTAACCAACAATGAAAAAAAATAGAATTTGGTCTAACAATATAAAAATGTTATAAGAGATCCAAAACAACACCAGAATAAAACCAAAAAAAAAATATATAGAAAAAAAAACAAAATACAATAGAGTAAGAACAAAAATAAAAGGAAAAAAAATAATTTAATATATGCTATTACAGTGTTCTCAAAAAATGCGGTTACAGAGAGGAAGACACCTGTGAGTGTGGCGCCAGACAGGTCATGTCCCATGATAGGAGTATATGCGCACACTTAGACACTGGTAGCAAACGCTAGTGGAATCCGGATGGCCGAATATCGGGGGCTACGAATGTGATGGTGCTCTGGACACCGAAACTAAGTAAGTATTGCTCACTGGCAAATTATTTCAGAAAACCTGCGTTTAAATTCCGGTGATTTAGGTTTTAGGAATCTCTTGAGCTATATTTTTCCATAAATTCCTACTTTATTAGGAATCAAATCCGTGATGCCACATACATATATACCACAGAGATTGGTAGATTTGATATAAACTTAAATGAGAGTATTTTGAATTTAGATGAATGTTCAATATGTAAATTTAAATGAAATATTATTATATCATGTAAAAAAAATATCACATGAATATTACAATACAAATTTAAGGCTATTTTTTAAATTCGCTGCATCATAAATGATTGTTTCTTTTAAATCTGCAATGTCGTATAATAATTCAGTCTATACTAACTTTACAAAATCATTTTTTTAGTCTTATAGCAGTGGAAGTGTCAACATGGTAAAACAAACGAAGAGAGAACGGAAAAGAACACATTACATAAATATTAATAAAAGTCACAAAAAATCCTTAAAATTACAACAAAAATAGTAATCAAATCGAAAAAATATAATAGTGATAATTTCCCAAGCGGTGATTTTTTTTTTGTTTTTGTATAATTTTTTTTTCAAACAATTATTTTAAAATGAGACAAGCGATATGCGTGAATATAACTTATCAGACATATCACACTAAAATATCACTGGATACTTGGCAACACTGAGCCCGCGGGCAGTGCTATGTTTTATAATTTGCCGCGGCCAATATTCAACTGGTACATTATGCATAGATAAACTTTAATAGAAATCATTGTTCCAGATTCAAATTTATTTTTTGATGCATCTGATGTGTTTTGTACAAATGATAGAAAGACATTTAAAAATACTTCATATTCAAATATACACGGATAAAAATTGTATTTAGTTTTGGTAATATGATTTTAAAAAAATTTAGAAAATATGTTCAAATGAGAAAATACATTCGTTCCATACAAAATAGATTTAATATTCATTAATAAAATTAATTATCCAATTCATCTTCTTTAAAATATTCCATTTTTAAATAAACAAGGAAAATTAAATTGTTAATGGCAATTGTGTTTATTTAAATTCAAATAACTAGCATATTTTTGTGGAGGACATGAGGAAACCCCTCTGGCTGCTACATAAAGGTAACCGATCTACCTTGGTGATCCCGTTGTGAAAATATGTTTCATACAATCAATCCATGACTGATTGTAACCAAAGATTACATCAAACAAATATTGAAATTGCATCATTTTATAACAAGAATATTCTGGAACAAACCAATGCCAGTGAATTCAGCCATTATAAAATGTATAGGTATTTTTTGTTGTTGTACAAATTAAAAGAAAATTGATACAAAATCAAACTGTGTTTCGCACATTTTTGTTAAAATGCTACATATGTGTGTCGCTAACGATGAAAATAATTTACTACAGCAGAATTTCAGTTTTCAAATGTTGCCCATCTAGAAATATTTCAAATTGAATGTAATTTTTAATAACATAAACACTAAAGTTGAGAATGACGAGCAAATCACAAAGAAAATTGTTTGGTTATAAAATTATATTTTTTAAATAATATTCTAGAATGGTAACAGTTTGAAAAGTGATATTTTGTTGTATAGATAACTACAGATAATGAAATTTAATAGAAGTAGGATATAGATTTTTAAGTTCGTGGCCTTTAGGGAAAATTGTGTCATTTTTATCTGTATTAAGACATAAACAATTAAAAAAATATATTGGCAACTAATTTAAGACAAATATAATTCATTTAAGATAACTCATTGGTTTTCTTAGCCCAGATAAGCAAGCAATGCAATTTTCAATTAAATTCTGCTTTCCTAGGAAGGAAATATAGAGCTGTGCGCTACCTGAACATTATGACCCGAATGCACAGTCCTAGGTACCTAAATACTAACTCCTAACCTCACTGGAGTATTTAGTATTCTTAAGTTAGCAATTACGTTGCAGAGACATCACTAACTAAATACTACGCCAAACTTAAGGTTGAAGGCGTAGAATTTCACATTTGTGTGTATGAAGGAAAGAGATAGATAGCCTTCTATGGGCTTAGACCGACGTTTAAAATGTTTTTTGCTATAACAACACAAACATATGTAACCAACTTCACACTGACAGCTCGATGTCACGATTTTTTTTAAATTCCAGCGAATTTTTGGCATCTCTTATAGATCACTGAATACTCTCTTTGGTATTCGATTTGACAAAATTACCAAATACATATTTGTCGAAGTCGCTAAAATCATCATCCATCGAAAATATCTCATATTTTAGTATTAAATCACTCGTAAGGTTCCTCGCTATCAACTTTACTTTTTGACAGTTTGCAAATGTTAGTTTATGTCGACGCGCATGCGTTAAGTATTTAGATAATATATGTCTCTGCAATGCAATTCTCATTCAAAAACTTTGTAGCATCCTCCAGTTAGGATCTCCTACTAGCTTAAGTGAGTGACTGTGCAAAGAAAAAATGGTTAGTATTTAGGTAGGACTCTAACCTAAGAGTGTTAGAATAGCACACTGCTTAAAATAACTCACAAGTTTTTAGATCAATGTCGGTAGGAATTTGTATCATAATAATGAATTGTTACATTCATTTGTTAATTGAGTAGGTAACGTGTTAAATATTTATTTGATTTCAATATAAAGTTGCCATCTTTACTCATTATGTTAGTCATATCAAAAATCCAGTTCCAAACATCTAAAAAAAAATAGAGTTTATCTGAGCCACAAAAATGTCTTACCTGAGCAAAAAAGACCGATGAATGTGTTGTCATATACAAAATAATAATATGAACTATACGCCACATCTAGTAAATTTCATTCCGAGATACCTACAAATAGTCAACAATAAAAAAATACAACATAACTATACGCAGTTTATTGTTCACATATTTCATAACAATTATAATAATAAATTTAAACAATAAGACATGTTGGTTGTTGTTTGGCTCAAGGGAATGATCCGTGATGTCGATAAGCCAAACTATTTAAAGCACTATATAATAAATATATTAAGAAATAATTATTATAATTAAGTTCTAATGTTTTGCTATCGTCCTACAATTCTAAATTCACAACAGCTATTCTCGAGGAATGGCTAATTTTTAATTTTATTTAATCAAGTTTTACTAATTTTTGTCTGCCTTTTAAAATAAATGTAACAATTTTAAAAACATTTGACATGTATATTTTTGAGTGTAGTGACATATGCGAGTGAGACTTGGACACAAAAGAATAAATGCAGTTGTAGCGAGATAGTTCAGAAGAATAATAGGAGGATACATGATAATGTTAGAATTGACTTTCCTCCTTAATAGAAACCTTTTAAATATATGTAACAAACATTATATTTAAAAGGTTTCCATTAAGGAGGTATGTGTCTTTTGCGGTATGATTTATATACATGATCTTGTTTTTCTCACTTGATTCTCCAACGCGACACTAATCAAATCATGTAGGGGATAATTTTCCGTTTTATTTTATTTTATTTCATATTAATTGTCGTCTTTTGTGAAATAATACTTACATGAAAATGATTTCATATCAGTTTCATTATCAGTTATGAGTAAAGTTAATCGACTTTCTAGTTTTTGCCTTCCATTACTATGTAATTGATTTATTTCTTTAATAATTTTAAGTCTATGAGAACAAACAACGAAAAAGAACATATTAAAGGTACATACCTAGTGTTTGTTATTAAAAATACTCTAGGAAAGAATGTAAGATGTCATCTATGGATTGACACTATAAAAAAATGTTAAACTAAGAATGATACTGTTAAAAGAATGCTAGTGAATACACTGATATTGTCAGCAGTTTTCAATCTGTCGATTGAAACGGCTTCCATACTGTAGAATTTATTTATTTATTTTATTTACCTTTTATCACACCATATTTATAATGACAACAATATGTCGTATTCTGATTCATTTCAGAGTACGAAAACGTCTGTAACCAACGGGCAACTGTGGATAAAAGGATTTTATACGTGCTGCGACATAATAAGTCCCGTAAAAATGCAAGCAACTTTTTAACATTTCTCATATAAGTACTAAAATTCTGACGGATAAATTTAGACAAATCAGAATAGGACATAATAAGTAGATTACTGCTGCCCAACTAGGAAATCCTGTTCTAGGGTTAGCAGTTTACAATTTTTACTGACAATTATATGCAATTATGAACCAGGTGATTGTTCCCGTTCCACACTAAATAAGTACACAATATCATCTCAACTTTCTGCACACACAATCATTACCTCAACAAACATATGGGCTCACACAAAACAGATCAACCAGGTCCCAATGTCCGCCATAATACCTGTCATAAATCCAATCTCTGACACGATTTTTATTTCAGAGCCATAGAAAGAGACTAGTTAACTATGTTGGTGTAATTAATATGAATCACATGGTTCCCAAATCAAGTCAAATTCCATAATAATTATGATAAATATGAACACATATATATTCCACAATGAATTTATTTGACTTCCGACGACCGTTCGGCTTACAGGGCCATAATCAACTGGTGATTATGGCCTTGATAAACTGGTGATAGGGACCAGTTGATTATGACTTTGTAAGCCGAAACGGTTGTCGAAAGTCAAATAAATTTGTTGTGGAATATACATCGCTCGTTTGCTAGAACAATGACATAAGTCAAAAATCCAATTTTTTTGAGTTAATAATGCAGAAATGTAGTGTTTATCAATATTCATCTCTTCTCCAATATCTCTACAATTGAGAGAGAAACAGCATATGTGTCGTTGTTTCACTGTCATATATTCACTGTAATATTGATCAACACAACATTTCTGCATTATTAACTCAAAAATCATATTTTTTGACTTATGTCGTTGTTCTCGCAAACGAGCGACATGTGTTCATATATATCATAATTACACTGAGATTGCTTGACCATATGGGAAGAAAGAAAGACTAACGCCAAACTGAGAAAGTATCTTGTTATCTTTTAAAACTTTGGATATAGATGTGGTGATTAAAAATAAGGATGTTTATACAAAAGACTACATAATTTTGTTTATGAATATAATTTTGAGTTTCCAGTATTCATATCTATGCAGTGTTGGGTTAATTGCTTGACCAAAATAATTTAAAGTCAAATTCTGAAATTATCATGTATTTGATATTCTTAATTTTCTTTTGTAAAGATGAGATATCACGCATCTTTTGCAGTAGGTCATGTCATTTTTTTCTGTTCACTCGAAACTAACTACAGTTAAGTATTATTTGTTTAAATACAAACATTACAATATGTAGCTTTTTTTTTAAATTTTCGTTGATTAAAAGAGTTTGGTCACATCCAATCTTGAAATTCTACCAGCGGATATCTGGCAACATTGTTGACAGTCTCCTGCTGATCGACATTGACAGATTGTATATCTTTGGTTCAATTTGAAGATGAGATCTTTTGAAACAACCTACCGTGTGTTTTTTTTTTTGTAATATTATTGTTTTTATTTAATTAGAAATTTTAACATAAGTAAAAATATGGAAATGATAATATTTAGTGAGCATTTTTTAATTGCTTTACAAATTATTGGCCAGATTTCAATATCTCTTAAGCCTATTTCTTGTATTGTGAAAAGATACTTATTATTATTTATTTTTTAAATGGCAATATAATCATTTTTATTAATTTTATGGCTCTTGTAGGAACTGGAGAAACTTTAGCCAGCGTCAAATTTTAACAGTTCCAATTTTGCATTGGTATATATACTAAATTATTTTACATATATATTTTAAAGTGTTATAAAGATGTGTACTTCGAAACAAATTATAGGTCATAGATTACATAGATTAAATTTAAAGAACCAGAAAAAAAATGTCTGCATGAATAGACAATGGAAGGATTGTAGATTTATAATCAAAATTTGTTATTCTGTATGATAAAATTTTTGAGACCATTGAGTACTTTTGATAAAATTAAGGATGAGGTGGGAGGAAATATTACATCTACGGTTATTTTTAAATAACTGATTGCCATATGAAAAATAATATATGTACCTACTGTTTACTGACGATAGCAACAATGTTATAAATATGTCACAATTTTCAAACAAATCAAAATAGTTGACATTTAGAAAAATCTACTTAAAATTTTGCTGTGTTTTTCGTTGTGTAAAATGATTGAAATCAGGCATTTGTGACTTTGAAATCTGGCCATTGTTTTTTTATCTATTATAATTATGATAAAAAAATTATAACAAGATATTATATTGTTTATAAATTTTATATAAAAGTACTTAAAAAGCGTTACTTAAGTAAATATCTTTTGTTTTTTATTTAATATTAAGAAAATTGTAATTTGAACATGAATAAGTACACAATGTATTACTTTACAAATACATCAGGAGTTCTATTACAAATGCTTGCAAAATATTTATTTTATCAATTGACATATTGATTTTTTTTATACAAATATTAATATTTCAAAGAAATTAATATAAACTTACCTACATATTATAATCACAATGTATCAATAAGAATGTGTTTCTCAAATTTAATATTAGTTTTATAATTCCATCGGTTGTCATAGAAACGTGAAATGATTTTTTGAGTTACAAGAAAGAAATTGATATGGAAATATCTATGAACATTTAAGAGTAGAGTCGAAGCCAGATAGCGGGACTCGCGAGCCCGGCGCTGTGATTGCCAAAGCTTAATGTGATTTTTTTATACTTCAATAATGATTTAAATTCCCCACTTTGCCACCGCGAGACAAGCTATGTGGAGCCGACTCTAAGTTAAAATTGACAGATAAAATTGGTTATATAAATTAAGCGCCATCAATAATTTTTAAATTGTGTTGAAATAGTCTTAAAGACCATATTGCTAGTCTCAAATGGCAGTGGGAAGGTCACGTGGCAAGACAGGAAGCTGACAGATGGGCACTGCCAATTCTAAAATGGAGACCTTGGGAAGACAAAAGAGTAATAGGTCATTCCAAAAAAGATGGGATGGGATTGTCATGAGAAAAAAGTGGTATAGAGATACCCGGGTTAGAGAAGAAGGCATCCAGCAATGGAGGGATGGCTGAGAAGAAGTCTAAAAAAAGATCTATACTATTTTTCCCCAAAGAACGACCAACTTATGAGATATTTTCTGCACAGTTAAACCCTTTTAAAAACCTTCCGTCCAATAGCACTCGAAATTTTTGAATTTTGAGTGTTTGGAATTTTTTGTTGAGTTCTTAATAGTGTAGTGACTGATCTTTGAGAACATATTATATTAAAATATAATTTGTTTAAAAAAAAACATCTTCATTTTAATCCTATTTATTTTATCTGTTAATGGTTGGTTAGAGAATGGTACTTGTAGAGGGGGTAGTGGGGCGGTCCTATGCGCACGGTCTGTTTGGTCTCTCGGGAAATAATATAATGTATAGCTTTTTAAGATGCAAAAACAATCATCAAATTAAGATCAATTAACTTCTTTCTTGCGCTTATAACCAACATATTTACTAGAGTTTTCTATTTTTTATCTAATTTGAAATCATGACACAAGCAAGCAAGTGTTGGTGTTTTAATGGCAACTTTTACGGGCAAAGTTTAGTGAAATAATAGCAACATTGCTCAATATTGACCGGTGCTGCCACCAGGAAATATTAATATAATATTACATAATATATTTCTAAAAAATGGACAGTGGTTTAAATTTTCGTTCGTATATTCATGTTTATTGAAGTCATGACTGATTGTCGCGCTTCGTAAATTTATTTTAAAGTAAGCAAATATATTTTTTTATCGAATAAATAATATCTTCATTTTTCTATGATTCATGACGGAATATGATTGACACTCAAATATATAACATTCGTCATAGAATTTCTGATGTAATATAAAATGAACAAATACCCGAAGAATTTGTAAAATTAGAATAATTAAGTACCCATTTGTCTGAAAATAATCAATAAACTACGTTTTTGAAAGAAAATATCAAATTCAGAGTATATTAGTTTGAAATAAAAACCAATTTGAAAAAAGAACATGCGTCCTATTCCAAAGATTTCAAATGTCATCTTACTATAGATAGGTAACATTACCACAGACTAAACCATAAACCTTTCTATCTATTTTTTTTATTACCTCCCAGTTTTAAAATCAATAATTGTATAATTGACAATTATCATAATTTCCATTATTTGAGCCATTTTCAATAAAGGTATACCTACACTTAATAAATTATAGTGTAAGTTTAAAATTATTTCAATTTTACTGTTCAAATGTTTTTATTATTGTTGATAACAATAATCTTTGTTCATATCAAAATGTGAATATGTTATGCAAATAATATTGTAATGCTGACAAAATAATTAGAGGTTAGGTCAAATCTTACCAAATATGATTAAAAAGCTAAAAAAGTATATTTTTATAAAATACAATTATAATTTTCATATTTGTATTAAAAACTTTGGACACAGTAAAATGTAACTTTAAAATAAATGTACTTACTCAAATAAAAAACTCATTCAATAAGTATATAAAAACATTCAATAATACAATAGAGGCATATAAAACAAACTCAATATTACAATAGAGATATGTATAACAAACTCAATATTACAAAAGAGGCATGTAAAACATATTCATGAATACATTGAAGTATGTAAACAACACTCAATATTACAATAGGGGCATGTAAAACAAACTCAACATTACAATAGAGACATGTAAAACATTCAATATTATAATAGAGGCATGTAAAATACACTCAATATCAATAGAGGCATGTAAAACACACTCAATATTACAATATAGGCATGTAAAACAATCTCGATATATAAGACCATGTACACATCTGGTATTTAAAAAAAATAATGTAAAATACTCAGTATTATAATAAAGGTATGTAAAACACACTCAATATTGTATCAAAGGCATGTAAAACACACTCAATATTATAATAAAGGCATGTAGAACACACTCAATATTATAATAAAGGCATGTAAAACACACTCAATATTATATCAAAGGCATGTAAAACGCACATAATATTTAAAATAATTAAAATTCAACATGTACCCGGACATTTTTCTTTTTCATAAAAGGATATTTTGATTATTAATGTTATTTATTTTTCAATATTTTCGCTAATTACACCTTGTGGAAATTTGAACATGGGTTGAGAGTTTTCATTATTTATTTTTTAATACTATCGTAAAGTGTGTCTATATAACTTTACTTTTCATAAAAACATTTCTCAGAAATGCATCACCGTCTTCTTCACCTACCTCACTACCGACAATCATTTATTCATTAATAATAATTTCTTATATCTTATGATTTAAATACACAACAAATTTCTAACTCTGACACTTTCTTCACGCTCACGCCGTTGCGTACAGGGCAGGACTTCTTGTGCAGCTTCTGCGTCATTCAATATTCGAAAGTTGTGGTGGTGGGTACGACTTCTAGAACCATCTGCAGAAACACTGTTATGGTACCTATGGAAAACAATACATTGTTTTATCCACAAAACAAACCAAAACTCTTGTATTTATTTAAGTATATAAAATATCGATTTGCTAAATGGAGTTCCATCAAGGATAAACTGTCCGTAGAGAACTTAAATAATGTTGTATATAAGTGTATAATATGAAGTGAAGCAAATCAAAAACTAAATCTATGATGGATCTAATGACGATTTTATGACTTTATAAAAAATATTTCATTATTTTAGAGTGAATTCGATCACATAACAAAACAAATGATAATTTTATAATGAATTTGATAACAATATCACGACTTCATAAAAAATTAATGATTCATACATAATAAATTTGATGAGAATATCATGATAACAAAATAAATGATAATCTTATAATGAATTTGATAACAATATCACGACTTTATAAAAAAAATAATACATACATAATGAATTAAGTACATAATGAATTTGATAACAATATCACAACTTCATAAATAATTAATGATTCATACATAATGAATTTGATGACAATATCATGATAACAAAATAAATGATAATCCTATAATGAATTTGATAAAAATATCACAGCTTTATAAAAAAAATAATGATTTGTACATTGTTTAAATAAAATAAAATAAAAAAAATAATGAATTTGATGAGAATATCATGATATAACAAAATAAATGATAATTTTATTATGAATGCGATAACTTTATAAAAAAATAATGATTTGTACATAATGAATTTGATGAGAATATTTAATATTAGGCAACCCACCCTTATAAGATTTGATGAGAATATCATGATACAACAAAATAATAATTTTGTAATGAATTTGATAACAATATCATGACTTTATGAAACAAATGATGAATTGTACATAATGAATTTGATGAGAATATCATTATATAACAAAATAAATAATAATTTTATAACTATATCATGACTATTGAAAGTAAATGATCATTTTTTGACAAATTAATATCACGATGAAGTTGGAATATTATAGGAGAACCAGGAAATCTGAAACCGTGCTTACGACCTGTCATCGGCTGGTTTTAATTCACTGTAAATGATCATATTATAATGAATTTAATATCATTATAAAACAAATGATCATTTTATAATGAATTTAATATCATTATAAAACAAATAGTATTTTTTTAATGAATTTGATGACAAAACATGACTTTATGACATCATTATCATGACATTACAAAACAAATTGTCATTTTCAAATGAATTTGACGACATATTCAGATTAATGATGTACGATATTCCCTCACGAACATCAATTGTAATTGTTGGAAATCAAATAATATAAGTCAAGAATATCTTACTCATGAATGGCAGGGAGTATCCCATCTTGACAAATGGCACATAAAACAGCAGACCAGCCAGAATGAATGCCGAAGCGTACAAATACTCCAGTTGGGGTTTCTCTAGTATCGGAGCCACTACCAGGTACAGGGATATTATCAGCACCAACCATGGAACCACAATCGGCACCTGCCAAAGTTAAGTTAGGTTAGAATTTATAATAAATACATGGAAAACAGAGTGAAGAATCCACATCACAAGAGGCAGCAAACTCTGCACAAACAGGCCACAACTGCTTCAACATAACAAGGATAAGAAATGCTTGATACAAAGTCTAGTTTACAATTCCCATTGGAATTTCATTTCAATTTATTTTAATCACATAGTCCTTTGCATATTATTTGTTCGTGTACAATTTTTTTTTCTAGCTTTTTCAGTTTCAAAGTAATTTTTTGTACGTGTGGATTTGTATTTCTTTATTTTTTATATTATTTCTAGAGCAACTAACACATTATGTTATCGAATATATTTTTATTATTGCATATGCGCAAACATTGGATTTTTTCCCTGTCGGGAGTCAAAGATATTTTTTAACAGATTTTTAATTATCTCAATAGAGACGAAGTTGGAATATTTAATGTAGGAGAACCGGGAAATCAAGGCACCTACAGGGCTTGCGACCTGTCATCGGCTGGTTTACGTGATCACTTTATGCTCTTGCGCAACGTTCACCAATTATGCCTTTTTAATGAGATCCCTATCAATTCAATTTTTGATAGTTCTATATATTGCAATACTGAAATTCTTTTCGCTTGAGGAAATAAGGATTTTTTATACAGCCATCTATGTGTGAAATTATGAACAACATTCTTATTATTTTTATTTATTTTTGTTGTGACGCCATCTATTGAGAGAATTGTTTTTTTGTAAATAATGAAAGCAACAATTCTTATACCTGAGGTAACAATGCATTTTTCGCATAGAAGTCACCCCTGAATTGCGCCAGACTTATAAGGTCATTTTTGTCTTATTCACCTACTTGTACCAAAGTGTCGTAAGCCCTGTAGGTGCCTTGATTTCCCGGTTCTCCTACAGTAAATATTCCAACTTCGTCTCTATTGAGATAATTAAAAATCTGTTAAAACATTATGTTAAATATCAATTTAACACACACCCAATAACAAGCAAGTTGTCACATTCTGAAGACTTATGATATTAATCGTCTCACAGATCCAGACTGAAAAAACAAATAAAAACTGTGTCTCCACCGGGAATCGAACCTGAGACCTTTTGCTCAAGAGTTAAATATCTAATCAACTGAGCTAGAAAGGCCGACTATAACATATATGATACAAAAGAGAAAGGCAATTGTAGTTTCACAGGATTCACAGTAAATAAATGAAATATGTTACTATAGATCCTAATCTATGTAGTGTAATACATTATAAGATATTAAATAAATACCTTATAAGGTCTCGGTGCATGAGGTTTTGTGTATCTCATGACGATAAGTGCCAACATTGAGCCTCCGTAGAATATCCAAGCCGTGAACGAAAAGAAGTCAATCAGAGAATCTATTGTCCCGTATAGCACCATAGCCATTGCTATAATTGACTAAAAACACATATAATATAATTAAAACATACTTGAAAAAAAAAAGAGTTTGTTTCTGTGATATCTAATATGTCAGTTGACAATATGCATTCACAAAGAGGTTAATTTATAAAAATATCAGGTCAAAGATCATTATTTACTCCACTGCCCAATTGTTGTCAATCGATGAAAATATAACCTAAAAAGAGACATGTATGATAAATGACATTTGACATTTAAAACGCCCGATGGTGCGTTCAGATTGAAACGCAGCTCGAAAACGTTCAGTGAGATTGGTGTGAAAAACGCCACAATCTGCAACTTCAGGTACATCCGACGCCCGACTAGAGCGTTATTGTATCTGAACACAGCCCTGAACTAGTGATTGACACATACCTAGTGGGGCATTGTTGATTATCTTATACAATATAATCCTATATTGTATTAAATTAAAGAATAAAATGAAAAAGTATTATAAACTTGATTAAACTTATAGTTTGGGCTGTAAATAAAATGTGTAATTTCATAATATACTCACAGCAGTATACACTTTCTATGTGATACATGTTGACTATCTGTAGTAGTGGAGAGTAAAATAAACTAAGAGAATAATTAGTAAGAGAATAAATACAAGTAAAGTGATGTACTGACATGGAATATAAGTCCAGGTGCGGGCGTGAAGCGACGCACGTGCACATAAGACAATATGTCTAGCAGATGTCCCTCCCTGGAAGCTGCGAAACATAACCTGCAAATATTTCATTCATTATGTATGTGTCCATCTTAAAATATTTAAAAACTATTTACTTCTAAACGTTTACCATTTTAAACAGAGTAGAAATCCATTTTAAAACATATTCCATGTTTTACAACCAAAAGTTCTTCGCTGAGATGTCTTAAGTGTTATCAAAATCTAAAAGAAACTAATATGAAGACTAATCTAATATTACTTCAAACATTTACTATGTTCCTATGTTAATTCCTTTTTTATCTTTGCATTGGCAATATTTCTTATTGTTGTCAGATGTAAAAAAATTAGTCATACAACATACCAAATATGACAACACGCTTAGTTGGGCAAATTATTATGTAGTAGATTCTTCTTATTTTTTAATCCGGGGCGGAGACGAATCCACAAAATAAGAAATCATTACAATTGGTCCAGCCGTTCTTGAGTCATAAATAGTCTAACTAACCTGACTTTGTTTTATTTAGGATAACTGTGTTGTTAATAGGAATGATCAAATTATAAATAATTGGTACACCCACAGACAGGCTGTGCCTTGTGGGATTTATTTTCATGGTTGCTTTGTTATGTTTATGTGTATTTACTTAACAGAATTTCTCAGTCTCCTACCCCACTCCGTAGGGAATGTTTCAGAACTTGTTGCTCTATTCATCCCCGGAGCGGCTGCTTATCGGACAAAACAAGAAACTATCAAGCATATTTATAACACTATCCTTAAGAATCCAACCACAAACGTGGAGACCCGTCAGCCTTGGTGAGGGTCTCCCGACCCAACAGTGCTCGGTGACAGGTGACTGTTTTAACTGCGTACCAAATCTTTTATAAATAAATAATTTGCCCGTGGTACGAACCTTCCTGCAGCAAACAGCGTCCCATTGGCCGATCCAAACGTGGAGATGGTGACAGAGAGCGGCATCAGCCACGCCATGACTCCCAGCAGACGGTTGCCAAATGTGACTGCCACGGCTTCAGAGTCGACCATCTCGGTGGCAGACATGACAGCCAGGTAGGACAGGTTGATGAGGGCGTAGCACAACGTCACAAGAGGTATACCGATCATTATTGACCGTGGAAGATTTCTGCAACAAACAAAAAATAAAATGATATTAGATAAATCAATAAATACTATATTTTTAATTACATTGTGTAGTATATTCATACATATTATACAGAAATTAAATTAAAAATATTGAGACACATCTATATAATTGTGATAGAATTATGATAGTTTACAGTATTAAATGCAACAAGGCTGATAGATAAAACTTATAGAGATTTCTCATGGATATCTTTGAAGTTAAATTATATACTTCACAGATATTTCATTATTTTTTTTATTTATTGGTTGATGGAGAGTTAACCAGTCTACACAATTTATAAAACAGACAGTGTACATTGCTTTATTAGTGGGCCAGTGAAAACTCCATGCATTATTCAATAGTATAATATTTATTTATTGGTTGATAGAGAGCTATACAGTCTACACAATTTATGAAACAGACAGTGTACATTGCTTTATTAGTGGACCAGTGAAAACTCCATGCATTATTCAATAGTATAATATTTATTTATTGGTTGATAGAGAGTTATACAGTCTACACAATTTATAAAACAGACAGTGTACATTGCTTTAATAGTGGACCAGTGAAAACTCCATGCATTATTCAATAGTATAATATTTATTTATTGGTTGATAGAGAGTTATACAGTCTACACAATTTATGAAACAGACAGTGTACATTGCTTTATTAGTGGACCAGTGAAAACTCCATGCATTATTCAATAATATAATATTTATTTATTGGTTGATAGAGAGTTATACAGTCTACACAATTTATAAAACAGATAGTGTACATTGCTTTATTAGTGGACCAGTGAAAACTCCATGCATTATTCAATAGTATAATATTTATTTATTGGTTGATAGAGAGTTATACAGTCTACACAATTTATGAAACAGACAGTGTACATTGCTTTATTAGTGGACCAGTGAAAACTCCATGCATTATTCAATAATATAATATTTATTTATTGGTTGATAGAGAGTTATACAGTCTACACAATTTATAAAACAGACAATGTACATTGCTTTATTAGTGGACCAGTGAAAACTCCATGCATTATTCAATAGGTAACAATATTAAGTTCATCGAAATTTTAGTTTGGGTTGTACTGAGGACACAAATTTTCATATTTGTGTACATGGCATACACACAAAAACATTACGACGAAACTCAGAGTATACACTCTGTACATGATACCCATTGAGAAATTGATGTAAAAAATATGCTTAAAAATATTGAAATCACGACTTCACTATTCCATAGGAGTGGAGAGTAAAAACAAACATGGACAGCTAAGACAAGACTAGAAATAGGAGAACGTACTTGGAAGGATTCTTGATTTCCTCTGTGACGTAGTTGAGATTGTTCCACCCATCGTAGGCCCAGAGACCTGTGTAGAAAGCTGTAGCCACATTTCCAAGTGTCACACTATTACCAGAGAAGGACGTGTCATGCAGATGTTGGGTGTTACCTGGAAAACAATATATGTTTCCACATTAAATTTTAATTTGAATTCAGTCAAAATCAAATCACTTATTCAGGAAATGATGGTTATAACTATTGTGGATAGCCTAGTTTGTACACAAGTTTTTGTTTTTGACATATCATTGTACACACAATTTGTCTAGTATTCACACCAATTTAGTTTTTTTTAAATTTTTGGTTATTTTTTTTAATATATAATGCAACTGGCTCATGCCAGTCTCAATTATAACTACATACAAACCTAACCAATCTATTTTTACCAAAATTTTGTTTTTCGAATGGCGTATGGTGACATATAATATAGGGCCGGTATTACAGTCAGCCCTCAACTCATTGAGTTTGTTAAACTCAAGATTAATGTTATGGGGAGATTGAATCCATTTCCGTATTACAGTGCAATATGACATGTCAGTTACTAAATCTTCAATTATAGACATATTTTACTTTTTCTGTGGTTATTATCTGTCAAATTTTAAATAACCTCAAATAATACGAACTACAAAACGGGACGCTACAACTTGAAATACTATTGTTTTACTATCCAACATGGTAAATTTCATCAAAATAATACTTTTAGATGCTCATGTTAGTTTCAATTTGGCTGTCAGTTTGTTTTGTTGTGTGGCGCCACCGTCAATACAACTAACGCCTCTAGTGATAGAACACTGGAACTACACTCGTTGCCTAGCAACGAGTCGAGAAATGACAGTTGACTCACCGTTAAGTACTTAATCCGCCAGAAACGTTGAGTTAAATATTTGTCGTTTTAGTGACGCATTAGAGGGAAGATTAGGCCTAAACGGACACTGTAATATGCTATATTTTTGTAAAACTTGCGTTTAGCTCTTAAACTGAGACTGTAATACCGGCCCATAGTGGTGTTGTTTTTTGTATTCATGGTGGAAATAAAAGGCGTTAAACATTAAAAAGGTGATTATTTAATATATGTTGATTTCGTTGGCCATTGTGCACAGTATTGTACACAATAAATTAATAAATAAATATATTATAATTAAACAAAAAAATATTTGATTTGAAATGTTTTCACATTCTGGGTAACCAAGAGGTATTATCATAAATATTAAAATTGATATGCACCCAATAACAAGTTGCCACATTGGAGACTTATATTTATTGTCTCACAGATCCAGACTGAAAACACAATTTATTAAAAATCGGGACATTTCACTTAAGGTGACGGGGTAGGCTCCAAGGTACTTTTTGGATGCTCATTACGCTTTACTTTTAAAAGTTACGTCTTCAATAAAAATATATATTATTCTCTCATTATTTGTCTATACATTGGCCCAATACACTTTCTTTCATCTTATGTACTTTTTTCATAATATTTTTTTTAATAATACCTGTTTTCTCAGATTTTATATCCATAACTCAAAACTTACAAGGCTTAGAAATAATAATGTTTTTTTAAATGATAGGTATTTTATAAATCTAAACATTGGCTCGATACGTTTTTACACAATTTTCACACTTTTTTGTAAAATCAAATAAACCATAGTATTTTATGTAACGCTCGATTTAAATACACTAACTTGGGCGCACACAATTGTAATCTTTAAGGACGTTCATTCTCATACAATAGTTAACAAAGTTTGCATTTGACTTGCCTACATTGCCTTACCCTGCCCCTTAAGAGACAGTTATCTAACCAGCTGAGCCACTAAGGCCGACAATACTGAGTATATTCAGAGTATAAAATTACACTACAAGTGTAGGTATTAGGGAGTAAAACAAAAAATAATAATAGTATATTACCTTGTGCAAGTTTGTACATTCCCCCCGATATGACAATCATAATGGCAACTAGTTTGGCCGCTGTGAATACATTCTGCACGCAAGTTGCCAAGTTGACAGAGTAGCAGTTCACCACCAATATCAACACTGTAAGCAAAAGTCATCAATCAAAGTATTTTTTCACAAAATTCGATTACAATGAATCGCCGAAGTGATTCGGTATTAATGTTCATTTCTTTCTTCTGGGTCACAATCCTAGGGTTGGTCTGCACCAAACACTCGATCTTTCCATTTATCTCTATCGTCCGCCAGTCTCTTCATCTCTTTGTAACTGCTACAGCACACGTCACCGATTATCTGGTCTATATAGTTGTTTCTGGGGCGACCTCTACAGTTACCCCCATCAATCATTCCTTCGACGATGGTAAAAAGCAGGCCTGGGTGCCGGATGTTGTGGCCTATCCAAGTTGTTCTCTGTTGGGCAATTCTTTTCATAATTTGCCTTGCCTTTCGCATTGGCTGATGGTCCATGATTCACAGCCGTATAGCAGTATACTCCAGACAACAGTCTTGATCAAATTTTTCCTAATTTTGATGGAAATATTAGGGGATTCAAAAATTGTTGATCTTTTGTTGAAGGCGACTCTTGCTTGGTGGATTCTGCTGTTGAACGTCCGTCTTGAGATATTCTGGTTCCCAGATATACAAACTCTTTCGCCTGTTTAATTTCGACATTCATTTAGACCTTGATAATACCGAATCACCTTGGCGAAAACTTTCTTTGAAAAATACTTTGGTATAAATACTTTTTCACTCTGAAGTACATATTATATGTCCTCAAAAATTCGCTAAACTGAGCATAAATTCCTGTGCTATAGGTGAACTAAATCGGGCGTGGTGGGATTCAAATTCCCAACCACTGGATTACTAACCCAGCGCGCTAACCACTTTGCCATCACTCATTCTTTCTTCTAGATCACAATCTTTAGATTGGTCTGTACCGCACACTCCATTTCTCCACATATCACTGTTGTACGACAGCCTTTTCATCTCTTGGTTGCTGCTACAGCGAATATCACTGAACGATTGTGTCTTGACAGAACCTTTAGTTTCGGCCAAAAAATCACCTTCGACTTCGGCTACGTTCGACCAAAAAATACACCATGGCTTCGGCCAAAATTTGGCTGAATCCGATGTTTTCTATATGCTGCTTAAAACAATAAAAACTGATTAGCTTATATTGATTTTAGCACATGAATTTGGCTAAATTAGACTGTTTAAACAGCTATACCTGGCCGTAGTATTAGGCATAAAACTCCACAATTTACATAATTATTTTTATGGTTTATGTACCACATAACAAAACGAGTGGGTTGTGGCCAACACTAAACTCCTCACTAACAAGTCATTCTATAAAGTATTCAAATTTTGCATGGAAAATATTCAGCATTTTCATGAAATGAGTTTTTTAAATTATTTTTTATTTCAATATTTTATTATGAAAACTTGATAACTCTTCAATGCCATTTTATGAAAGTGAAGTGCCTTAGTATCAATTTGAAAATAAAAATTACATATTTTATGTTTCCTCAGCTTGGAGTCACTTTGAAATATTTGATAGTTAAAAAAATTGAGAAGCACTATTCAGATAACCTTCAAAATCTAATGGGGTCAAAGTGAGTATTAGATATATATATTTGCAAAATTTTTAAAGAATCAAATGAGTACTTTAGTCTATAATTGATAAAGTAGAATAAACACGCCGTACATAGCACAAACACACAGATACATTGTGATGAAACTCTCAGAATACAATCTCAACATGATACTAGTTGATTATCTGCAATAAAGAAAATATCATTAAAAATTGCGAAATCATAACTCCCCACTATATCCCCTTGGGTTAGTGAGGAGTAAAAATAAATATAATAAAATTTAAAAAAGTCAAACCTTTGGTCACATACTATTGATCACCTGGTCCATATAACTATTTCTAAGGAGATTTTTATGGTTTCTTCCTTGCGTCATTTCTTGGACGATAATAACGAGCAGGCTCGGATGCCTGACGTTACGGTCTATTAATTTGGATCTTTATTGGGCAACTCGTATTTCATTATTATTACATATAAAATGTTACAATTTGTCATTTACCGATGGCTAAGACTGCGACCATCTTGACGAGGGAAAGCGGCGGCTCGCATTCTGAGACGAACGCCTCCACGGCGTACTTGGCAAACGACAGACAGATGATGGCCATCTGCGATGGTTTGAGCACCAGCGTGGACACCCACGAGAACAGGAAGGCCGGGGGGGCGCCAAAGGCGTCCATGAAGTAGGCGTACTCAGCGCCTGAAGAGGTGTTCATCGTTCCCAACTCTGCGTAAGAGAGGGCCCCTAGAAACCAACAATTATATTTTATTTTATTTATCTAAGATTTTTCTGTTTTTGTTGGTATTACATAATATTGTACAAGGAATGACTAGTTACTACGGTAAATTTCGGAGTACCTCATCAAAAAGATTAGAGTATATTGATGTGCTTGGTGAAGGATTCATTCACATTATAATAAACAAAATCAAAGGTAAATAATGCACCAAGTTATACAACAATGAAATTTAAAAAAATATTAAACAAACAAATATACATAAAAAACAGGAAATTGAAACAAATTGGGTTCAACAATCAAACAAACCATACATCAGTATTGGCAGTTTTTGTTTAAATCTTTTTATTTGTTTTAGTATTCAATTTTATTTATTATTTAAACATAGGAGTGAGTTATTTTAAATATAAAAAATTAAAATAAAAAGTATTACATTTGACGACTCCTGACACAATAATCGGGTAAAAAAAAAATCAAACATACCATTTTTCAAAATTTATAATGAAAAATCGTATGATTATTTCAGGTGTCTTCAACTATTGGTTGCGGTGTCGTGAAGATTTTTGAGAAGAAGAAAAGAAGTGAAGATTTTTTTTAATAGAGTACGAATATTTTTGACACCGCAACCAATAGTTGAAGACAACTGAAATAATCAGACGATATTTCAATATAAACTTTGAAAAATGGAAAGTTTTAATTTTTTTTTTCACCCGATTATTGTGTCAGGAGTCATCAAATGTAATACTTTTTAAAATAACTCACTCCATATAGGTATGTACATCATACGAAAACTCATTCTCATAGAGGTTAAGAAACATATAAAATGAAAAACAGTAAAGACAATAAAAAAACAGAAGGGAGACGAGAGGAGGCGACAAGGATATGATAATGAAACTGTAATATGCGATGTGATGTGATACTGGATGAAGTGGGACTGCTTGTGGAGAAAGATGAGGTGATAAAGGAAGTATTGTGTACTGTGATACTGAGCGTTCTTTCAGTATTTGAACCAAGAGACAACCCATGTTCTGGGAAGAAGTTAAATTAATTTGGTAGATAATCTGGAACATTGGGATTGTTTAAGACCTTATATATAAGTGTGAGGGTATGTAGGGTCCTACGCTGCCTGATTGGCAACCATCTTAAATGTGTTCGGTATACCGATATGTGGTCAAATTGTTAAAATTCATAAATATTACTATTATTTTACAAAGTAAAACGCAATAAACACATAAAATTGTTTGAGTTGTGTTTATTTTGAAAATATTTATAAATCATGTGTTTACTCATCTGTATAATTAATGTAAAATTTTGTATATTTTCGTTGTTCATAACATCTTCATCATAATATTTCAATGTTGCCAATTCTCATTCAAATGTAAAGTCATAACATGCAATGAAATAGACGAGGATTATTTTATGATAGATTTTTACTTGGTAGAATTATATTGTATATAATATTACTTTAAATTTAAATTAAAGTGCAATGTTTTAGGTTTTACAATATTTTTTTTTTATATTTTATTTGATTTGTGTCTCAAGTCAAATAATATTGTTATATATTATACTGAGTAGGTACGTTGGGAAGACCATAGATCAAATTTTAATGTCAAACTTCTACATAACATAAATGACAACAACGGGTGTGCATATTATGGTAGAAATAATAGAATAATAACATATCAAAATTTACTGTATCAGTTTATACTTTTGTGTTAAGATATGAGTAACTATGTAATATTGTAATTTGTTGTTGTGTTGTGATGTCTGGTGTCCGTTCTAATATTTTTTGGAAAAGACAAAATAACTATGTAAAACCGAAATGTCAAATATTTGGCTTGGTAAAATTGTAATCTGCTAGCCCTATAACAGGATTACCTAGATGGGCAGCAGTAATCTTCATAATAGTCTTTGTTATAAAAGTGTGAAAAATAAATAAATATTTGTTACTTACAACATTATCAAGTTTATTCGTGAATCTAAAGCAGTGTTTTAATTTGATATAAAAGTAATTAAAAATAGATTGAGGTTATGTGTGTATACCTAACAAGGAGAGCAAGCCACACGCCATCCATACGACGAAGCTTAACCCAATGGAACCAGTCCGCACCAGCAGGCCAGACGGCGAAACGAAAATTCCGGAACCTGAAAAACATACAAACATATCAATTTATTATATCTATATATTATAAAACACATAATGTCACTAGGATAAGTTCTGTTAATGATTTCACTGAGTGAACGCATTGAGATATCTTTTCTTTTCCAGTGTTGAATTGTTACTTTGACTTGGCAACCAGCCCCCCTAGATAATGTGTCATTTAGCTCAAGAAAAGATAACTCAATGTATGGAAGTGACAGTTGCTAGTCACGTGGCAACTGTCACTTTCATACATTGAGTTATATTTTTTTGTTTCTTTTCTTGAGCTAAATGACATGTTGTCTAGGGGGGCAGATAAATAGAATGTGAAGTTCACCACACATTCTATTGAATGCAGTGCCTTTTTAAGGTGAGGCGAGAATGGTATATGGATATACACGTATGTGTTGTGCTCCCTTTTATAAGGTAATGCACACCCGCACACTTATCTCTGGTTACCCCACATTGTGCTGAATATACTATTTAATTTTATTGATTAACTCGACAGAGGATTGATGGAATCATCGGGACAATCAAGAGGTAATGACGAAGAACGGAGTTGTCAATAAGACAAATAGATTAGATCAATAATCAAACTGACACTTTTACATTGTTGCCACCGACTTGGCTGAGGATCAGAACTAACGGAGACAAATTTTATACCAAGATTAAGAAGCTAAATAAAATCTACAGCATTTTATTGCCCAGACTTGAGAGTAGAGGACACGGAATGAAATCAGAACAAGACGAGATAATCAAAACAGTTTGATGTTGCTTTGAGATACATTTTAATTTGACAGATAAACAAGATTGAGTTTTAGCCCTGTGCTAAATATTGTGTAATAAAGTTTATTTCTAAAATGTTTTATTGTCAAGTTATATATCAACTTGTTTATGACTTTTATACAATTATAATTGATTAAAGTAGAATGAAATGTTTAACCCTTCAAGGACAGCAGTGCAATCAATACATTTATAAAAATTGATTTATTCACTGTGAGATTTTTATGCTTGTTATAAATGTCTGATGTACAGATGTTTTTTTATTAGTTTCAAATTTTTCATCCAAAAATATATGCCTACAACCACAAATTTTAACTTTTCTACACACCTTAGAATTTTTTATTTTAAGTTGTGTTATCTTTAAATAGATGGCGTTGTGAACAAATCTATTGATATTGTATTACACATCTAGACAACGAAAAAAAAATGTAAAATACATAAAATGAAGTCTATTTAAAATGCGATTTGTGGTACAACAACGTCTGCCCGGGCCCACTAGTATCTTATAAAAATATGATAAATAGTGATGGGTTTCAAATGGCATATTTTATGATGAGTCATACCGAAGTCAATCTTGGACGAACTGTATAGCTACATATATACATTAGAGTACAAGTCAGCGACTTGGAGTCTATCGTCATAATCTAAAGGATGTTTTATTTTCTATGTAAGGATTACGACAGCAGGTAACAACGATTGGATACTATGAACAATGAGTGCTGGTGGCTTTTGCAGAAAACAGCCTTCACAATGTGGAAAATTGCTATTTTAACACGTCAGTTATAGTATGAAGCGTGATTGATTGATGTCATTCGGACTAGGTCAACTTTGAACTTCAGTAAATGGAAAATGAAATTTTTAATGGATTTTTAATGGACGTGTCAAAATAGCAATTTTATACATTTTGAAGACTGTCATCTATTTGTAAAATACAACTAATTCACAATACACTTCCAAATATTTAATATATCTGCATTCGATGATATACATACGAATAGAATCTGTATATATAAAAATGGATGTTTGTATGTTTGTTTGTTTGTATGTTTGCGATGGACTCCCAAACCAACCATCTGATTGCGATCAAACTTTGGGAATTTGTTCAGCTCATCAGGAGAAGGATAATGCATAGTAATTTAATTTTTTTTAAATGAATATGTCCTTGTTAAACAAGTACATAGACATCTTCCTATGTTCCCTAAAATAAGCAAATAAATGCTTGTGTTTAGGTGAACGAAATCGGTCGAGGCAGGATTCGAACTCGCGACCACTGGATTACTAGCCCAGCGCGCTAACCGCTCTGCCACCGACCCATCTATTCCATCTTAATTATTGCATATCTCACAAAAATAAGTTTTGTATAGAAATGAAACATGGTGGGTTTGTTAAGCGCGCACACAAGGGACAGAAGGGAATGAAGGGACTGTAGGGATGGAAGGGAATAAAAATACGGAATTATAATTAGCGAATCTAGAAAAGAATGTTAAATAATAAAAAGGAAACATACTGTACAACCATTTTTATGTATTTGGAGGTAAATAATTAAACAGGCAGGACAACGTCTGCCGGGTTTTACTAGCATTCTTTACAGTATTACCATAAAAAAATTACAACGATTCGGTGTCGGCCGATATAACATACAAACTATCAAAGTCCGACCTGCCCCCCTAGACAACATGTCATTTAAACTAAGCGTTATCTTGCTAAGCGATAGTAAATGTATGGAATTGGTGGCTATCACGTGACGTCACAGCCACCAATTCCATACATTTACTATCGCTTAGCGAGATAACGCTTAGCTTAAATGGCATGTTGTCTAGGGGGGCAGACCAAACTTAAAGTAATATAAAGCTAGTCCACAGTAAATAAGTATAATATAAAAAGTAATAATGTATGTGTGTGTGTACCGATCATGGTGCCAACAATTAAAGCCACCCCACTGAAGAGTCCCACCCGTCTCTTGAGGTGAATAGGGTCGTCCTGCGCTGCGTCCGTCCCCTCCAACTGAAACATACATAACAAATGTCAAGCATTTTTATAACAGAAATTTAATCATGGGAGGAGTTTATCATATTTTGTTTAATACAGTTTAAACTAAACAAATGACTTTGTATAAACCACTAATCCATCATAAGTATTAAGGTGGCGCCTGCTCTCAACGTATCTATTTTTTCAATTTGATATTGTATCATTACTACAAAAAGGATAATTTTGAGATAGTTTTGATATTACTAAAGAAAAATATTCTTTAACTTTTTGATTATGTTCTGCATATATTCTTGAAGAAAAATAATTAGCATACCCCGATTTATGACATTTATCTTATATTTCTGAAAAAACTATTAGGCGTATAGTAATATAAATATTATTTTAAATAAAAGAAGACAAAATATCTGGAAAAATATATCATGAAATTCGTATTAATGCTTCGGGTTTAGTGAAGAAACTTCAGACTTTTATTTTGCAATGGAAAATACACGTTTTATAAGTTTTTTTAGTTTTTTTAACACGCACCCAATACTTTGTTGAAGTATTACTGTTATCAATGATTTGTTGAAGTATTATTATTGTGAACGCATAATTTGTTGAAGCATTACTATTATCAATGCATACTTTGTTGAAGTATTATTATTATTATCAATGCACACTTTGTTGAAGTATTATTATTGTCAATCCATACTTTGTTGAAGTATTATTATTATTATCAATGCACACATTGTTGAAGTATTATTATTGTCAATCCATACTTTGTTGAAGTATTATTATTATTATCAATGCACACATTGTTGAAGTATTATTATTGTCAATCCATACTTTGTTGAAGTATTATTATTATTATCAATGCACACTTTGTTGAAGTATTATTATTGTCAATCCATACTTTGTTGAAGTATTATTATTATTATCAATGCACACATTGTTGAAGTATTATTATTGTCAATCCATACTTTGTTGAAGTATTATTATTATTATCAATGCACACTTTGTTGAAGTATTATTATTGTCAATCCATACTTTGTTGAAGTATTATTATTATTATCAATGCACACTTTGTTGAAGTATTATTATTATTATCAATGCACACTTTGTTGAAGTATTATTATTGTCAATCCATACTTTGTTGAAGTATTATTATTATTATCAATGCACACATTGTTGAAGTATTATTATTGTCAATCCATACTTTGTTGAAGTATTATTATTATTATCAATGCACACATTGTTGAAGTATTATTATTGTCAATCCATACTTTGTTGAAATATTATTATTATTATCAATGCACACTTTGTTGAAGTATTATTATTATTATCAATGCACACATTGTTGAAGTATTATTATTGTCAATCCATACTTTGTTGAAGTATTATTATTATTATCAATGCACACTTTGTTGAAGTATTATTATTGTCAATCCATACTTTGTTGAAGTATTATTATTATTATCAATGCACACATTGTTGAAGTATTATTATTGTCAATCCATACTTTGTTGAAGTATTATTATTATTATCAATGCACACATTGTTGAAGTATTATTATTGTCAATCCATACTTTGTTGAAGTATTATTACTATTATTAATGCACACTTTGTTGAAGTATTATTATTGTCAATCCATACTTTGTTGAAGTATTATTATTATTATCAATGCACACATTGTTGAAGTATTATTATTGTCAATCCATACTTTGTTGAAGTATTATTATTATTATCAATGCACGCATTGTTGAAGTATTATTATTGTCAATCCATACTTTGTTGAAGTATTATTATTATTATCAATGCACACTTTGTTGAAGTATTATTATTATTATCAATGCACACATTGTTGAAGTATTATTATTGTCAATCCATACTTTGTTGAAGTATTATTATTATTATCAATGCACACATTGTTGAAGTATTATTATTGTCAATCCATACTTTTTTGAAGTATTATTATTATTATCAATGCACACATTGTTGAAGTATTATTATTGTCAATCCATACTTTGTTGAAGTATTATTATTATTATCAATGCACACTTTGTTGAAGTATTATTATTAATTATTAGATGGGTCGGTGGCAGAGCGGTTAGCGCGCTGGACTAGTAATCCAGTGGTTGCGAGTTCGAATCCTGCCTCGACCGATTTCGTTCACCTATAGCACAAGCATTTATTTGCTTATTTTAGGGAACGTAGGAAGATGTATATGTACTTGTTTAACAAGGACATATTCATTTTTTATAAAAAAAAAAAAAAAATTATTATTGTCAATCCATACTTTGTTGAAGTATTATTATTGTCAATCCATACTTTGTTGAAGTATTATTGTTGTCAATGTACACTTTGTCTATGGATGTTGTTTTCCCGCCTTATTCATTGGCATCTTGGCACGTTTTGTTTTTGGATAGACTGCACTGTGCAACTAATATTATGTAGTTATTTAAATTTGTAAAAAAAGTTTAATATTGCATAATTAAAGTTTTTGTAAATAATGTAGTTATTTGAATTTATATTAGGTATGATGTGAGGCACCTACTAAGAATAGTGCGTTCACAATCTCCTATTATCATCATTTTCGGGTGTCTCTCAAGGGCCGGGTAATTTAAAATGTAATATGCAACGATAACATTGTTTAGCAATGAGATTCGGCACCACCCATTCTGAATGTAGTACCTTTTTAGGTAAGACGAGACTGATGTGGATACATGCACGTGTCGTGCGTTATTTTATAAGATAATGTACGCTCGCACACCTGTCGTTGGTTTTCCCATATTAAAGGAAATTCCGTGATGGTATAATCATTATCATCATTGGCGCTACAGCCCTGTGTAGGCCCTGGCCTCCTCCAAAATCTTTCTCTAACCGTCCCTGTCCTTCGCCGCTCTCCTCCAGTTTGTTATTACAATTGCCCTTATGTCGTCTTCTGTGTCATTGTTATTCCGATTGCCTTATGTCGTCTTCTGTGTCATTGTTATTCCGATCGCCTTATGTCGTCTTCTGTGTCATTGTTATTCCGATCGCCCTTATGTCGTCTTCTAGCTGTGTCATTGTTAATCCGATCGCCCTTATGTCATCTTCGGTGTCATTGTTTTTCCGATCGCCCTTATGCCGTTTTCTGTATCATATATCCCGTGATGGTATGAATGAATATATATGTCCGTAAGTTTACTTAAGTGATATGTAAACTATATTTTCTCAAAAACTTTAAGAGAAAGAATTTCGCCATCGAATCGTGCCATTTGACACGTGCGAATATCTCACAGACCAAAATATAACATTTTTACTAGGTACGTTTATTTGAACTCGTAAAATAAAATGGCAGGTATATTTTCTTTTCATACGTGAAGAAATGCCCAACGCTTTGGGCGCCATTTATAATGTCATGTTTTTTTACGTAGAATGGCTGCCAATATTTGTTTCTCTTGTTAAATATTTATGTCACTTTATATTAATGGCTGTTTTGTTTTTATTTACTATACTCCAGTTTCATATAACATTCTTTATGACATTTAATTTTCATAACTATATAATTTAAATAAGACTCAATAAAATTATTTTATATCAAATGTAAAAATGATTAAATTGAAAATATTTTAATATAATAGAGCGGTGATAGCCCAGCGGTAAGGTCGGTGCCTCACATGCGTGAGGTCGACGGTTCGAATCCGGGCGTGGCACGCACGTGGATTTTCAAAAAATATATGTGCGAATTTATATCACTAGCTATGTGTAGCCATGATCCAATTTGTCTGGTTTCCCTTTCTAAGGGTTACGAAGGTCAGATGGCAGTCGCTTCAATGTAATAACCAGACTCACCAATTCCAGGATCATGGTCAAAGTGTACCCCGATAGAAACGGAACAAAAGCGCTAAGGAGAAAGAAGAAGAAGTACCTTGTCCCCCTGACTGGATTCGGAGCCTGCGAGCGCACAGAGCGGCCCCGCTGTGCTGTCCCCCCCGCCCCTCCACACCAGCGGCCCGTCCGTTTTGCCGCATGTGCCGTTGCCTGAAACAAACACAACATACACTTATATTAGTTCAATATAACATCAAACATCGCATTTGGGAATGTTTTGAAATCAAAGTAGGTATTCAAATAATGTCAAATAGTGTGTTCCGATTTTTTTTTAAATTTTTGAACAATTCTTTAATTCGTTACACAATTATAAAACTTAGTAAAACTTCGCCCAATAAAATGCTTTTAAATATATTTTTACTCTCCACTACCAACTATGGAATAGTGGAGAGTCATGATTTCACAATTTTTAAGCATATTTTTTTTACATCAATTTCTCAATGGATATCATGTAGAGAGTGTATACTTTGAGTTTCATCATGATTTTGTGTGTATGCCGTATTCCGTATGCCGTACACAAATTTGAAAATTTGTGTCCTCTGTACAGCCCAAACCAAAAGACTGATGAACTTCATATTGATACCATATGTGTGAAGTACATAAACTTAGAGCTGATTAGTTTTCCATAGACAACGGTTAATTATTTCTCTATGATTTCATCTGTTAAAACTTTAAAAATGCTCTCACGACCTGGAAATTAGAGATATTTTCATTTTTTTGGATTATTTATGCAAAAAAAAAGAATTTTCACAAAACTGCATTCAGAGTTTGCCAACCTTAAAAGAAAAATATAATATCCTTTCAATAATTATGTTTCTATTAATCGATATTTTGTATGAAAAATATATAGGAGAATTTTTTCTTAATGTTTCTCTATGATTTCATCTGTTAAAATTGAAAAAATGCTCACGACCTGGAAATTTGAGATATTTTAATTTTGTTTAAACTATTTATACAATACCAATAATCTTCAAAAAAACTACATTCAAAGTTGGTCAACGTTAAAAGAAAAACATACAACTGTTTGAAAAATTATGTTCAAAATAATAGATTTTTGTATGAAATATATATATAACAAGAGAAATTTTTTATGTTTGGCAATGTTTAGTTATTTGATTTCATATTAATATTAGAGTGTAATATTAGCAGAGAAGCTTCATTAGGTGGTGGAGAGTTTAGCGTTGGCCACAACCCACTCGTTTTAAATTAACTCCATAACTATACGTTGAACAGAAAAAAATGTGCTTAAAAAGTGCATAAATTCAACGTGAATGTTTGAGATTAATTTATAGGAATACAGAAAATCAGTACAGTAGTTTGCGGAAATACAGAAAACAATTACAGTAATTTACAAAAATAATATGAAGTAAAATGGCCTTTTAGTTTGGGCTGTACAGAGGACACAGAGTGTCATATTTGTGTACGTCATACACACAAAAACATCACGACGAAACTCAAAGTATGCACTCTCTACAACCCATTGAGAAATCGATATAAAAGAATATGCTTAAAAATTGTGAAATCATGACACTTCACTATTCCATAGAAGTGGAGGGTAAAAACATAGATTTTTTATTATAATATATTAGATGTAGTACTCTGTGCAAAAAGTGAGTCATGGAATATCGCGCGTTTGACGTTTTGGTTGGCAACATATTTCAGTTTTCCTTACATTTCAACACATCCTACATAACTGTTCTCTAAATCTTTGTAAACAAAGTGTTTTTTCGACAAACAAATCCAAAAACAATTCACATTTGTCGTTATTCTCTATAGAAAAACGATGTGGTCTGGAACCAAAACGTCAAAAATCCCCCGGAAAAATGCCTCACTTCGATTCATACAAAATTTTCTAACTACGACATCTAGTATATAATAATAAAAATCTAATAGTAAAAATAACATGTAGGTATTTAAACACAACGATGTCAATGATCGTAATCAGTGGCGGCTCCCCCAAAGGGGCTCTCAGGCTGAGCCCTCCCAAAAATTTTGTTCGATAGATTCCAAAAATATTTGCTAAATTAATTCTGGAAATTCATTATTTTTAATAAAAATAAATGTGTTTCCACCTTACGGTTGTAATAGTAAAATACTGCAATAGTTCGTTTCATACAGCGAGATTCTATGAAAAATTTTGTTCCGCGGGCACAATGTACTTGCGCCCGAAGAACTGTATGTAAACTCATATAATTGATTCCAATGCCGTAGTACAATATGATGCGAAATGTATGGAGCTCTCGGGCACGTTCCTATATATGTTCATGAATTTACCGGAATATATCTCTTTCCAGTAAGTTGTAGATGAATTAGTGTATTTATGAACACAACTAATATTAGCGTCTGCGCACTTCGCAATAAGCGGTCAGCTGGAGTGCTGAAGGCCATTGATGACAGCGCGCCATTTTGCATGTTGTGTTGTGGTTGTGTTTGCAGAGTGATGAAATAGGGTTAATTTAATATTTTTAATGATAATTTTTGACAATAGTACACGGTGAATAGTATACATAATTTAATTTCGCGTTACTTTAATTACGATGATCGTGTGAATGTGAAAAACTAAGGGCCTCCCGGCCAATCATCTCATTATCTCAAATTAGTTCTTGTAAATCACGTAAATATATTCGAAGTTTTAAGATGAATTTGTAATAAAAAACGTCATGGCTTTGCAGGTGTAGTGAAAAGAATGCGTATTGCGGGTGTAGTGAATGTTGTTTTCCGTGTTTACTTTTTGACAATAATTCTGATGTATTTAATTCTGACTCTAACAAAAACAACTAAATCCAACATGACATGTATGATATATGATCCACCCGACCCCCGTTTCTTTCAGGTATTGTAATTGCAGCTTAACAGGAGAATGATGATAAACACTGATCATGCATATGCATGAAAATAATATTTTTTCACCTCTGTCGAAATTTCACAAGTGTACTTACTGAATATTTTCTCCTTTTAAATACACATTTCCTTTCAAGAAAAAAATTGAGCCCCTCTAATATTTTAGGTCGCCAGCCGCCACTGATCGTAATACTCAAAATGACAATAATAAATGAACGATACATAATTGTAGTGATAAGTGTCACATCAAACCATCACTCATATACGCAATTTTACAAATAATTATCATTGGATACAATTAACTACTGTAAATTCATAGTACGGCCATTATTTAATTACAACTAAGAGTAGGTACCTAATGGATTAGATATAATTTAAAATGGTCAAGCTATATTTCGCAATGAAAAACAACTCAGCATATTAGATAATATTAAATATATTGATGTCACTGAAGACGAACTATACTAGTTGCATGTAACACATGAGATCCAACTGTCGATAGCGATAGTATGTATAGTTGAAGAATAAGTAGGTACCAAACTATAAACTCATAAATCCAAATTATTGAATACTTTAGGATATTTTTCTATACAACACAAGTAGGTATGTATGTCAAGATAGGATAGTATGGAGGTCAGTCCTTTTTTCTACCCAGAATATGAAAACAGCATGATGGTATGTATGTATGTTTGGAGATTTAAGTATCAAACTAATAAGTCTTCTTAAATATTGTGTATAGGCGACTGCCATACAAATTGTATGAAGTGATGTCGTCACTAAATTCAATTTTTATAAAAATTGTTAAAAAAAATTGAGATTTACTTCTACAATATTAATATTTTTTATAGAAAATTAAATTATCTAGTTGGGGTGTTATGGCTTTTTTCGATATTTTCAAAAGTTTTGAAATATAGGCAACACATAAATTTATCATAAAAAAAATTTAAATAAAAAATGTGGAACCCTGGAATTTTTTTGAAAAAAACTAATTGAGATTTTGTATTTGTCTATGTTTATACCAATTTTCAGCGTTCTAGCTTTTATGGTTTCTGAGATATATGGAAAAATAAACCCAAAATTCAAAAGTTGATAACCCCTGACTGAAACAAAAATTCAAAATTCTGAGTATAAAAGTTTTGTAGGCTGTTAACTAACTGTTAATAACTGTTTATATATTCTGAAATTTTGGGCTCTGTAAATTGAGCTGATCAAAAGTTATAAGGGGGGGGACAGACACACAGACACACGAATTAATGTTCTACTCCGAATTCTGAGTAAATCCGTATATGAAACATAATATATATACCATACCATACCATCACGCCATTTCCCTATTTGGGGTAGGCAGAGAGAACCGAACGCCAGACTCCTCTCTCTTGACATACATTCCTCGCTTCATTCACGTCCATACATCGTCTCATACACGCTCTTCTATTATTCTTACTTCTAACATCTCCATCTTTCAAAATCCCATTTATGTGATCGTGCCAACTCTTTCTTGGCCGACCTCTACTTTTCATTCCTCTTTTATCAGCCTTGTATACTTTTTTTGTCAGACGGTCATCACTCATTCTTTCTATGTGGCCGAACCACCTTAGGGCATTTATTTTCATCTTACTTACGATATTTCTTTCAATCATACATTCTCGTCTAATATCCTCATTTCTTATTCTATCATACATCGTTTTACCACACATTCGTCTTAGTGACCTCATTTCAACCGCGTTAATTCTACTTTCATGCGTCTTCTGCCATGTCCATGTCTCACTAGCATACATTAGAGTCGGTGCGACGATACCATTGTGTACCGCGAGCTTTGCTTGCCTCGAAATAATTGGGTCAGCCATTACCGGTCTTAATGCACCATTCACTCTATTACCTGCCGTTACTCTCCTTTCAATATCTTTTTCCAATCTTCCATCACGCTGAAACTGCGAAACTATATACTGCGAAGCCTCTAAATTGGTGTTTTTTGACTTCAAAGTTGGAAAAGCCGTGAAAAAAGTAGACCCTGCATACAATTCCTTCATACACGCATCTTGAATTTAAATTGCCTCTTCCTTCAAAATAATTTCATTCTCTTGAACGAATCGACAGTTGGATAATTTTGTTTGTAATAAAATCCTATCTGTTTAACTTGATTTGATATTATTTTAATGCATCGTGTTTAAACACAACGAGCTACTTTAACTGCGCGGTTTTTTAATGACTGTTCCATCTTCAGGACGAATGACAGCGTCCGTCTTTCATTTAATGGTTTGGTTGGTGGAAATACCCCGAAGATACCTTTGACGTTCAACTGACATGTATTCCGAGTGAAGGTATACTTATTTTCACCCAGTCTTTCGTTTTCTGGGAATGTAACGCGTATAGCACACACCAGGAAAGTTTATTATAAATGTGTTTTTCTGGAAGTTTCCACCAACCAAAAGGTGATTTCTAACAGTCTTCCACAGAAAAATATAAAACGAGTGAGTTGTGACCAACTCTACACTCCTCAAAGTATTCAAATTTTGTATGGAATATTTTCAGCATTTTCATGAAATGAGTTTGTTAAATTATTTTTTATTTAAATATTTTATTTAGAAAACTTGACAATTCTTCAATGCCATTTAACGTAAGTGATGTGCCTTTTTAACAATTTAAAAATATACATAATATCAAATTTTAAATTTCCTGAGCTTGAGGTCACTTTGAAATATTTGACAGTCAAAAAAAGCACTGATCAAATTATATCATTCAAAATCTAATGGGGTCTAAGCAAGTATTATATATTATACAAATTTGAAAAGAATCAAATGAGCACTTTCATAGTTTGTACTTTAGTCTAAAATCGATAAATGTAGAATAAACACACCATAAATAGCACGTATATAGTATACAGCACACACACACAGATACACTGTGATGAAACTTTCAGAATACAATCTCAACATGATACTAATTGATAATGTCCAATAAAAAAAATCCTTAAAACTGCGAATTTATAACTCCCCACTATACCCCCTCGGGGAAGTGAGAATTAGAATTCATGCTTAATACTATAGCTGACGTGATAAGATAGAAATTTTCTATACCTTTGCTAGCTGTTATAGGTAAAATCCACCACTGCTCAGGGTTCATAGTAGCCAATCCTCGTTGCCTTCTGCATTACCTCGTTACGCAGAAAAAAATCTACTTCTATACTATGACAAGTCTGGCTGAAAAATCCGTTTTTGTTGGCGCATTTTTGTACTTACCTATATTCATCATCGAATATTTTTTTAATTGCATATACGCAAACATTGGATTTTTTTTCCCTTTCGGGAGTCAAATGATATTTTTATTGACAAACTTTTTTTAACATCTCAATAGAGACGAAATTGGGATATTATAGAAGAACCAGGAACTCAAGGCACATACAGGGCTTATGACCTGTCATCGGCTGGTTTACGTGATCACTTTATGCGCTTGCGCAACGTTCACCAATTATGCCTTCTTATTGAGTTCCCTTATCAATGTAATTTTTGAACGTTCTTCCATCATATCCCAACTTCGTCTCTATTGAGATGTTAAAAAGTTTATCAATAAAAATATCATTTGACTCCCGACAGGGAAAAATCCAATGTTTGCGTATATGCAATTAAAAAAATATTCGATTTACATACACATTGGTAGGTACACGTAGGTAAACAAGCCAAAAATGAAATAATTTTTTTGGCGCAGTTCAGGGGTGACATTTGTACGAGACACTGTTACCTCATTTACAAGGACTGTTGCTTTCATTGTTTACAAATAAACTTATTTCTCAATAGATAGCGTTACAAAAAAGGTTTCTTTGTTACTTCATAGATGGCAATAGTATAATTCCTTATTTTCAGGTAAATTGTTTCACATTACTCAAATCTATAGAACCCAATCATACCATCATAACCACAAGTGCACCTTTGAATTAAACGTATAATACCAGTCTTGACAGTTGATAAGTACGCCATCTTGTTTTAATAGTCTATGTGTTATCTTCTCTTCTCTATGGTTTCACCTGTCAAATGTTTCAAAACGCCTCATTAGCAATAATAGTAATTGAATTTTTGTTTCATCTTCACATTGTGTGTCAAGATTGAAAAGCAGATTGAAATTTTGACATGTATTAATTACAAATATTAATTATCACCTACAATAAGATGTTGCATACACGATCTAATTAATTAATCTCTAATCATTCATTCAATCGCGATGTTTGGCCAGAACAAAATATGTCATTTTGTTTATTAAGAGGGTATATAATGTTAAATCCTATGAAGTGACTGAAAACATGATAATATATATTAAAACCGCCTAATACTCTATGAAGGAACGTATGTAAGGGTAATTATCGCGTGCTCACGGAAAGAGTGTATACCTATGTAATTCAATTGATTGGAAACCAAATATTTGTTGATTTTTTGTATTTTAAGAACAACCTTTCGATCCCACACGTCTGAGGGATTGAGGTGATGAATCATGCGGATTTGCGTCATTACGGGATAGTAAACTATGTACTCGTTTCACAAATCGAAATGATTTTTTGGATTGCTAATAAAATAATATACAATGCAATAACACCAGATTCAGATCACGGCTGTAACACCAGATTCTGCTTCAGTCTCGCAAGTCGTGCGGATTCTGCATGTGTAGTCCCGCAATAAAAATCTGCGAAATTCATGCAGGATTGGATTCCCTAGACGTAACTCTAATCCAAATGAATGAACACAAGTGCAAAATGTGTAGTGCGAATGCATTGAATACTCGAGCCAAAACAAGACAAATGAACTCGCAGATTACATCATAAAAAGTTGCGGTCATATGTCTCGCGACACCAGCAGACATCAAACGTCTGAGATTGCGTGCAAGAGTGAGAGACGAGTAGTCACGTGAAGACTATACGATCTTGCCTCTTTGTCCCCCGACCGTCTACCGCAGAAAAACAGTTGGCAAACGGCCACATCGGTTGACAGCGGGCGCCATTCGTCACATATGTGACACTAAACTATACGCACACACACACACACACACTCTCTCTCTGTCCACAAATCCAATGTTTTTGGCACATCTCCTCACGCCGAAAGTTGTAATCCATGGACGAGAATTCGCTAATTCAAGAACTACGGTTGATTCTGTCGGCTAACGGTGTAATGAAGTACATTTTTAGAGGATTTCGCAGTCTTCTATCCTACTTCATTGGGAACGTTATAAGACTTGTTCATCCCCGACGCGAAGCAGACGTGTTGCCGAGAACTGTTGAGTTGGGAGACTCTTGCCATGACTGACGGGCCTCCACGTTTGTGGTTGGACTCTTAGTGGCAATGGTATGAACAATGTTTGATGTTAGTTTCTTGTTTTGTCCGACGATCAGCCGCTCCCGGGAGCTACAAGTTCTTAAACGTCACCTATGGAGTGGAGTGGGAGATTGCGAATTCTGTCAAGTTCATCTCCGAAGCGGCTGCTCGTCATACAACACAAGCATATTTCATATATCTGCCACTATGAGGCCAACCTAAAAGTTGGGGCCCGCTAAATCGAACTTGGATCAAGTACCGACAAGCCGCTCAGCGGGGGGCTTCCCCTCACCAATAAGTTCTCTTGTAGGTGGTTAAAATCGAGCCTTCACTGTACTTGACGGTTTTCCTGAGTCCATCTTCACGCATTTTAAATGAACAGATTCGCGGGGTTCCACAACAAGTGCGATGACTCAAACTAAAACTTCGCTAATCTTGGAGTTATGTAGGTTGGTAACAAAACGATGCATATCTTCATCCACTTCGCTCTTGAAAGATTGCCTGCCAAAGGGACATACGCGTGTGACCTGAAAGGGTGCCCTTGTCGTGCCCAAAGGTCGCAAACATACACTTAAACCCATTGGTACACTTAAACCCACAGTATTCAATGGAATTAAACAGAGGATACTTCATTTTCGATTCTGGATTGGTTTGAATGGGCACATCTTCAATAATTGACTCAGCTCGGTCTTCAAATCCTCTTTGACGCTATTACGCTGTCCATATTGTGGCAGAACTGTTCCACTAGATGAGGACGCCCACTGTCAGACGATCCCTCAATTGCTCCCTTTAATAAATCATGAAGGCGATCTATCCATTGGCAAAAAGTCTAATGGAGAATTAGAGGAATCGTGATGAAAATCAGTGAGTTGCAAATCCGACACCTGATATATCCAATATAAAATATATATCAGGCCCCAAGTATCTCATTTCAAAACAATTCACTTGGATTGAAATGGGCCAGACACATATCAAAGATGCCAGATTAAATATAGTTATTTTTTCATGTCCTTGGGGTATTCCTTACTGGCGAGGTTGTTTCCCCCATAGGATGGGAACTTGTGAAGACCTTAGCTAGGACTGTGATGTGTGAATGACAGCAGGTGGGTATACGAGACACAGACACGTGTTTAATTATAAAATGATCTATTCAGATTAACTGTGTCAAATGTTCTTGGCTCATATCCAAGTCCATATTCATTAGAAAAATCCTAACACACTAAGGTGTTCATGTGTTATTTTTTTAATATTATTGTTTCTTTGAACGGCCTTGACCGAATTCGTGTTCCTGTGTTATTAGGATCGAGGTATTTTTTTGTGTTATAGATACCAACACAAGATACGATGACAACTCAGTTCTGAAAGTATAGGTGACTTGCAAAATGTATGATTCATTAATGTCCATACAAAATATTATACCGAACTATTATGATTATCTGATAAACAGAAGACATAATCTAAATCGCCGGGAAAAATTGAAATCAGATAGATAATATGGCCCACCAAAAAACGCGTTTTTTTGCCAAATTTCTAAATTTCTTATCTATAATCAAATTAACTTGTAAATGTTCAACTAGCAATTAAACTAATTCTTCAAATAAATGTAAATGGGAAGGTGCATCTAAAACAAATATGGATCCTCTATTTAAGGCTCAGAAAGCTCTCATTAAAGTGATTATTAAAAAACCTTCTCGACCATTCAACTATTTAAAGACTTTAACGTACTAACTACAGCACAACTCTATATTAAACAAATTCTTATTCACTTTAAAAATGATAATAAAACCATATCTCTGCTCAACATTCTCACGATACAAGGCACAGACATCAACTAATCACTATCACACACTACTCGATTTCAGTAGCGCGTTTAATTCCGTTGATTTTGACATTCTTCTTGCTAAGTTGTCCTCGCTAAACATAGCTCAGCCAGTATTGGAGTGGTTCACCAGTTATCTTGGCAACCGTAACAATGCATTAAGACAGCTAACTCTACTTCTGATTATGCCACCTTGCTGTCTGGAGTACCGCAAGGTGGAGTTTTATCTCCACTGTTATTTTCCGTATTTATTAACTCTATCACTACAAACCTCAGATGTAAATATCATCTTTTTGCAGACGATCTTCAATTATATTTCCATTTTAATATCTCTGATATTAACAATGCAGTCCTTCACATGAATGAAGATCTTAAATTTATCTCTTCTTGGTCATCGGATCATGGTCTTCTTGTTAATCCGACTAAGTCCCAGGCAATTATAATCGGCAGTCCTCGTCTGCTGTCATCTATAAGGAATTTGCAACTCCCACTGCTGTATATCAATAACCAATGCATTCCTTATACCAGGGTTGTAAAAGATCTTGGAATCTTCATCGATGATGACCTTTCGTGGCATGAACAGGTATCGCATGTTAGTAAATCTATTTTCTTTGCCCTACATTCACTTAATAAACTTAAAAATTTCCTTCCATTCCGTTGTAAAATAACTCTTGCTCAATCACTTCTTCTTCCATTGCTTGATTATGCCGATGTATGCTATTTGGATGCAAATGAAGTGCATCTCAATAAACTTGAACGTCTTCAGAATATATGTATCAGATTCATCTTTGGGTTGAAAAAATTTGATCGCATATCATCTTACCGTAATTTTCTTTGTTGGCCCAGGATACGCCAGCGGCGCAATATACACATTTTGTCACTATTGTACAATATTCTCTCGAACCCAAACCTGCCACAGTACCTCAAAAGCAAATTCACTTATTTATCCAATCATGGACTTCCACTCCGATCTGCTGAACGTACAACACTATCCATACCTATCCATAATACAGAATTTCTCAGCTCTTCGTTCGAAGTACAATCAGCAAGATTATGGAATAGCCTTAGTCCGAATATTGCGTCGTCTAACTCACTTAGTATTTTCAAGAAAAAACTAAAGAAGGAATATTTATCCTTGAACACCTGATCCCGATTTCCTCTCCTGTCCTTACCATATCCCTTTTCTTGCTATGAATTATATTTTTTTTTTGTTGTTTTTATAGTATTTAAGTATTATACGTATTTTCTTTGATTTCTTTTACTCTTTTTTATTTGCTGTTGTACATATACAATGTTGTCATACTTTGTAATCTGGTTGGTTGGAAGAAATTGCCTAATGGCAATAAGCCCGCCAGTGTACAATTATATTTGTTTATATTATGTACAAGAAGATGTATAAATAAATAAATAAATAAATAATCACTCCGAAGACAAACACTACATACTGACAAAGACATTATCAATACTTGGCTCCAAAGATCCTAAATATAGTTGCAAAAGATATAAAGAACATACATTTAATAGAAAATACAAGACTTAAACATACATACAATACAAACATGGGTATATAACAAAGTTATCAACTATTGTCAGCAAATTCTCAATTCATAACAACATACACGACAAAACTACTAAAATAGGACTTAAAAAGTGGACCATGGGCTACAAAATCATTCTATATAACAGCTTACAATGACTTATTAATTAATATTATTTAACTAGTCTACCACCTCGGAACAGACCTGGCCTAGTGAGGTGGTCTAAACCAACCCAATTTATTTGTTATGTTACTTATATAAAATAATGTCATTTCTGGTATATGTAATAAAAAAAATAAAAATATATTGGGTGTCTCATAGACACTATGTAGATGGTACAAATCACCCTTGATTTGGGTTAATAATTACACTTGAAAAATGCCGGCTGTCATATACGAAAACGAAAGCCACCACTACACATGGTTCATAAGTATCCATGTTACCGGCTGTGATATCGTTACACGAAAAAAAAAAACACTTTAATGCTAAGACGTAATTCTTGATGGTCACGGACTCTTGGACTATAATCGTTAAGATCAAATAAATTATTTGAAATTCCTCAAAACAGCACATTATAATATGTCAGCTCGTTAATGTTATGAATTATAAACAAAATGAATATACAATTTAGATTATGGTAAAATGTCTGTTCCAAGTTTCACTGCCAAAGACCGCCAACTCGTCCGAGACACACTACTACTCATCATTATCAATGGAACTTGGAAAAAGTCATTTCATATTGTGTCAAAATGTCACGTATGAATGTGTGAATGTGCGATATTTTTGGACTCTACTCAGAGGAAAGATATGACCAACCACGCGCTATATGACGTCATAAGTCACGTGGGCTACGAGACGGGAAAACACACACGTGGTTTTGGGCAAAATTGTTTTTTTTTGTCGTTTTCAATTCGGTATCGAACTCAGTTGAAAAAATGAAACAAAAATATATCAAAATTTAGTAAATAACAATATCGCTGAGATTCGCCAATACCTTTCATATTAATATACTTCGGACCAGCTTTGTGTTTTACAGTCCCATAGGTACCAAGAATGTGTAGACAGTTGTATAAGGATATGACAAGGGAGTGTCCTGATATTGACGTGTTTGCGGATTTGCTCTTTGCTTTTGAGAAAAAAGTTAACTCGCGCGTGTTGTTTTAAGAAGGTCTCAGTGTTATTTATATACGCTATTTGCTATTTGATTGTAATCTGTTTGAAATTTAATTGTCTTTTCTCCAACTTAAGTAACTTTTTTTAACTTCTTATGTACCTATTTTTTACTTCGACTTATGTAACTTGTGTAACTTCTATAACTCATTTTTTTCGCTTAACTTATGTAACTAATTTTTTCTTCTTATTTTTTTACTTAACTTTTGTAACCGAATTTTCTCTTATTTATGTAACTCTAATGGCCGATATTTCAATGGACAGTAAAAAATGGAGTTAATTGTCAATCAACTGATCGTCGATTAGATTCGTAATTGCCAATTTAGAAAATTGGTTATTTCAATACACAATTAAGAAAAAATCAACTAATCGTCGATCAATGTTTTTGACACGTGTAATACCGTCTTATGCTCTATGGTATTCGTTGTTTACAGCTGTTTGCATCCACTATTTTGTGTTGTGACAACTGCGGGACGCTAACATAATAGTCGACATATTTGTCAGACTTTTTATTATTTTTTTCTGTTTTACAATCACATAAATTTACAAAGATAATAATTAATCTATGTATTGTAATATAGAATTTGTCTTATCTCAATTTTTAAAATGTTTTTTTTGTGAAATATTCATTACGTCATGGCCGGCCCGTCAATACCTACACAGATGTTTCTGTTTATTTTAATTTTTTGTAATTCATGTATAAAATAAAATGTAAAGCAAACTATACAGTTAGTTGGTCACTGATACAGAATTCGTATTACCTCAATTTGTAAAATGTCCATTATCCCAATTTTTAATTCAATAAAATTAGATGCTTTATAGAATGTTTCTTTTCATTTACCTTTAGGACCCTGAGATAAAAATTTGTAGGTTTGTGCAGCTTTGGTTTCAGTGAAACACGCTGAAAAGGTGTTTTGAAATCTTAACTGTTATAATAAAATAACATATTGTTTTGAAACAACCATTTATTTATTTAATACAATATAGATAATAAAAAAAAAAACAAAACCATATAACACAAAACGTACAAAGGTTATGTTCACAATTGACAGTTCTTTGCTAACAAAAACACAATTAACTCGCTTGATTGCCGAAAAACGGCCAATCAATTTTTGACAGTTCCTAATTGACGATCAACGTTGATTTTATAATGAAATAACGCCAAACTCCGATTAACCATAGACATGCCGAAAACCATAGAGAAAATCGACAATCAAGCATTTAATTGTACATTGAAATATTGGCCATTACTTGTGTAACTTACGTGTGTTATTGAATAAGAGCTCATGTATTTTTGTGTGCATCCATAATAGGACGTCCAGCACTCATAATAATAACTAAAATTATTTTCTTTATGAAAATTGTAAGCTGGATGTCTGTCGATATACCTTTTTAATATAGGTAATAATAAATAATAATAATTATTATTGACTATCAAAGAAATTCTTGGTTCACCTTTATCACCGGTTCATTGTTGTTTAAAACATCTTCGTATCTAATAATCCATAATTAATTATCATTTAATATCCTTTCATTACTGAACTAAGCATAAGGTATCCTTCAAATAGGCCCCTCCTTTTTATGGTACCAACTCTTTTTTTATTTATTTTACAATAATAATTATTTTTATGTTTCCATATTTTGAAAAAAGTAATAAGGGGGAAAGTCTAGTCCAACAGGCGGAAACCCTCGTGATTACCTTTTTTTTCTTTTTAAGTATGTTTATGATCATTTTATTTTTTCTTTGTAATTGAATGTGTGTACTTAATTGTTGTTCATGTGTGTAAAAGGCAATTTGCCGTAAATAAAATAAAATAAATAAATAAAATGTCTTCTTCTTCGATGGCGCTTCAGCCCAAATCGAGTCTCGGTCCTCAGCCGCCGTTCTCCAGTTAGGGACCTGCAGGAGCTATTCTGCATCTCTCCGTATACCTATTGTCCTGCCATCTCCCATCTGATGAAGTTTTTGTAAATCTTTTTGATTTTCGCGTCGAAAATAATAAAAGTATTGCATTCAGTTCTAAATATAACGTCAAATTTTGACGTTTTGGTTTTAAAACATAGATTAACAATTCTAACACATAGATTTTTACTATAATATACGAGATGTAGTACTCCGTGCAAAAAGTGAGTCATGGAATATCGTTTGACGTTTTGATTGGCAACATTTTTCAGTTTTCCTTACATTTCAACACATCCTAGATAACTGTTCTCTAAACATCAATAATTAAAATGTTTTTTAGACAAATAAATCCGAAAACAATTCACATTAATCGTTATTCTCTATAGAAAAATGATGTGGTCTGGAACCAAAACGTCAAAAATCCCCCGGAAAAATGACGCACTTCGATTCATACAAAATTTGCTAACTACGACATCTAGTGTATTATAGTAAAAATATATGTTCCAACAATGCCATTGTCCAAGTGATGTTATGCATAGACAAAACTAAAGTAAATTTAAATTACGGTGCCACTATTTTTACGACCGGAATTGGCGGGAAAAGCGTTTTCCCGCCAAAAAGCGTTTTCCCGCCAAAAAGTTTACACGACAAATTTTCTGACGTCGTCTATGTTTTTAGGTCATTTATAACCACAGAAAGCGCAGATAAATCAAAATACAAAAATATTTACCTTTGTCATTTTTTCAATGGTCATAAATGCATCATGGAAACCAACTTGAAGAAAAAATAAATAATATTGGCATCTTATTACATTTACTTAATTTTATAAATCATTTTTTCATCGAGATCTACAATTATAACAAAGTATAAACAAAGGTAAATATTTTTATAACTTGATTTATCTGCGCTATCTATGGGTATGGAAAGAATGATAAGAATTTATCTATGGTTGAGTCGTAAGAATATCCCTTGCTTTTAAATTATACGAAAAGATGTATATAGTTGGTTAGATGTCAACCAACTTTATAATCAGTAGCCTTATTTTTGACATTCTAATTCCAACTTCGAATTATCTATATTCTATAGTAAATGGTTTAACTAATGTACATAGTTTTGGTCTTTGATCTCAAAATGCGGACTTTGCGGCATGAAATTTAAGATCAACTTTTATTATAGGCGTATGGGCGTCTCTGTATTGAAGCAATAAATAACGATCGTATTTTCCTGCGTTTCCTACACCATTCTATTCCACTTACAGTCGTCACGTACACATTCAGACTTGGTGTCTCCACAATAATTCTTCTTCTTTCTACCAAATTCTATCTAGCCTCTAAGATATTTTACCAATATTTGCAGATTAAAGATAACGTCCACCGAGTGTTATTTAATATGATTTAAAAAGTAGCGTTCGCAGTCATTTTTGAGCGAATACAATTTCATGAACCGACGGATTTACTTTTATATCCGATCTCATTTGACTATTTTTATAAGAAACTCAAATTTTGTATGGAAAATATTCAGCATTTTCATGAAATGAGTTTGTTAAATTATTTTTTATTTAAATATTTTATTATGAAAACTTGATAACTCTTCAATGCCATTTTTTTATTGTAGCTTCTCGGGCATCTAACAGGTGCTATGTCAAATAAATATTCAGATAGGAATCGAACCCGGGACCCTTGGATCAGCAGTCAGATACCTAACCAACTGACCCATGTAGGCGAAAGAGGAGTGGCACTGAAGAGCGTCGCTTGTGGGTTCAGTTAAATACCCTTTAGCGCTAAATTACATAAATATCGATGATCGCTGATTGGACGCTAGTAGGCGTATGCATCCATTTGACAGGGCAATCGCTAGGCACTGTGCCGCCACAAACGTAAAAGTAGATCATTTGAATGAACGGATTCGACAGATAGGTAAGTCAGGAGTAAGACAGCTGATATATCTTGTATAAGTCACAAAGTCACGGTCGCGTTGATTAGGAGGCAAGTACTGCCTCGAATTAGGAACTAGTTAGTAGCGCTAATGCGCTTAAAAACTCGTCTTGAATTCAAGGCAATTAATTTTATTATTGAATATGGAATATATTATATAGCCATGAAGTTGGCGCGCTATTTCATTTCGCTCGCATTTCGTCTGTCACTGTCACATTTGTATTTTATTCACAGATTATATTATGGTAGTAATCAGTAATTTTGTTCAAGTCTTTAAGAGGGTGACTGCTGCCAACGTACCTATTTTTTCAATTTGATATACCATCATTATTACTAAACGAATCATTTTGAAAATAAATAACCTAGTTAGTTTGGATATTAATAAAGAGAAATATACCATAACTTTTTGATTATTTTCTGTATATATTCTTGTAGGAAAATAATAAGCATACCCCGATTTTAAACATTTATCTTAAATTTCTAAAAAAATATAAGGTATAGAGCAATATTTTTTTTTTATAAATTAAAGAAGAACAAAATACCTGGAAAAATATGATATGATGTTGCATTTACGCATCAGGTTAAGTAAATAAACCAAAAAAACTTTTATCACGCAATGGCGCTGAATGGAAAATATTGTTTTTTAGGTTTATTTACTAAACCTGAAGCATTAATGCAACGTCACATCATATTTTTCTAGATATTTTTGTCTTCTTTAATTTAAAAAAAAATATATTACTCTACGCCTTATAGTTTATTAAAAATATATAATAAACGTTGAAAATCGGGGTACGCCATTATTTTTCTACAATAATTTATACAGAACATTATCAAAAAGTTAAGGTATATTTTTGTTTATTAATACCCAAACTATCTAAATTATTTTTTTCAAAACGATTTGATAAGAAATAATGATGGTATATTAAATTGAAAATTAGGTACGTTGGCAGCAGTCCCCCCCTTAAGTAATATGGAACTGTTAAAGAACATACTTGATGATATTTTGGAAAATTTTTAAATTGTAAAATACGAAGGAGACAAGGATAATTACCAATTTAAAATTCAATGCTCTATATCTTGTGAAGGTAATTACGACGCAAAGTGTAATTATTTCATTAAAAAATTCATGAGTACCAATCTCATACAAAAAAAATGTCTTAATGAATTTTTATGATATAATGTAGATTTGTGTAAATTAATCTATGACAACAAAAACAATCATACACAAAAAATGCCTCTAACACAGCCATGTAACGCTCAATCAATACGCATGGTAAAATTTATAAACCAGTGTACGATTGAAAGACGCGTGCCTTGAATTGAACACGTATTAACAGAAAAAGTTTACGTTATTAAACCGTGTGCATTTGGAGGACACGTGCCTTGAATTAAACACGAGTTTGTAAGTGCATTAGCGCAACAAACTAGTGCCTAATTCGAGGTAGTACTTGCCTCCTAATCAATCGGAAAGGTAAATACGCGTCACTATCGGCACTACTATAGCGTTATGAATGGCAACTTTGATTTGTTACGATCATTCATAACTTTTTATTTTTTTTTTATTTTTTTTACATATTTCAATACAGTACCTACATTTCATAAAAAGTATACATAATAAAAATATTGAAATTTTACTATCTCACTAGGCTGAATGCCTGTTCTGAGGTAGTACTCATAAAGCATTTAGTCAAAGGTTAGATATTGAGGGTATATTATTAAGATTACATATGTAAAGGTGGTTCGGCCACATAGAAAGAATGAGTGATGACCGTCTGAAAAAAAGTATACAAGGCTGATAAAAGAGGAATGAAAAGTAGAGGTCGGCCAAGAAAGAGTTGGCACGATCACATAAATGGGATTTTGAAAGATGGAGATGTTAGAAGTAAGAATAATAGAAGAGCGTGTATGAGACGATGTATGGACGTGAATGAAGCGAGGAATGTATGTCAAGAGAGAGGAGTCTGGCGTTCGGTTCTCTCTGCCTACCCCAAATAGGGAAATGGCGTGATGGTATGGTATGGTATGGTACATATGTAACTAAAAAAATACATATTTATACTGCATTTGTAAGATAATTTAGATGTTCAATGATATGAAAATATCTTCTATAATCAGGAATCTCAACGATTGCCTCAATATGCAAGCTGATCTTGATAGACTTACGGAATACTGCCTGACAAACAAATTTACTATCAATGCAGACAGATGTTACAAACTAACCTCTACCCGCAAACAATCACCCATATCTTTTTCCTATAACATTAACAAAGTTTCCATAACACCTTGCGACACTGTAAGAGACCTCGGTATAATCATGGATGGGAGCCTTACATTCATGCAGCAACCAAATAGATAAAGTGATAGAAAAGGCTTATAGAACTCTTGGATTCATATTCAGAACCTGCAAATCTTTCAAGAACCAAAATACACTAAAATCTATATATTATACCATGGTTCGACCAATACTCGAATACGCATCCCCAATCTGGTCCCCAAGATACACAACATACAAACAACGCATTGAAAGAATACAAAGATTGTTCATTAAATACTTAAACCGTAAAGCATACCTCGAGTTCCCCAGCTACGACTGCGCGAGAACCTATTATAAAATCGACAGTCTCGAGAATAGACGCACATTAAATGATATACATAATGCTTCTGTACAACGTTATTAATAATACTAGTTGCATGTTACACATGAGATCCAACTGTCGATAGCGATAGTATGTATAGTTGAAGAATATGTACCAAACTATAAACCCATAAATACAAATTATTGAATATTTTCAGATATTTTGTTTTCTATACAACATATGTAGGTATGTATGTCAAGATAGGATAGTACGGAGGAAGGTCCTTTTTTTCTACCCAGAATATGAAAATAGCATGATGGTATCAAACTATTAAGTCTTCTTACATATTGTGTATAGGCGACTGCCATACAAAATGTATGAAGCGATATCGTCACTAAATTCAATTTTTAAAATAATTGTTAAAAAAAATCGAGATATTCTGCTACAAAGTTAAAATTTTTTATAGAAAATTAAATTATCTAGTTGGGGTATTTCGGCTTTTTTCGATATTTGTAAAAGTTTTGGAAATATAGGCAGTTAAACTCATAAAATTATCATAAAAAAATATTTTTCTTAATAAAAAATGTTTGAGAAACCTTGGAATTTTTTTGAAAAAACTAATTTGAGATTTTATATTTGTCTACGTTTGTACCAATTTTCAGCGTTCTAGCTTTTATGGTTTCTGAGATATATGGAAAAATAAAATAAAAATTCAAAAGTTGATAACCCCTGACTGAAACAAATATTCAAAATTCTGAGTAAAAAATTTTTGTAGGCTTGTAACTGTTTATATATTCTGAAATTTTGGGCTCTGTAAATTGAGCGGATCAAAAGTTATAAGGGGGGGGGGGACACACAGACACACACACACACACAGACACACGAAATGTTCTACTCCGAATTCTGAGTAAATCCGTGTATGGAACATATATGCTGCGAAGCCTCTAAGTTGGTGTTTTTTGACTTCAAAGTTGGAAAAGCCGTGAAAAAAGTAGACGTCTGCATACAATTCTCGCGTATCCTAGCTTGAAACATTGTCGATATGTTAAGAGAACAAAGTTCTCCTGAACAAATCGACAGTTGGAATATCGACTGCCCCTCAATACTCAATACCATTTCATTTAATATTCCTACTCGCAGAACTAGACATACACATTTATTCCACCTTCCAATTCATCGCACAAATTACGCACAAAACATGGCGATTCATAGAATGTGCGATATATACAATAACAGATTTCAAGAGTTTTACATATTCCACCTCAGTTCCACAACATTTAAATACTCTATACAAAAGAAGATCAATAACCGCTTTTTATAGGAAACCTTGACGGTATTAAATTCTCTTTTTTCCTTTTAGTTGAATATTATGTTGAATATTATGTTTTGAATCATTGTAAACTTGAAATGTTGCTCTTACCTACATACCAACCAACCTATGATCATATTTTATGATTTTATGCAAACTTATTGTATTATTTTATATTAATCACAACGACAAAATGTAATAGGCCTTAATACTTGATGTTACTATTGTATTGTACTATGTCTTAACGCTGTTTTTTTTGTCTAAATTTAACCAAAATAAAAAATATATGTGTACAAATTTAAGTTAAAATGTGTGTTAGTGCTGTTTCCGATCCCTGTCTGCCCTTATTCATAAGCCAAAGTGTTACCAAACGCTTGAAATTGTTGTGCGTGGAGGAGGGTAGTGTATCGTTATTGATAATATTAAATATTATAACTGCCATAACTCTTCTTTTCATGTCCTAACCAGTTCGTAAATTTTGTGTAAACGCTACTTAGTTAGATATCACACAATTAAATGGTGATAATGATATATTTATTAGTTAACTAGGTATATAATACATATGTATACATAAATTATATTTCAAGATATAAGAAACGTGAAAGATTGAGAATATCTTCCTTAACTGAGAACTATAAAAGAGAACTACCGAATTCTCATCTACGGGAATGTTCCAATAACCTAATAACCTATATTTTATATAAATTGTGCGGGTTATATTATGAAAATGGATTTTCCATTCAATTGTGAGTGTACATGATGTTCCAAAAACTAACGTCAAAACCAATAGCTGTCAGATTAATTCATTTTGACCGCAAAAATATCGTAGGTTATAATTCTTACACTGTATCATCTCATCAATATTTATGCATAGTATATTGTTAAAGCTATTTTTTACACAAATTTTTCAACAGGTATGATGTAGAGAGTGCATACTATGAGTTTTTCTGTGTATGGTGTATAATGAAAACTTTTGTCCTCGGGGAAACTAACATTTTTTTAGGAATCTAATATAAATGTACTTCATAAAAATGCATTTAGGGATTGTCAGCCTTTCAAGAATAAAGAATGTACACTTACTATGTAGGGGAGAGTTTAATGTTGGCCACAACCCTCTCGTTTTTAAATAATCTTGTTTTCAACTTTTAATAACGAAATTTTAAATGTCACACTTGCTTACTACAGTACGCACTATTTATATGAATTGTGGTTTAAATGTCACACTTGCTTACTACAGTACGCACTATTTATATAAACTGTGGTTTTTTCGAAGAAATTGCCGTTTGGAAATAAGCCTTCCATTGCACAAAACGTAAAAAATAATCGAAATAAACAATGATTCAAAATGAATGTAATTCACATTGCATAATTCCAGGAGTATTCTCGTGTTGCTTTAATAACTATTTAAGTTATTTCAGGAGTATGTCATTAAATAATGGTATCAGCGCGCAGCGCTCTCGTGGAATAATCCCGAACAATTTAATAGCGATATATTTATATCGATTATAATGTCAAACAACTGTTCAGTGTTTAGCGCTAAAACAGCCTTACCATTTTTATGTTTTTTCTTAGATAGTTAAGGAAGAAATTATTGACATTTAAAAAAAAATTATATTAACAATAGCAGCGTAATATACATATTGGCCCTGAGTCAAATTAAAAACGCTATTCGTTATCGACAAGCGCTATTTTTTGTGTTTGGGATTTGACGTTTGTTGTAGAATTTTTTTCTAAAATAACAAACAACAAACGTCAAATCCCATGCAAAAAAATGGCGTTTGGATCGAGCGAGCTGAAAACATAGATTTTTATTATAATATTCTAGATTTCGTAGTTATCAAATTTTGTATGAATCGAAGTGAGGCATTTTTGACGGTTTGGTCCAGTTGTTTCCACATGATTAGCTCTCTTTGGCACATTAAGTGCAGTGTCTGCAAGGTTTTAGAGTTCTCCGGACTCTTCTTATTATGTTCTCTAGAGTTTTGCAAGGGGCCGTTATTAGTCCCCATAAGCAGAACGGGTGGTGGTGGGGAAGAACGGTTTGGTTGGCAGACCATATCGTTTTTCTATAGAGAATAACGACTAATGTGAATTGTACTCGGGTTTATTTCTCGAAAAAACATTTTGTTCATTAATATTAAGAGAACAGTTATCTAGGTGTTGAAAATGTATGGAAAACTGTAATATGTTGCCAGCCAAGAAATCAAACACGCGATATACCACTGTCAAAAATTGTTTGTTGCACTGTGAAATATGAGACGTAAGAAGTTCAAAAAAATCTTAACTCACAAGATTGTGGGTTAGGCTTGAGATATTCAAAACTGCTCTTAAGTAAATATTGTTAAGATTGTGTGATAGGGTTTTATTGCGATAAACAGCTCGTGATACTTGGTTGTTTTTAGCGCTCATGTTTTTGTGAAAAAATAATATTTCTTTTGGATATCGTCCAATTGTCAATTGTTTTTTTTTTTCGTATAAATATACATAATATCATTTCGAACTACCCACATTAAAATCTGTCAATAATTGTGAAAATAATAAGGTCAATTCAATCTTGATAGCTTTACTTTTTTCGTATTGAGAAGTGCGTCATCGCGAAGCGGGAAAAGTCGCCATTGTATCGAGCTGAAATTCTTCGAGAAAAAGTCTAATATTTATTATCATTCTGGCAATAATTACAGAGATCGCCTAGTGTTTACCTATTTTTAAACTTGGAATTTGATTAAATCAATGCTTATTTATTTTATATACTAGTTGCATGTAACACATGAGATCCAACTGTCGATAGTGATAGAATGTACAGTTGAAAAATAAGTACCAAACTATAAACCCATAAATACAAATTATTTAATATTTTAAGATATTTGGTTTTCTATACAACACATGTACCTAGGTATGTATGTCAAGATAGGATAGTATGGAGGTCAGTCCTTTGATCCTACCCAGAATATGAAAACAGCATGATGGTATGTATGTATGTTTGGAGATTAGTATCAAACTATTAAGTCTTCTTAGATTATTGTGTGTAGCTAGTGCCATACAAATTGTATGAAGCAATGTCGTCACTAAATTCAATTTTTATAAAAATTGTTAAAAAAAATTTGAGATGTGCTAATACAATGTTAATATTTTTTTATAGAAAATTAAATTATCTAGTTGGGGTGTTTCGGCTTTTTTCGATATTTTTTTAAAAAATGGAAATATAGGCAGTTAAGCTCATAAATTTATCATAAAAAAATATTTTTCTTAATAAAAAACGTTTGAGAAACCCTGGAATTTAAAAAAAAAACTAATTTGAGATTTTGTATTTGTCTATGTTTCTATTTTCAGCGTTCTAGCTTTTATGGTTTCTGAGATATATGGAAAAATAAAGTAAAAATTCAAAAGTTGATAACCCCTGACTGAAACAAAAATTCACAATTCTGAGTATAAAAGTTTTGTAGGCCTATAATTGTTTATATATTCTGAAAATTTGGGCTTTGTAAATTGAGCGGATCAAAAGTTATAAGGGGGGACGGACAGACACACAAACACACACAGAGACACACACACACACACACAAAACTCACATAAAATGTTCTACTCCGAATTCTGAGTAAATCCATGTACGGGTACATATATGCTGCGAGGCCTCTAGTTGGTGTTATTAGCATGCAAAAAGTCCACTACACCATACAAAATGTTCCTTCGTACACGCATATTGGCTTAATAATGTCGATTCATTAAGAGAATTGAATTCTCATGAACGAATCGACAGTTGGAATATTTTTTCGTGTTTCCTACATTAGAAGGTAATTCAGCATGCATTTTTTTGTACATCCTTATACAAAGGGTACACAAGGGCTGGTTGAGCAATAATAAATATTGTTATAATTTTTCATTTATAATATAAGTAAGTCTGCTATTTAATCGGGGTCTGCCATCTGTGGAATGGACGGTCATTTATTTGTGATTTATTTAGAAATCCGAACATACACAGAGGGCAGATCTATCGAGTTTTGACTTGTTTTTTTTATTTGCTGAAAACGTCACATTAAGTTTCGTCGGCCGACTATATGCGGGTTGGATTTTGCGGCTCACATTTGTATCGCATATTTTTGGTGTTGTGTACTGTTTGTGACCAGATCCTGCTCTGTCACACTATTGACCAGTGCCCCGTTCCACCATCGTACTTTTCAACTTAGCGCTTTGCACTTTGCAATTCGTCGGCTTGTTTTCGTTCCACCATTACATTTTTTCGCAAAGTAAAAGTTGCAATGTGCAAAGCGAAAAGTAGACGCCTTTTGCAAAGCAAATAAGCCGTTCTGTTCCACCATCGCTACTTTTCATAAATAACTTTGCAAACTTTGCGAATGAATTGAAAAAATATTTTTACATTTCAAATTTGCCATTCGTCGAGTTGTGAAAGCAGAAGTTGTTTGTATAGAATTTTTAAGTAAATTTATTATAAAATGTTTCAGACATTATTGTTAGAAAGGTATGAGGAAGACGGGGTTGTAAGAAATTATAGAATAAGGATAAATTTCGAAAATATTTTACTCACGCAGTTCCTCGAAAATTTTCGAATAAAATAACACTCAGTGTGAATATGTCTTGAGTAAGTACACGATTTATTGTTATTTTTTTAGGTAATTTAAACTATGTTTATGTGATTATTTTGTCGGCTTTTTAAGTTTATATGATTATTTTACTACTCATCTATATTTTATGGTACCTACAAAACAGCACTAAGAGAAGCAAAGGATTGTCTTCTCAACATCAAATAATTCAGTGAAGCACCTGTTGTTTCACTGTATTAGTGATAGTGTCACTAAATACTCCAAAAAGAACTCCTTTCTATTCTGTAATTATCTCCAACACGGCTATTTTTTTCTTAATATTGTCTTTCCGGCTCATTTTCTAACAACGAAATCACAGAACAGACAAGAACGAACGGTGTCAAATGTACGTTTACGCTACGCGCGAAACACTCGGTACTACTAAGTTATCACTAGGTGTCGCTAGCGTCAATTGAAAAGACTTGCAAATGTTTGGCGACGCCGCAAAGTGACCATTTTTTTTTCGTGGAACGCGAACGCTTTGCACTTTGCGAAATTCTCAAATCGCAAAGCGAAAAGTGAAAAGTTGAAAAGTACAATGGTGGAACGGGGCACAGATCCTACCCCCCTTCCCGTGAGCAAGATATTTGAACGTCGGAGCTGTTCCTGTGTTCCTGTGAAGATATAAAGATACGTCTCAAGTAAGTGACTGTCTATATCAGGGATGGCCGACTTGATTAGATCCAAGATCTACTGATTACTGAGGAAACCCTGTGAGATCTACCAATAACATACTTCTTGAAATTTTAAATGAAACAGCATAGTTCTGTACACAATTAAGTAGTATTTTTTATTTTATCAAGAGGAAAACATAAAACTGAAAATTATTCTTAGTAACTACTTAAGCATGCGTCTGAGCATCTTCCGCTAGATTAGCAAAATCAGGTTTTGTAGTTGGAAATTGCCAACCTTAAAGAATACAGTGTATGGGCGTCTGTAAAGCGAGAACGGTGTTTATTTTTTGTTTATTTTAAGTAAGAAAACGCTGACTCAAAGAAATATGTTGAACCAAAACACGAATGCAATTGTTCAACACATTTCTTCAAACATGGATGTTTCTCGTTGGAAACCAATGCCCAGAATTCTAGATCCATAAAGTAACGTGATAACGTGAACGTAACGTGATGGGTGCAGCAGTTGGTGATTACGTTGCGCAGTCTGTTCTACGTATTTATGTATGTTTATATTTTTTGCCTTGCCAAGATCGACTGGACTAATAGTCGCGATCGACTGGTTGGCCACCCCTGGTCTATATTAACAGGTGGAATAACAGATCTCGATTTGTACTAGACTTGCTCACAATAATAATTTTGGTTTGGAGTAATTGATCACCAGACCACCCGGTCAGCTGGATATTTACACGCCTGCTCGTCCAATGGCTTTAACAACATATTTGAGAAAATTGACTTCAAGTTTGAGTTTATATACCCTCTTACCACATACTGGGCCACAGCAAAGCAAATAATGGCCGCCACAAGTTGTGGTCGAAATTTTTTTTCAATTTTAGTCTCATTTCTTGACTGAATCACTAGTGCCCCAGTGCTAGGGTTGCCAGATGGTATTCTAAAGGAGGAACATGTCCTCCTTATCGACAAATTGTCCTCCCTTACCTACCGTATGTCCTCCTTTTGCGTTGATTGTTATCCAATATAATTTAAAAAACATATCTACTAAATATTTTTATATATATTTCATAAGAGAGCACCAAGAACTTATTACAAAAAAAATGTGTTTTGGTGAAACATGATGTTTAAAATGAAGTGAATTCATTAAAAAAATCTTGTTTCATTGTTAATAGTTTAAGTAGTGACTAAACTAAATTATGTAAGTTTTATAGTGACTGCATTGAAGATATAAAAAATGAAGAAATAAAGTAATTATGAGACGATGAAAATTCTTCGAAATGCGTCTGTAGGTATGGCGGTTTTTTTTTTCATTGTCCTCCTTTTTGAGGAAAATCCTCCTTTTTGTGCTATTATTTGTCCTCTTTTTCAAATTTCCATCTGGCATCCCTTATATTTTTAAATCTGGGAGAAGATTTAAAAATATAAGTGCGTGACACTCGAACTTTCAGTCTACCCCAAAACTAAAAACACGGGAGATGCATACAAACTGGTATGAAAGTAAAAAGACTCCGCGAAGACAAAAATCGCCGGATTTAATTTTAAAATATCGATATTGTTTTGAAATCTCCAAAGAAAACATTGGCTCCACTCTGCCGACGTCGCATTCGGCAATAAACTCCATATTTTATAATGGCAAACCTCATTATTATATATGTGCGCCATCGACACAACAGTCGATACAGATAAAAACAAATAAATAATTTACTCGCTTGCTGGCAACACATACCTTAATACTGTATATGTTTTATCGTGGCTTTTTGTTTAAGTTTGATCTTGAAATGACATCACCGAGACATGTGAAATACATTGTGTCATAATATAATATTAAAAATGTATATTCGTAAAAAAACAATGTATTTTTACTCCTCACTAACCCAAGGGGATATAGTGAGGAGTTATGATAACGAAATTTTTAAGGTTATTTTTATATTGGTGATTATCAACTAGTATCATGCTGAGATTGTATTTTGAAAGTTACATCGCAATGTTTATGTGTGTACTATGTTCTTTTTTTTTTTTTTTAATGAATATGTCCATGTCAAACAAGTACATATACATCTTCCATATCGATTATAGACTAAAGTACTCATTCGATTCTTTTCAAATTTTGCAAATATGTATATCTAATACTCGCTTAGATCCCATTAGATTTTGAAGGATATCTGAATAGTGCTTCTCAATTTTTTTTTATCTGTCAAATATTTCAAAGTGACCCCAAGCTCAGACAACTTAAAATTTGAAATTTTTATTTTCAAATTGGTAAAAAGGCACATCACTTTCATAAAATGGCATTGAAAAGTTATCAATTTTTCATAATAAAATATTTAAATAATAGATAATATACAAAAACTCCTTTATTGATCGCAGCTGCAACTCATACAATCGTAAATACTTAACGATTGATCCTTTTTACGTTGATCTCGACTGCTTAAAGAAAAGGAACTTCTATCCTCAACAACACGTAACAACAACACATTTATTATCATACACACCTGCATACACACTCTCACACATAGACACATATACATACACCCACCCACAATACCCACATACACACATACATACTTCCATATACTTTATCATCTCCATACCGGTCACCGACCTATAATCCTATTAGACATAAAAAAAATGCAAATAAATTTTCTCTACTATCTGTTCACCATATTATACCGAATTATTTCTTTGCAATGTTTTCATAAGCCGGTGTGTCAGTAAATTGTTGGAAAGTACCATATTTTAAGTTCCTCGAAATAATCTTTGTCTTAATCTTTGTCTTTAACTAGGAGTTATTCCTGTTTTAAGTAAGGACAATTTTATCACAATTTTAATAACAAGTCCACTTCAAGCTACATGATTGTAATATTGAAATTAAAAAGAAGAATTATACTCATAGTAAGTAATGAAAAAAGTATCCCAATTTGAAAGCAATCAATTAACAAATAAATAAGTTAACACGTCATAGCAATGAAAAAAAAAAAAAAAAAAATATATATATATATATATATATATATATATATATATATATATATATATATATATATATATATATATATATATATATATATATATATATATATATATATATATATATATATATATATATATATATATATATATATATATATATATATATATATATATATATATATATATATATATATATATATATATATATATGAAAAAGAATTTTCTGGGTTAACCCGTGTCAGATAGTCCTGAGAAGGACTGTTTAAGACCTGACGTTTCGCCCGAATATCATCGGGCATTGTCGAAGGAACGCAACGAAAACCGAGCGAGAACGAACGCGCGTGAAACACGACCGCTTAAACAGTCCTTCTCAGGACTATCTGACACGGGTTAACCCAGAAAATTCTTTTTCATCTTATACCCGTGAAAACCTAAAAGTTAACATATATATATATATATATATATATATATATATATATATATATATATATATATATATATATATATATATATATATATATATATATATATATATATATATATATATATATATATATATATATATATATATATATATATATATATATATATATATATATATATATATATATATATATATATATATATATATATATATATATATATATATATATATATATATATATATATATATATATATATATATATATATATATATATATATATATATATATATATATATAGCAACCAATTAGTGTGAACAGCTCAATTTAAAATGTATTACCACTAGATCACACGATATTTTATCGTGCACGACACACTACAAGTGGGAACGGGCAGTAAGAGTCCATCACCAATCGATGGTGTCCTCCAATCAAACGTGGACCATGTACTGACGATCAGCTGGTGGGGGTCTCAATTTCCCATTGGCACTCTTGTCCGTCACGCTTGATGGGTCAACGTCAAAGTACAAAAAAATGAAATCAACAGACCTTGACGGCAGTACTCGTCCATGCCGATCTCATAATCTCTTCCACTGAGTGTTCTCCGTCTGGCGCCCCCCGCGAACTGCATGAGCCGCAGTCCACCGTTCTTTGCCGACTGCAGACTCCCATTGGGAGCGTCCTCCAGTTCTCCCGTACACTTTGACAGATCCTGCGACGAGTCTCGCACATCGCCGCGTGAATCGCGCAGGCTACCGTTCGACAGGCGCAAGCTGCCGTCGTCTGACAGGCGCAGACCGCCTTCGACGTCGGCGGAGTTTTGAGGGTTGTCTGACAGCCGGGAGCCGCTGCTGGCGAGGTCCAAGTTACCGCTGCCGCTGGGACTCTCCTGGTCGTACTTGTCCACTGGCTCGTATTGCGCGTCTCGCTCGTTCGTGCTCGAAGGCACGGGCACTGCGCGCGACAGCAGGCGCCTGACCTTGTCGCGCATCTCATGTGAACGAAATTCTTGAAAAACTAAAAATCCCGTAAAACGCTCGACTGGCGAATTTTAAACACTTATTTAGCGTGTGTTTGTAGTTCTCACTCCACAATGTCGAAGGACATATTTTCAAACGAAATCTTTATTATATGTTACTTAATAAGGCACATTGTTAAGTCACATTTGTGCTTCTTATTGGTAGTTTCAAGTTAATTTTAATTATCTGTAATAATAAGTCGGTAAATATGCGCACTTAACACTCAAATATGCACACTGAATTACCTTCTAATGTATTATGAGACACGTACAATATCTATCACCAAATCTGTGATATAAAATATTTGTTCTCTAAGAAAAGGTAAATTTTCGAGGTTATTTGATAGCATGAGTAGTAATTAAAATAATAAAAAGACTCAGCCGGTTATTTATAAATTATAGATTTTGCTTTATTACGATAAAACAATATTAACTGACCGGTCAATTGAACATAACAGACCCGATTTAATAATACATGATAAAATTAAAAAAATAACATATATTTGCGACGTGGCTATTCCAAATTCTAGTAATATTATAAAAACTTTTGATGAAAAAATTAGAAAATACACCGCTTTAGGTAACGAGATTAAAAGACTTTGGCATTCTCGTAAAATAATAATATTACCGTTCATTATTTCAGCCAATGGCATTATTCCAAAATCGTTAATCCTTAATTTAGAAATTATAGATTTATCGAAAAACTTATAGAAATAAAAATGCAAAAAACGGTAATAATGAATACATGCAGAATCGTTAAAGATTTTTTAAACGTTAATATTCGGGAATCAGTAGAGTTGTTAGGTAATATAGAGACCTCCTCAGAGCCTTATCCTTTGATATGTTAAGTATCTGGATGGGTGAACTATTCCCAATTGAAAGCTTGATGATGCGTTTGTTGCATTTTATTTTGCTCTTTTAAATAAATTACAATTTACGCATTTATCTGCTAATTCTTTTGAGGAAGTGTATAATGGTAGTAATAATAATTGAGTATTATTATTTGTAGTGCTTAATTGTTATTAATATCATTATTAAATCGGCCAGCGCCGCAAAAAATATTCTCAGTCGATTGAAGTAAAAATCTACTTCATAGGTCTTGTAGTTTTTTAGTTACTTAACAATGGTAAACAAAAATGGTTTTATTAAAACTAATTTTACAAGAAAAGTATTAATCATATACTTACAAATTTTAACAAACTCACGCAAAACAGTAAAAAGTTAAAAATGAACTGTCTTTATTTCAAATACGTATCTTTTAAAGATATACTTGGGAAAAGATTGTAAATGTATAGCTTCTTAAAACTGAATCCAATATATACATATTCAGTGTTATTTATAAAAATAAATTTGGTTCAATTGAACCCGGTTCAAAGTCTTAGCCCCCAAGTCAAATTGAAAACGCTGTTCGTTTTCGCCAAGCGCTAATTTTTTTTGTATGGGATTTGACGTTTGTTGTTTGTTATTGTAGAAAAAATTTCTACAACAAACGTCAAATCCCATACAAAAAAAATTAGCGCTTGGCGAAAACGAACAGCGTTTTCAATTTGACTTGGGGGTTTATTCTGAAATTCAAATATTCTTATTTATTTTTTTATTTTCTTTATTCAAAAACATAATATACATAATTTACAATAATACATGGTTTATATACATTAATTAATTTACATACAATATCACCTCACCTCTTAAAGCTATAGCTTGTGTAGAGGGAGGATGTGTGTATCTAAGTATCGGAAAATGAAAAACAATTACAATAAAGAATGAAATTAAACTAAAACCAAACGAAAAAAAAAAAAATGAAGAGTAATAATACTAAAACTAAACAAAAACTAAATGAAAATAAAAACAACACAAGTCACGAACAAACACATATATTGTCAACTAAATCCTTGCAACCCCTTGAAGTATTTTTTTACAGCCATCATCATCCTTCTATGGGTTTCAATTTGACGTATTTCAAGCGGAAGTTCTTTGAAAATTTTTTTTTTATAAAAAAAAAAAATATATACAAGAATTATTTATTTTTATATGAGAATATTTGAATTTCAGAATAAGACTTTGAACCGGGTTCAATTGAACCAAATTTATTTTTATAAATGACACTGATTATGTACAGGTTACTCCAAATATCGCTTTAATCCAATATACATATATACATAATTATGTATATGTATTATTTTCTCATTTATTTGCGACCCCTATTGTTGTAATTGCACAAAAATTAAATATGGCATTTATGTGAAAAATTCCAACAGAGCGGTTAGCGAGCTGGATTAGTAATCCAGTTGTCGCGAGTTCGAATCCTGCCACGACCGATTTCGTTCACCTATAGCACAAGCATTTATGCTTAATTTAAGGAATGTATGAGGATGTATGTAAGTACTTGTTTCAAGGACATGTTAAATATTTTTAGTAAAAAAAATATTATATTAGAAGTGGGTCGATGGCAGAGCGAGCTTTACAGGAGTTCGAATCATTTCGTTCGCTTATATCAAAAGCATTTATTTTTTTAACAAATTTTAATATATATTAATAAAAACGGGAAATCGGGTGTCTACAGGGATTACGACCTGTATGGTTCACGTGATCACTTTAAGCCCCTGCGTAAGCATTTATATTTAAGGCGTTATAGGGTAAGGAAAAGTAGGCGGGTCTAATGCAAACTTTGAAACTTCTGTATGATAATGTATGTCCTTAAAGATTAAAATGCGCCCGAGTTGGTGAATGTGAATCCAGCGTTACGTTAAATAATATTGCTTATTCGATTTAAAGCATCATAAGAAAACAAATTAAATAATAATAAAGTATTCATTTTTTTTTCATTCCCCCCTTAGCGCTTTGGTCCCGTTTCCATCGGCGTACGCTTTAAATAATATAGTATAATTTAAAAAAATGTACTGATTTATATATTCTGTTTTTTTCTATACAAAAGATTTCAACGCGCGGTCAGACAAAGTACCTCCCGACACGGAGCATAGCGGTGGACTAATGTTTTTATTTTTTGCAAACACAATAATAGATTGCGAATTATATTCCATAAATACATACAACAGAGTAATTTACAACTCTCATTTTATTTTAAATTCAAAATAATATTCATAACAAAATCACGCTGAATGTCATAATTTATTGCTTCAAGACAAATATATTATTATGAAAGATTTAAATACGTGTAAGATTTTTATCTCGTTCTATTAATTCAGCCAAAAAATGGCAACTCTCTAAACAGTGTAGCAACGATGAAAGAATGAACGGTAGAAATATGGTCATGAGAGAATGATGTGAGGCACAGACTTAGAATAATGCTTCTACTATTACTAGTTGCACGTAACACATGAGATCCAACTGTCGATGGCTATAGTATGTATACTTGAAAATCAATATAATGTCGCTTTTAAATTTTAATTTGGGCTGTAAAGTGTACCCATCATTTTAACATTTTTTTTGAAGAATGTGCACATAAAAATATTTGATTTGATTTGGGAAGCATGTGATTCATATTAAATACAGCAACATAGTTAACTAGTCTCTTTCTATGGTTCTGAAATAAAAATCGCGTCAGAGATTGGATTTATGACAGGTACTATAGCAGACTCTAGGACCTGGTTAATCTATATTGTGTGAACCTATATGTTTGTTGAGGTAATGATTGTGAGTGCAGAAAGTTGAGATTGTGTACATATTTAGTGTGGAACGGGAACAATCACCAGGTTCATAATTGCATATAATTGTCAATAGAAATTGTAAACTGCTAGCTCTAGTACAGGATTTCCTATTTGGGCAGCAGTAATATACTTATTGTTGTCATTATAAATATGGTGTGATAAAAGGTAAATAAAATTAAAAAATAAATAAATAAAATTATAAAAATATCTAATATTTTTTATTATAGCATATGCGCAAACATTGGATTTTTTTCCCTGTCGGGAGTCAAAGGTATTTTTTAACAGATTTTTAATTATCTCAATAGAGACGAAGTTGGAATATTTATTGTAGGAGAACCGGGAAATGAAGGCACCTACAGGGCTTACGACCTGTCATCGGCTGGTTTACGTGATCACTTTATGCGCTTGCGCAACGTTCACCAATTATGCCTTTTTAATGAGATCCCTATCAATTCAATTTTGAAAGTTCTATATATTGTAATACTGAAATTCTTTTCGCGGAAAAATTACAATGATTGCGCATATGCAATAATAAAAAATATTCGATTATCGATTCGAGTATAAGTGTGTAAGAATGTTTATATGTAGTTCTGTTGAAATCTATGTGGACAGATGAATTGTTTACACATTATTCAAATATATAACGCAAAAAAAAAATTCTGCCACCTCGGTACAGGCTCAGCCTAGTGAGGTGGTGTATACCAAAAAATACTATAAAAAAAATATTTCATATAACTTATTTAAATTGTACTTTTTCTTTTTAATATTTTTATTGTTTGTATATTGTTATATTTTGTTTGGTTTCAATAATAATAAAAAAAATATAGAACTTTCAAAAATTACATTGATAAGGAAACTCAATAAAGGCATAATTGGTGAACGTTGCGCAAGTCCATAAAGTGATCACGTAAACCAGCCGATGACAGGTCGTAAGCCTTGTAGGTGCCTCGAGTTCCTGGTCCTTCTATAATATCCTAACTTCGTCTCTATTGAGATGTTAAAAAGTTTGTCAATAAAAATATCTTATTAGATGTTATAGAACTCCATATGATAATTATATCCATGATATTGGTAATTACGAAGGTTTTGATTTCATTGTTTGATCAGACTTGCCCCCCCGGGTCTCTACTTATTAGTAATCCATCAGAATTAGAAACTATTCTAAAAAATAGTCGGTAGTCACCAACAGTCAATCGGGGTATTACATTACTTCCTGTAAAGCCAATTTAATTCAGATGTATGTATGAATGTAAGAAGAAATTTAATAGTATTTAGTATAAGTGTGTAAGTATGTTTGTATGTAGTTCTGTTGAAATCTATGTGGGCCGATGAAGACTCGAGGAATTCTGCGTTGAATATTACTTATTTCTGGAATCGTTACACAGAATAAACAAAGTACTATCTCAGTGACTCGTAACAACTTTGCACCTATCAGAGACGACACATTTTGTCGAACATAGATTAAAATTCGCTACTTTCACCACCACCACCCGCTCTGCATATGGGGACTGTAAAATTATTCGAAAAACAATTATTCGAATGCTCAATTTTACGAAAATCAATTTTACGAATGGCAATTATTCGAATCACATTTTTTCGAAAAACAATTTTCCGAACACACAATTATCAGAATTTACAATTGTTCGAATTTTTATGACGTCATGTTGGTAGTATTGTGAGAGGAGTAAACCATAGATTTTTATAATAATATACTAGATGTCGTAGTTAGCAAATTTTGTATGAATCGAAAACAAATGACTCACTTTTTGCACGGAGTACTACATCTACATAGTATATTATGTTTAATAAAAATCTATGGAATAAATAACATGGCGACGCACCACGCTGTCAGATATCCTAGGATGTACACCTATTTTTTAAACCTAAACCTACAAAACTTTCGTAAAAATAGGTTGGTTAGGTTTGTTTATAGTTATAATTGCGACTGGCGTGAGCCAGTTGCATTATATATTTAAAAAAGTAACTATAATATTAAAATAAAATAACTAAATTGGTGTGAATACTGGATAAACATAAACTGGTGTACAAACTAGGCTATCCCGCGCTGTCAAACATCAGTTATTAAAAATGTGCAAACATAAGTACCCAACAATAATACAACAAATAATAATAGTCTTCATCGAATATATTTTACTGGCAACAAATATGTCAAAGGAGGCAACATAATGACACAAAAATATATTAAATTCGGTTAATTGGTTTTCCAACAAATGTTAGTTCGAATAATTTGCTTTCGGACAATTGTCATTCTGATAACTGATTTTCGAAAAATTGTTATTCGTACAATTGCGCATTCGAACAATTGTGTTTCGAAGAACTTTCATGTAATCACTGTAAATGACCCCCTAACAGAACGCTAAGTGAGCGACGAGAAAAAAATTGCATAGCACGAAAAGTAGCGCATGGATCCCTCTAGATTGGCAACCTCGGTACCATAGTGCAAAAAGAACAAGCGACGAATGTGAAAGGAAGATTTACACTCGTTGTTACATGTAACACATGAGATCCAACTATCGATGAGGATAGTATGTATAATTGAAGAATACGTACCAAACTACAATCACTTAAACACAAATTTATAAAAATTTTAATTACAATTCGGAGTAGAACATTTTTAAGGTGTCTGTGTGTGTGTCCGTCCCCCTTTATAACTTTTGATCCACTCAATTTACAGAGCTCAAAATTTCTGATATGAATATATAGATAGTAAATACATAGATACAAAACTTTTATACACATAATTTTGAATTTTCGTTTTAGTCAGCTTTTTTTATTTTTATTCTTTTGATTTTATACATTTATTACATCATTTTGATTTTATGCACTCTTCTAAACGACATATATTTTTGGGGTAATTTGAAAAAATACTGTAAAAAATGGTATAGAAAATGATATTTAAAATAGAGTGACAATATCAACTAGGAAAATGTTGAAAATACTAATGGTTTGTATTTTAGAAACACACTTTTTTACATATTTGTGAGGTTAATATGCTAAATACAGTATACTACGTATGCAACCTTGACGTATGTAAGTGAAACCTGGACATGGTAGAAGACGCATGAAAGTAGAATAAATGCAGTTGAAATGAGATCGTTAAGAAGGATTTGTAATAGAACGATGTATGACCGGGTAAGAAATGAAGACATAAGAAAAGAATGTAAGATGAAGAAAGATGTCATTACTAGAATGAAAGTGAACACATTGAGATGGTTTGGTCACATGGGGAGAATGAATGAGGAGCGCCTGACGAAGAAAATATACAGAGCGGAAAGGAATGGAATGAGAGGTCGGGGACGCCCAAGAAAAGGATGGCACGACCATGTGAACAAAATTTTGAAAGATGGAACTGATAGAAGTGTGAGCAACAGACGAACATGTATGAGACGATGCATGAATGCGGATGAGGCGAGGTATGCGTGCCAAGATAGAAAGATGTGGCGTTCGGTTCTCTCTGCCTACCCCGCAAGGGACATGTCGTGATGGTATGTATGATGTATGTATGTATAAAGTATACTAAATAGTCTTCTTCTTCTTCTTCTTCTTGTTCTAGTACTGGGTACTGTTTATTCTCGGATTCACTCCTGGGACGCGGATGTCCAGCTGTCCTTCCATCTCTTTGGCGGTCGACCAGGGGGTCTGCTGGTTGACGGTATCTCATCTGCCGCTATTTTCACCACTCTCACTGAATCCGCTCATTCGACGTGATCTCTCCAGTAGCGTCTTCTGTTTCTACCCCATCGCACGACATCCTCAGCGTCGCAGATCCTCCGAATTTCGGAGTTTCGTACTCTGTCTCGGATGGTTAAACCTGCGATGGCGCGGAGAGTTTTCATCTCGGTGGTTCGCAAAAGACTCTTTGTTCTCGTGGTGTCGGCTCTGGTTTCGATGACGTATGTCATTATTGGCCTTACGCAGGTCTTATATATCTTCATTTTGCTTTCTTTCAACATGTGTTGGTTTCTCCATACAATAGTTCGCAAGCACCCCGCTACAACGGCAGCCTTATTCAGTTGTTCCCTGACTTCTTCGTAAAGGTCACTGCTGCTTGATATTTCAGCGCCCAGGTACTTGAATCGCATAACTTGTTCTATTGTCTTATTGTCGACTACAAGTTTGCAGCGTACAGGCTGTTTTGAAGTTACCATGTTTTTTATTTTTTCTATGGAGATTTTCATGTTGTATTGTTGCGCCGATAAGTGGAATTTGTGCAGGAGTCTTTGGAGGTCATCTTCACAATCAGCCATGAGGACCGCGTCGTCTGCATAGCATACAATATCGATTCTCTTATTTTCGAGAAAGTAACCCATTTCTACTAAAATAGTAAATTTTGAAAATATTTTCACCAGAACCTTCAAAAGATACGTCTTTGAAATAAAGATTTGTTTTTACATCTTCATTCTTTTGCGCATTTTTTTTTTAATTTGATATTTTTAATACTTTTCTTGTAAAATTAGTTTTAAACAAACCCTTTTCAATTATTTATTGTAAATAATTAAAAAAAAACTACAAGGCCTGTGTAGTAGATTTTTATTTCAATCGAAAGAGAATATGAAAATCTACCGAGTGATTTTTTCCTATTTTAATTCCTATTTTAAATCTACCGAGTGATTTTTTCCTATTTTAATTTAGTATTCTTGCTATCATAAAACTTTTAAACTTTACCTTTTGTTCACGAAATATAATTGTATGTCAGAGATTTGGTAATGTACAATATTTTTTCGTGTCTCATACATTAGAAGTGAAACGTACTCTACTAAATATGCACACATACTGACTTATGTAGGTACACTATATTTTCGTGTCTCATACATTAGAAGTGAAACGTACTCTACTAAATATGCACACATACTGACTTATGTAGGTACACTATATTTTCGTGTCTCATACATTAGAAGTGAAACGTACTCTACTAAATATGCACACATACTGACTTATGTAGGTACACTATATTTTCGTGTCTCATACATTAGAAGTGAAACGTACTCTACTAAATATGCACACATACTGACTTATGTAGGTACACTATATTTTCGTGTCTCATACATTAGAAGTGAAACGTACTCTACTAAATATGCACACATACTGACTTATGTAGGTACACTATATTTTCGTGTCTCATACATTAGAAGTGAAACGTACTCTACTAAATATGCACACATACTGACTTATGTAGGTACACTATATTTTCGTGTCTCATACATTAGAAGTGAAACGTACTCTACTAAATATGCACACATACTGACTTATGTAGGTACACTATATTTCGTATATTATCTGTATATTTAAATAACGGATGACATTGGTGAGTTTGTGTAAATTAGAATGACGCAGTTAGCTATGATAAAAAAGATGGAACGATAAAAATAATTTTGTCTAATAATATGCAATGATAACATCAAGTGCGAAGCGGAAAAAAGGATATAAACTGCATTATTTACACTTTGATAATCTCGTAAAAATAACATTGATAAATGTATTATTATGAATGGATTAAAAAATATGTTATCAAATTTGTAAAATGACCCATCCCCAGAGCTCATACCACGTTTGCTCAAAAACATTTTGATTTTATTTTGCCTCGTATTTTAAACATATTTACAAAAGAATTGATTGGTTCTGAGATATATAATATAAAATCACTAAGTGCTATGAAAAATAAACTATCTTCTTGGATTCTCAACAACATTGAGAATGAACATTGAAGATATATTTTTTAAAATTATGAAATGATTATAAAACCGTGATGTTATAGCTTATATTATAATTTGTATTTTTGATTTTTTTTATATGTTATAATTATATATTAGACATAAATGGGTTACATAAGTAAAGACTGTGTCAGTTAAAATGAATTGTAAAGCTATTCCGACACAAGCACTGCTTAGTGGAATAGTTCTTATCCACTGGATGTTGGTACTGATAGATTGTATTCATTTTGTCAGTGCCAACATGTTATACTAAATTGTCAATTTTTAAAAATTTTTTTTTTTTTGTTCTATGTTTCACTGTCGTATTGTTGTAATTTTTTATGTATGGTTATTGTGGATTTAAATAAATAAATAAATAAATAAATTGGTCGGACATTGTGAAGAGAAACATAACTAAAAAAAACTTAAAGTATATTTATTATTATAAGTCACTTTTTGAATAAACAAATCCTTGAATTAGACCAACTATTTCTCTTCGAGCGTTGACTAAAATAAACCAGAGTTATTTTTTGTCAGTTGATGTGTGTTGATATGTAAAGGTGTATATTCACTCAACAAAAATGCGAACGAAATAGATAAAAAATAATGCAAATAATAAATACAAAATTAATTCAATATATTTTAGGGTTGCACAGAGATTTTTGTTTTTAAAATTAGTTCATTTGAATCTTTTTAATGCAGCATGTCTTCATTGCATATATTTTTAAAACAAAAAATACATAAAAAAAACAGAAGTGCAGAAAGTGAAAGCATAACGAAAGATTTTTTATTGCAGAAAAGAAATGATTTGCACTAAAGAAAAGTTAAACTCTTTTTGAAGCTAAAATATATTTGAAATTTCTATGTCAAATCTTCGTTGATCTATTTTGTAAAATAAATAAACATTTCTATATTGAAAAACTAATTCCTTTTTTAAATACTAACTTTTATGTTGAATAGGATTTGAAATATTTAAATAAAATCTTTATAGATACAATAAAAAGACCTAATCAACATTCCTATATTATAAAGAACAAATTCCATTTTCAAAATACTTGTATGTTGAAAAGTATTCAAAATTTCAATGCCAAATCTTCGTTGATATGTTTTGTAAAAGAAATCAACATTTCTATATTGAAAAACAAATTCCTTTTTTAAAATACTAACTTTTATGTTGAATAGGATTTGAAATATTTAAATAAAATCTTTATTGATACAATTAAATGACAAAATCAACATTCCTGTGTTATAAAGAACAAATTCCATTTTCAAAATACTTGTATGTTGAAAAGTATTCGAAATTTCAATGCCAAATCTTCGTTGATATGTTTTGTAAAAGAAATCAACATTTCTATATTTAAAAACGAATTCCTTTTTTAAAATACTATCTTTTATGTTGAATAGGATTTGTAATATTAAAATAAAATCTTTATAGATACAATAAAAAGACCTAATCAACATTCCTATATTATAAAGAACAAATTCCATTTTCAAAATACTTGTATGTTGAAAAGTATTCGAAATTTCAATGCCAAATCTTCGTTGATATGTTTTGTAAAAGAAATCAACATTTCTATATTTAAAAACGAATTCCTTTTTTAAAATACTAACTTTTATGTTGAATAGGATTTGAAATATTAAAATAAAATCTTTATAGATACAATAAAAAGACCTAATCAACATTCCTATATTATAAAGAACAAATTCCATTTTCAAAATACTTGTATGTTGAAAAGTATTCAAAATTTCAATGCCAAATCTTCGTTGATATGTTTTGTAAAAGAAATCAACATTTCTATATTGAAAAACAAATTCCTTTTTTAAAATACTAACTTTTATGTTGAATAGGATTTGAAATATTTAAATAAAATCTTTATTGATACAATTAAATGACAAAATCAACATTCCTGTGTTATAAAGAACAAATTCCATTTTCAAAATACTTGTATGTTGAAAAGTATTCGAAATTTCAATGCCAAATCTTCGTTGATATGTTTTGTAAAAGAAATCAACATTTCTATATTTAAAAACGAATTCCTTTTTTAAAATACTATCTTTTATGTTGAATAGGATTTGTAATATTAAAATAAAATCTTTATAGATACAATAAAAAGACCTAATCAACATTCCTATATTATAAAGAACAAATTCCATTTTCAAAATACTTGTATGTTGAAAAGTATTCGAAATTTCAATGCCAAATCTTCGTTGATATGTTTTGTAAAAGAAATCAACATTTCTATATTTAAAAACGAATTCCTTTTTTAAAATACTAACTTTTATGTTGAATAGGATTTGAAATATTAAAATAAAATCTTTATAGATACAATAAAAAGACCTAATCAACATTCCTATATTATAAAGAACAAATTCCATTTTCAAAATACTTGTATGTTGAAAAGTATTCAAAATTTCAATGCCAAATCTTCGTTGATATGTTTTGTAAAAGAAATCAACATTTCTATATTGAAAAACAAATTCCTTTTTTAAAATACTAACTTTTATGTTGAATAGGATTTGAAATATTAAAATAAAATCTTTATAGATACAATAAAAAGACCTAATCAACATTCCTATATTATAAAGAACAAATTCCATTTTCAAAATACTTGTATGTTGAAAAGTATTCGAAATTTCAATGCCAAATCTTCGTTGATATGTTTTGTAAAAGAAATCAACATTTCTAAACTGAATAACTAATTCCTTTTTTAAAATACTAACTTGTATGTTGAAAAGTATTTGTAATTTTAAAATGAAACTTTCATTGATACAATTTAAAACAAAATCAACATTCCTGTAAATATTATAACGAACGAATTCTCTTTTCAAAATACAAATCGACGATACGTTATTCGATTTCTACGAAATTTACGAATTAAAAGGTTGACGTTTTAAAAACAAAAATCTCAATAGTAATAGAAACGACAAAATTGAGCTTTTTGACGGATGCATTCCACATTTAAAAGTTTAAAAACGAACGCATCGAATGTCCGATAATAATTCAATACCTACGTACACATGCGCACGTACGCATATGTTTAAAAGCATCAAGTAGGTACGACGAACTTTATTCTGGTTATAATAATATAGAGATACACTGCAGCTCAAATTCGTATATACTCTTCGAACTTATTAACTTACAATATTATGATGTTTAATATCTCAAATAACCTTTAAAAATTGTAATTTGTTAGTTTTACTTTACCTACAAAAGAACCTTTAAAAATTTTATAACAAAATATACATATTAAATTAATATACCCATTGTAAATATATTGTAAACTATTGGTTCTGTACATCGATTAAAAAACTAGACTTTTGTACGTAAGTATTTTGTGCGCTGAATGGAAAATAAATGTTTTTTTTCATCTAAATGCAAATGTCAACAGCGCAAGCGCTTTTAAGACCTTTGTTTACTTTGGGCATACAGATGTACACAAATATGTAAACTAATTACCTTCTAATGTATGAAACACGAAAAAATATTGTAAAAAAATACCAAATCTGTGACATATCTACAATTTTTTTTTGTGAAGAAAAGGTAAAGTGTAGATATTTCCTTTTATATAGCAAGAATATAAAAAGGAAACGCCTATGTACGCTTGTACATAAATTATGTAAATAAATAAATACTTAATACTTTATTTAAATATTTAAAAAATCAGCCAGTAAAAATCTGCTTTATTATTGGCCTTGTAGCTTTTTGGTTACAGTAAAAATAATAAAAAGGTTTTATTTTATTTTATTGAAAGTACACAAACAATGACTGGACAAGTATAATAATAAACACTTTCTTGCACCCTGCGCAAGTGGCGAGTTTATTGCCATATGGTAAGTTCTTCCAACTAACCAGTGTTTCCAGCCCAGAGAAGCAACATTAGCGTGAGAAATGAATTTAAATAAATTTCTCCTCTGCTGGAGATCGAATCCAGGACGCCCGCACAGAAACCAAACGGCTTACCAACTGTGCCATGGCGGTCGGTAAACTGGTGTTATACAATATAAAAAAAATAGTAACGCCCAGCATCAATTAAATGTATACCTTATAAATTATAGTAGTGTAAGAAAAAAAACAATGAATATTAAGTAAGACAAAAGTTGAAACATATATGCTGCCATGTGTGTGAGTGTGTGTGTATGTATGTGCGTGAACTTTTATGCAATGCACCCAAAATGATGATGTATTATTAAAAAAGTAGCGAGTTCGAATCCTGCCACGACCGATTTCGTTCACCTATAGCACAAGCATCTATGCTTAGTTTAGGGAATATAATATAAGAATGTATAAGTACTTGTTTCAAGAATATATTCATTATTTAAAAAAAAATCTATGAACCTATCTATGTTGTTTAAAAAAGCTAAGTCTTGTTAAAAAATACATTTCACCACAGATTAAAAAAATAATATATATTATAATTTTTACTTATGAGTAACTCTACACTTTAATTCACTTAGTTCACACTAAATAACACAAACTCAGCATAAAAATGACACCTAACGTGGAGTGTCTAAACTAAACGCATCACTTGTCAGATTTCAATACAATATACGACATGATTCGATCAGATGGCGCGATTATCAGTCATGATAGAAGATTTTTAAGACCATGTGCATACATTTTAAGTTAACTTTCTCGATTTGAATAGTATTTGGGCGCGTCTGAGCCTACTCCTTGAACAGTCGCGACATGACTGAACCACGGAGTATAGAAATAACACATCGGTGAGTGAGTGAGTGTGTGTGGTATGGAATCGGTTTAGTTTACTAGGCGTTGTTTTGGACTGTCACTCCTTCATTCAACGGCTGTTTGAGCGTGCGCAGAACCTATACAATCGCGCGAGCGAGTCGCAATATATTGATTTATCACAAAAATCCAGAACAATATAAATATTTATTATAAAGAACAAAATATCACATGAACACATGAATATCGAAAGCAAAGTCCGAATATATAAAACATGTGTAAGACCCATTGCCACCTACGGAGTAGAGACCAGAGCAGACACAACGAGAACAAAATCTCTTCTGAGAACATCAGAGATGAGGACATTGCGATGTATAACCGGAAACACTCTAAGAGACCGAATTCGAAATACCGAAATAAGAAAAAAGTATAGTACGGAGGACATCGTCAGATGGGGAAGACAGCGGAGGCGATATTGGAGCTCACATGTAAACAGAATGGCTGAAAATAGACTCCAACGTATCGCTCTCCAGGAGAACCCAGCTGGAAGAAGACCACCAGGAAGACCTCCAAAGAGATGGCGAGACAGTTGGCAGTCCACATCACAGGAGACAGAATAGCGGTACAAACAGATCTTCGGATCTATGAAAAGGAAGAAGAAGAAGAACAAAATATTATTAGATGGGTCGATGGCAGAGCGGTTAGCGCACTGGGCTAGTAAACCAGTGGTCGCGAGTTCGAATCCTGCCTCGACTGATTTCGTTCACCTATAGCACAAGCATTTATGCTTAATTTAGGGAATGTAGGAAGATGTATATATACCTACTCGTTAACGAGGACATATTAATTTTTTTACTTATACTTATATCATTTAAAAAAAAATCATTTATATTAAGTATAATATCAATCTAATATGGATGTTTAGTTCTACTCTTCTAGCCCCAAGGCATGTCCTGGGGGCTAAACTGGATCTGGACCTATTTTTTTCTCCTTTTTTATTGTGTACCTACGTACTTTTTTAATGATTTTGTAATGAATTCTGGATACGAATGGATATATCATGTTATATGCATTATAACACAATAAAGTATATTGCAACTCGCTCGCGCGAGTCGTAACTATAAGCATTTCCTTGCACCCTGCGCAAGTGGCGAGTTTATTTTCAAATGGCAATTTCTTCCAACTAACTAGTGTTTCGCATAAGCGAGTCACATTTGTAAGTATATTGTGTTATATGCTATATAGCGTATAACACAATATTAAAATGAAACACGCTCACGCGAGTTGCAATAAATAGCTGCTAACCTAATCTAATCATGTAAAGTTTCTCTCATCGAACAACTTCCTCCTCTTCCTAGGTTTAATGTTCCTTCCTATTTTTAATGTTTTGGTATTATTATATTTTTATGGTTTGCATAAAAAACTGTTCAATAAATAAATCATTTTTCTTCTTTTTTTCCTTCAGCCAACTCTCCACTGCTGGGTGAAAGCCTTTTCTAAGTACTTCCATTTGTCTTAATTTGTTTAAATACCATAAATCATAATATAAAATACACGCGACTCGCGTGAGCGAGTTGCATTGTATGTTGTGTACATAATACATTCTTTCAAATTTAAATATTACTTCGTACCAAACAATAATATGAGACGTGTAGGTGCCTACCCGATGTATGGGGAATGAAGGAAGGACAGTGATAAACAACGTCAAGTGTCCAAAAACAATATAATAATAATTTAGTGTGTGTGATTCTGTCTGTCTGTATGTATTCTGTAACTGGTGTATTTTTAGAGTTCCCTAGACTTTGGCGCGCGGCATCTTCTTGTGGACAAGAATAGACGCGAGTTTACGCACAATAATTATTATCACAGTACCTACAATAAAAATTGTTTTTATTACAAAAATCGAGATGTAGGCGACAAATAAATAAACAATAACATAATGGCAGAATCGATCAGATATTTTTTTTTTGATTCAATGGACATTATGTAATTTTCACTTCAATAAATGGACACATCGGACAGGCGTGATTTCGTATTTTTCATAGGTAGTGTGAATATTAAATAATCAAATGTGGAGGCTTCAACTTTGTGGAAATTCATATTTAATCAATTATTTAAATTTAAATTAAACACAGACAACACAATCGGTAAATATCTAAAAAATAATACCACTAAAAACTCCAATAAATTATTATGCAGTGGGGTTTATGAACTAGAATGCGGAGATTGTATCTGTATATACATAGGACGAACTGGCAGAACAATTGAAACTAGACTAAACGAACATAAACGATGTCTCAACAATAACAATTTTTCTGAATACGCCAACCACATAATAGAAAATAATCACAACTTCAACAATACAAAGGTTAATATTTTACATAAACAGACTTACGGACTAAAACAAAATAATTTAGAAACTCTTGAAATAAAAAAAAGCCCAAAATACTCAGAAAAACATCATCAATAATCTGGTACAACCTTCCTCCTCACCCCTTCTCCAAATGTTCCCCCTAGCCCACTGTACCACCCCCACCTCTACACCCGCCTCTAGAACACCACTTTCCATACACCGCACTCACACACATATTCAGTTTACATCCACCTGAGGAAGGGAACGGACGTTCCCGAAACATGTAGTGATCAAGTAAATAAATAAGTGGAAACATACAAAGTATAGCTTGTGTTTAATTTAAATTTAAATAATTGATTAAGTGTGAATATTCTTCATGATACTTGTTGAGTAATATTGATGTGTAAAACATGGTTAAAAATTGTTAAATATTTTTTGTCAAATTTTAAATAAACAGTATTGTTAATTTGTTTTTTTTCCAATTAAAACTAACTTTAATTAAACAGGGCTTACGACCTACCATCGTCTCAAATTTTTTAAATTATATACATAGGTTTAAAAATGGAAACAGATCGTTTGATTTTTTGCAATTTTTAATGTTATTTTTTTAATGCAGATTATCAACTAGTATCATGCTGAGATTGTATTCTGAAAGTTTCATCACAATGTATATGTGTGTGTGTGTGCTATGTACGGCGTGTTTTTTTATTTATTTTAATTTTATCGATTATAGACTAAAGTACTCATTCGATTTTTCTTAAATTTTCAAATATGTATATCTAATATTTGCTTAAGTCCCATTTGATTTTGAAGGATATTTAATCAGTTCTTCCAAAGCTTAGGTAACGTATATTTGATATTTTAGCTTAATAGGCACATCTTTTTTATAAAATGGAATTGAAGAATTATCAAGTTTTCATTCGTTTAAATATAAAATAATTGAGCAAACTAATTTCATGCAAATGCTGAAATATATTTCGTTCACCTATAGCACAAGCATTCATGCTTTATTTAGGGAATGTAGGAAGATGTATATGCACTTGTTGAACAAGGACATATTCATTTATCTAAAAAAAATGTGTCGTTTTTTTTATAATGAAATCCACACCTGAACACCTGTCACTGGTTACCCAACTTTTAATGTACGTGTATGAACATATATAATTTTATTAAGCTTTGCTTCCCTTCGCAAAATTTCATTCTAATATTGTCTGTCCAGATACAAACCAAAAATACCCAACTTTTGAGTATTTTTTACTTATTTATTAATTCATAATTTGTTATTGTGTTATTGTGTTTTATATTGTACCTAATGTTAGCGACGGCGCCTGTGGGCGTCGCGACGCCTTGTCGCACCGCGGGCCCACGTTGTTGTTCGTCCCCCGCCCTCGATGAATGGGAGATTTGATGGACGAATTCGCACGTGTCAATGCGTCGATATGTCATCACTTACACCTCTCATAGCTTCAGGAAATTTTCATAATTCATTCATGCCATCACAGCTTATCCAGCCATAACCAGCGACAGATGTGCGGGTGTGCATGATCATATTAAAGGAAGCAAGAAACATGCGTTTGTACCCGCAAATCAGTCTCGTCTCAATGAAAGAAGGAAAAAGATTCAATATTCGAGGAGCATGTTTAAGACGATGCACATATTTTTTTTATTTTTTTTTCTAATTCTCTGATTTTTTTTGGGTATTTTTGTCTTAATCTGTGTTTTTATCTAAATCTATATATTTATATTTTATCTGAATCTATATTTTATGATTTTATATTTCATCAATGTCTATTGTTGACGCCAATATGTCATTATATTTATTGTCGTATCTTTTTATATCAAATGACATATAATATTGTTGCAACTGCTGTCCGCCCTACACCCAAGATCAGTCTCCTTTCAAACCTCGTCCTGTGATGTCCATCCATATCTCTTCCATTTTACCGCTCCTTTACACTCACTGAAATCGCCATAATTGTATTCTTACCGCGAGTGTGTGGGATCCTAGTGAAAGTTGTGACCATCTAACAAGGCAGAGCACCAAGGAAAAATCAAGTAAGTGAGTGTTCCTTATATCCTTCCTTTGCCTTGCAGTGGTTTGCAACGAATCGCCCTACAAAAATACAGTCCACTTTTCACTTCTACTTTTTACATTTTTTTTTTACATATTCGCGTCTTCAGTCTATATTTTTATTTGTTTCTATATTTCATCTTTGTGTGTAATTCATTATTGTAAGTTATATTGTAACAAGTAAATGGCTTATACCGTATATTTTGTAAATAAATTAATATAGGCGTATGGCGCACGGTTCTCTCTGCCAACCCTATTGTTGATAAGGAGATTTTTTTATTAATTTTTGGTAAACCATCGAGCTATAGAACGGCAAATGTTAGGAGTGAACCTCCGGGATAAAATAAGAAATGAAGAAATCAGACGCCTAACAAAAGTCATTGACATAGCAGACCTTGTTGCAAAGTTGAAATGGCAGTGGGCAGGGCATGTTGCAAGACAGGATACCGAGAAGTGGACATCGAGAATACTAAAATGGAGACCGTAGGAAAATATAAGACCGGTAGGGCGAACACAAAAAAGATGGGTGGACGATATCATTCTGTTTGCGGGAAGGCGTTGGCTGGGGGAAGCACAGGACCGAGAGAGATGGAGTTCATTGGAGGAGGCCTACATCCAGCAGTGGAGAGATGGCTGACGAAGAAGAAGAGAAGATGGTAAACCAACAGTGTTTTTATACAAATCAAAATACAAATTAATGAATAACAAAATACAGAGGTGTCAATGACAGGTTTACATTTTTACTCCTCACTACGCCAAAGGGAGTTGTATTTTCGCGGGTTGTGAAGTGGGGAGTTGTGAATTCGCATGTTTAATATTTTTTTTGTAGATAATCGACTAGTATATATCATGCTGAGATTGTATTCTGAAAGTTTCATCACAGTGTATCTGTGATGTGTGTGTATGTATGTGTGTGTGTGTGTGTGTATGTGTGTGTGTGTGTGTGTGTGTGTGTGTGTGTGTGTGTGTGTGTGTGTGTGTATGTGTGTGTGTGTGTGTGTGTGTGTGTGTGTGTGTGTGTGTGTGTGTGTGTGTGTCTGTGTCTGTGTGTCTGTGTGTGTGTGTCTGTGTCTGTGTGTCTGTGTGTGTGTGTGTGTGTGTGTGTGTGTGTGTGTGTGTGTGTGTGTGTGTGTGTGTGTGTGTGTGTGTGTGTGTGTGTGTGTGTGCTGTGTGCTATGTACGGCGTGTTTATTTTACTTTATCGATTATAGACTAAAGTACTCATTTGATTCTTTTCAAATTTAGCAAATTTGTATATCTAATACTCGTTTAGACACCATTACGTTCTGAAGGATGTCTGAATAGTGTTTCTCATTTTTTTAACTGTCAAATATTTTAAAGTGACCTCAAGTTCAGGAAACTTAAAATTTGACATTTTTATTTTCAAATATGCAGACATTTTTATTTTATATGCCAAATATGCAAATTTCGAATCTCCTGCCTCGACCGATTTCGTTCACCTATAGCACAAGCATTTATGCTTAGTTTAGGAAATGTAGGAAGACGTATATGTACTTGTTTAACAAGGACATATTAATTTTTTTCTTTAAAAAATGTTTAATAAACACATCACTTTCATAAAATGGAATTGAAGAGTTATCAAGTTATCATGATGAAATATTTATATCAAAAATAATTTGACAAACTTATTTCATGCAAATGCTGAAAATTATCCATGCAAAATTCTAACGATTTGTTGAGTGAATTGGTCAGGAGGAATATAGCTTTGGCCGCAACCCATTGTAAATCAAATTCCATTGAAATCGTTTGGGCATTTTATGTAGACATTCAGTGTTATTTATAAAAATAAATTTGGTTCAATTGAACCCGGTTCAAAGTCTTATTCTGAAATTCAAATATTCTCATATAAAAATAAATAATATTGTATAAGAATATTTGAATTTCAGAATAAGACTTTGAACCGGGTTCAATTGAACCAAATTTATTTTTATAAATAACACTGTTAATGTTTTGTATTATATAAATTGTCCCCTCGGTAAATTGTCCTCACGGTCAATTGTCCACGGTCAATTGTCCGGGAATCATGTTTTGCTTTGCCATAACATGATTCCCGGACAATTGGACATAACATAAAGAGAAAAAAAAATTAAAAGAGAGTTTAAAAATAAAAGAATAATAAAAATAACACTGATCATAGCAATGAGGAAAAGGAGGTTACGGAAGGATATAAAAGGAATTTAGGAACTATTTGACAAATAAAGTTTTTTTAGTTTACCTTTAAATATTTGAATGGATTGAGATGACGTAACTTCATCACTTAGGCCATTGCATAGTCTAGCTGATTGTACTTGAAAAGAGGAGCTGAAAACTTCTGTATTGTGAATGGGGATAGCTAGTGTAGTACGTTCAGCAGATCGAAGGGATAGGCCGTGACTTGACAAGAAAACGACGTTATTTTTTAAATATTGTGGTGAATAGGGATCATAAATAGTCTTATAAAGTAATGACAGAATGTGAATGTTACGATGATCTCGTATCTTTATCGTATCTCGTATTTTTTAATATCGTTTTAAAAAAAATTTAGATCTCGACTACAGCGCCAACTAACAGGTCCAAAACGATTTCTTTTAATCCGGAACCATCCATACAAATATAGAAAATTTCATTAAAATCAGTTGGATAGCTTCGGAGATTAGCGTGTACAAACATCATGACACGAGACCTTTATAGTTATATTACGATAGTGTTCCGCTGAGTGTTACATATACGATTACTTAAAGAATGTGGCTAGGTAGGTATTTATATAAGTAAACGTGTGGATTATGGTCAACACTTAACTCTCCAATACATAGTGAATATACATTTTAGTCTTCTTGAAACGTTGATAATCCCTAAATGCATTTTTATGAAATACATACATACATTTCTATTAGATTCCTAAACAAACATTAATTTCCCTGAGAGCAAATTTTTTCATAATACAATATATATACATTAATTTATAGTAGACATGTACTCTATACATGATACCTGCAGAAGCGGAATTGCTTATAGAAGCCGAAAATCTTGGCTTGCCTATGAATATATGTTAAATTCTAATATATTTTATTTCTTTTATTGCAACCATACAACAAGATTAAAAATTGAACTTATGTTGATATGGTGCTTTACTGTGCCACAAAAGTAAATATTATTTTGACATGTGTTAAAAAAATATTTTTCATGGCCACTGGAATGAGCAATGATGCTAAAGAAAACATTTAATTTTCAACATTTCTTAATTTTCTCTTTCAGGGCTGGCCTAGTCCGAAGGTTTAGGCACGCCCCTGATACCTAGTGAGTAATTGATTTTAAAAAATTGCTTTAACAATAGACGATCATGTATGAGACAATGCATAAATGTTGATGAGATGATGGATTTGAGTCAAGATAGAAGAATGCGGTGTTTGGTTCTCTCTACCTACCCCATGAGGAAGATGGCATGATTGTGTTTAGTTGAATACTATTATATTCATAGTAGTGGAGAGTATAAAGTACAGGTTTCTATAGAAACACATAAAATATCAATATGAAGTTTATAACTAATTTTTCCCAAACATATACTATTTTAATACCGCTTTTTCATATAAATATGTAATATCTCACTTAGTATTTTTTTTCTTTAAATACTTGAGTGCAATTTTGAAGAGTGTGTTTCAATTGTATCAAAAAATCTAGCAAAAACATTGATTTTCCTAACCGTGACACCATTTTTAAAGTTTTAACAGATGAAATCATACAGAAAAAAAATGAATCGTTGTCTATGGCAAACTAATCAGCTCTAAGTTAATGTACTTCACACATATAGTATCAATATGAAGTTCATCAGCTTTTTAGTTTGGGCTGTACAGAGGACACAAATTTTCATATTTGTGTACTTACGGCATACGGATTACGGCATACACAAAAAACATCACGACGAAACTCAAATGGTACCCATTGAGAAATTGATGTAAAAAAAATACGCTTAAAAATTGTGAAATCATGACTCTCCACTATTCCATAGAAGTGGAAAGTAAAAACGGATATATCCACAAACACAACAGAACTATGTTCATTGTGTGGGCAACTAACCATTAATATTGCACCTCTAGTTGTGAGTTGGGTTTTTTTTTTTTTACATTTCAGAGTATTCTTGAAATAGTCTAGCACGGGACTTTGTTTCCGCTTCAAATTATACTCACTCGGCTAATTGTACATAGGTATTGTATTATATTATTATTATGTCGCAGACTGACCATACATTTGAACAAATCATGACGTATCGGGGCATTTGTTTAGTGGTTTTGCAGTTCGCTAAAGTAACTGGGATGAAAAAATAGCATCGTCGTGGCTCACATTCTATCTTACCTATTTAAGCCAAAATTTTGATAAGAATAGGTTTGCATGAAGGTATTTTAACGACTCGCGTAAGTGAGTTTCATTTATTTATTATTTATTTACTTACCTTTTATAACACCATATTAATAATGACAACAATAAGTAGATTACTGCTGCCCAACTAGGAAATCCTATTCTAAGGCTAGCAGTTTACAATTTTTACTGACAATTATATGCAATTATGTACCAGGTGATTGTTCCCATTCCACACTAAATATGTACACAATCTCAAATTTCTGCACTCACAATCACTACATCAACAAACATATGGGCTCACACAAAACAGAACAACCAGGTCCCAATGTCCGCCATAATACCTGTCATAAATACTATCTCTGACGCGATTTTTATTTCAGAGCCATAGAAAGAGACTAGTTACCTAACTATGTTGGTGTAATTAATATGAATCACATGGTTCCCAAATCAAATCAAATATGTGTTATGTGTTACTCAAAGAGCATCGCAAACACAATACGGCATAGTTACAAATGTTTTTAATAATTTTAAGTGTATATTGTGTTATTACGTCATCTATCAGTTAATAATTCAATAGTCGCGATCAAGTGTCCCGCAGCCAAATGCACCGCACCCAAGTGTCTGTCACATCAAGTGTCCCGCACCCATGTGGCAGCAGCCAGGTATCCCTTTCAGCATTAATCATTTGTATGTGATTGCAACTTTATGCATTATATCCCCATGATTCCCAGCATGTTTCATTCAGTCACATCAGCCGTGAGATGCCGAGTGTCTGGATGTTGTTAAGGATCCGTTGTGCAACTCTTGCTGCCGTCACAGAGCCAAACAAAACAAAGCCACCGATGCGAAAAGTGGTCCCAAATTAAATGCGGGTTATAGACGAGGCGAGGAAGGGACGAGACACAGCCACGAGGGACCAGGGTTCGTCTGGAAATAGGCGAGTGAAGACGTCTAAACGGAGAGATGTTAACCGTGTGACTAAAATGACTGACCCAGATGTTGAGTCCCGAGACAATTTGAACGGACTCAAATTGAAAGATAATAGGCGCCACAGTTTTAAAACATATGTACAACTCTATCGTAATGCATGTAAATTTACAAGTTGCAACTTATTTTATTTTTTTTATTTTTGATTAGGAAACAAAACAGGAGTACAGATAGAAAAGTACATGATAAATATAAAAGAAGTATACAACAATCTGTACACCCAATAACATTGTTTCACATAACAATAGAATGGTAAGTAGTACAAACTATCCACATGAATACAAAATAAAGAAAACAAAAGAATATGCATATTTAAAAATAACAAACAATTTCAATAAAAAAAACGTTAGAATAAGCATATTTTGTTATAAAAAAAAAACATATTTTGTTATAAAAAGTGGGAACAGGAAATATGGAAAGGGAGAGGACGGACAGGGAGAGCAAATCTCATATACCTACATATGTAGAAATAATGTTGAAAAATACGAAACCACTATTCACTGCCGCAAATTACACGCAAACTGATTAATAGATGAATCAAAGATATCAGCATGCATCGAAAATAATGCATTAAATCTACGACAGATGCGTGGGATCGTAGCATTCATCCGCAAATTGGTTCTACAGTGTGGAACATGTAAGATGTTTGACTGGCGAACTGACCTTCCCGGGACCCGAATATTCACAAAACTGACAAGCTCAGGCGAGTCCATAGCATCGTTCAAAATTTTATGAAGCATTAATTGGTCGAATAAGGTTCTTCTGGATTCTAGGGTATCATATTTGTGGTATTTAATTGAATCACGATAGCTATCAAAGTTAAGTCGTAATTTGTAATTTAAAAAGTTAAAAAATTTGCGTTGAATTCTCTCGATTCTAGCTATATGGAAGCCATAGAAGGGGGACCATATCTGTGTGCAGAATTCGAGTTGAGGACGTATATATGCTGAGTAGAGTGTATAAAAAGTTTTACTGTTTCTGAAAGGTTTTGATATTCTAATTATAAATCCAAGCATTTTGTTGGCTTTTGATATTACATGATTAATATGTTGGATGAAATTTAATTTAGAATCTAATATAACTCCCAAATCACGGATATGATCTACTTCCTTTATTCCCGAACTATTAAAAGTGTAAGTATAGTTGATTTTATTAATATTTCGAGTAAAAGTTATTTTGTTACACTTGGCTATGTTGAGTACAAGTTTGTTTGATTGACAGTATGCAAATAATCTGTTAAGGTCTTGTTGTAGGTTATTACAGTCAGTTGTAGATTTAATAGTCAAGTAAATTTTCATATCATCGGCAAATGCAAGATAATGAGAAAAAATAAAACATTTATAAATATCATAGGTATAGATATTAAAGAGTAAGGGGCCTAGGTGAGATCCTTGAGGAACCCCTTATGAGGACATAACACGCTCAGTTTTCGACTAAATAACTGAAACCATTGTATATATAAATATGATCATGTTTCCACTTACAGAAATTTTCTGGCCTAAGATACGTTCTTCTCTGTGTGCCGTATCAGGTCTCCCCGACGTTGGCGATTACTCTGGAGAATGCTTCTCTGTCCTGCGCCATTCGGACCAGCTCTCCTACCAGCGTTATTCCAGTCTACTGTCGGATATTGCCATATTGCGCAGCCAAGACATCTGCCTTCTCCAACTCTACGACGACCCTCAATCTTGCCCTGTATTATCAGCTGCAACAGTTGATACTTTTCTCCTCGCAGAATGTGGCCCAAATATGATACCTTACGAATTAAGATACGTTAAAAAAATATTTCCTTGTCGAATCACGGTCTGCCTTTTTGATCTGGTGATCGTACTACACTAGCTATTCCAATTTATTCTACTCAATTTCTCGGTTTCTCTTTTTTAAGTACAATCAGCAAGACTATGGAATGCCTTGAGTCATTATTTTAAGACGACTCATCATTCGTCTTTAAAAAAAGACTAAAGTTGTTGTATCAACCTGTCTAATAACTAATAATTTTAAGGTTTTTTCGTTAACACTGTGGAAGTTCATAATCATCTCCCTCGTACCCCCATTTGCTATGTAACATTTTGTTTTAATTTTGTATTTAGTTTGAATATTGCCTCTGATGGTGCTGGCTGAGTCCAGTGAAAGCGGTTAGGCATTAAAAATAAAAACTCATTGTGGATTAAAACTGTGTTATTTAATTATTAAAAATAAAACCTATTTTATGTCTAATAACTCTAAATTGACAATCCTTCCCCATCCTTCTTCTCACAACCTACAACCTCTATCTCCCTCCATATTTTGTTGCTGTCATTTTACATTTAATGTTGTTACATGTTTATCTTTCTGTATAAATTTAATGCACCTACCACTACACTATTTATGGTCTCAAGTTGCGTTGGTTGGTTGGAAGAAATTAAATAAACCCGCCATTGTATACATTATTGTACATGAAGTTAATAAATAAATATAGTCCAAGAGTACGTGACCGCAAGACTTAACGAGTGTTAACAGTCACATGTACAAGATGCATGTAAGGAATAGCCCTTCATATGCTTGTGGAAAGAATGTAGAGACCCTGGACCATGTGTTTTTTGAATTCCCAATCCACACCGCAGATGATTTGTAATATATACTTAATACTCCACTACCAATCGATGTGTCACAACTTCTGTCGTTGAATTCCCTGCATATTTATTTCCACATAGCAAAAGTTCTTCTTCTTAATGGATTCAGTCTATAATGCAATAACCTCAACTCTCAAAATAATTTAATAGTATTTTTATATTGGCAGAAATCAAGTCATACCTCCATCGCTTCAAAATAGTAATAGATGCCTTGTGCCAATAGCAACAGCGAACAGTCTATAGACTATTTCATCGAATGTTGCATTACCCGATGTTACAGAGCGAGCGATGGAATATCCAAATTCTTCTCCAAAGCCAAAATATTGACTTCGAAAATTGAAAATAGATCGCAAGCAATTACCAACTCTAATTAAGTATATAGAATTTTCGAAGCTGGTTGCACAGCAGAAGACGGCTGAAATAAACAAATAAAAGCATCGAAGAAGCGCACATTACACGAACGAGGTTTTCAACGCGGTCCGATTTTCAACGCTTGAAACACCATCCAAAATACAGGTTACTCCAAACATGGCTTTCTTCTTCTTCGTTTCCTCAATGCTGAGGGTCGTGATCTATGGGGCCGCTTATGGACAGAAATAGTCGCCTCCAGTCCTCTCTGCCCTCCGCAGCACGCACCGCCGAATAAAGGTCGTTCCCAGTCATCTCCTTAATTTGGTCACATCATCACGCAGGAGATCTGCCTCTCTACTTCTTTTGCCTGGTACACTTTCTTTGATAATACTTTTTCCAGGTTACCTGGCTCTCACGTGTATCATTTATGTGAAAAATAACAGCATTTTATTTTTTACTTGTTCCGCGTTTCGTTCAACAGTGTTTTTTTTATCTTTCTCTCGTTTTCTTCGTTTGACTTTGCAATTTGACTATCCGGCATTTGACATGAATTGGACATGATTTGATTTTTTTGGACCCTAACTATTTTGTTTTTAAACATTGCTCTCTGGTCGAGAGATGCCAAATAAACAAAAGATACCGCGAACCTCACACGTGTACACAACACACACGGCAGCCATGTATAGGTACTTGTTTTACAGAACACAAACCCAAAATCATATACAAACGAGACTCAAAATACCATACCCAAACAATAATGAACATTAACCTTGTATTTTTATAAGCAAGCAAGACATTGAAAGACTGACAATAGAACAAATAAAATGATTGGAAAGCCACGTTAGCTAAAGAGAAGAAGAAGGAGATACCGCACCAGGTGACAACAATTGGATACTAAGAACCCTGAGTAGATTTAATATAACTATACATATTACAGACACCATTGAAGTTTCATTGACCGAATCCGAGGGACAGTAATGGGACAGCACTACGCCTGTTATATACCGGGAACGCAACGTGTATGGCACACAATATAGAGAGAATAATTTTCTTTATGCGCTCTAATAACATCTATCTGATTACAATGGAACTTGGCCCTTTTTTCCAGGAAGGAGTTTTTGTTTATCTGACATTTCACAAGGGAATTTATTAAAAATGGTGTTCTTACATGAAATTCATTCAATGATGCGGTGGTGTGAAAAGCGAATGTTTACAGAAATATCTATATAAGATGGAAGGGATTAAAGGGATTATGACTGCAAATCTCATAAGTCCCTTCCGTTCCTTCAGTCCCCTCCGTTCCTTCAGTCCCCTCCGTTCCTTCAGTCCCCTCCGTTCCTTCAGTCCCCTCCGTTCCTTCAGTCCCCTGCGTTCCTTCAGTCCCTTCCGTTCCTTCAGTCCCTTCCGTTCCTTCAGTCCCTTCCGTTCCTTCAGTCCCTTCCGTTCCTTCAGTCCCTTCCGTTCCTTCAGTCCCTTCCGTTCCTTCAGTCCCTTCCGTTCCTTCAGTCCCTTCCGTTCCTTCAGTCCCTTCCGTTCCTTCAGTCCCCTCCGTTCATTCAATCCCCTCCGCTCCTTCAGTCCCTTCCGTTCCGGCAAAGATTATTCTGTGACTCCGCGTTTAATCCGCTACCAGATCGTCGAATGAATTCTTAGTAGATCATTTTTTGTAAATTTATTTGAAGATGTCAAATAAATGAATATATAAAAATATATTAACTCGGATACCTTCCGCTGTTCCGGTGTGCGCTGAACAAATCGACAATGTTTCATCGCAAACAGAAGGATTTTATAGGAACGCACGAATAACTTTCTTTGTTATTGATTAATTCTTTCCGTGTGACCAAACCATCCAAGTGTGTTTACTCTCATTCTGTTAACAAAATCAAGTACGTTTATCTTCGTTCCTTATTCTGTCATACATGTTTTTTTTTGCATAGTCCTCTAAGCGACCTCATTTCTGTGGTATATAATATGTATATAAAATATACTGCAAATAATATTTGCATTATATATCAAATTCGTCGTGTGTCAAATAAATACGCGCACTAAACTATTTCTCATTCGCTGGCAGCCATTATCGATTTGACAGTTCAGAGTATCATATCCCCCGTATTCAGAGTCAAATATGAGTATTGAGGAGACCTCAGGCCCTGAAGGTATGTGTCGTCCTTGAGAAAAGCATAGAAATTGATAGCATTTTTCGTCATACAGATAAAACTGATACCTAGAGCATTATATATAAAATCAAATATTTTGTTGGTTTGGTACCTAAGTATTTAATATTTGAATTTTTCAATATTGTATTAGTAAGGTGCCCAGTGGGAAAACAATGCGATGTATTATTTGAATATACCTTACAGAAAGAATAGAATTATTTCTCACTCGTTCTCTCGTATGCATCCAAAATATCTTGTCTCCGTGCTCCGTTTGCTTTATTATTTGACACTTAAAGGAATGTGCGTACTTTCAAAGTAGCAGAATGCGCATGCCCAGAACAGCTATTATGTATAGTGCATGCCACGTACCATACCATACCATCACGCCATTTCCCTATTTGGGGTAGGCAGAGAGAACCGAACGCCAGACTCCTCTCTCTTGACATACATTCCTCGCTTCATTCACGTCCATACATCGTCTCATACACGCTCTTCTATTATTCTTACTTCTAACATCTCCATCTTTCAAAATCCCATTTATGTGATCGTGCCAACTCTTTCTTGGCCGACCTCTACTTTTCATTCCTCTTTTATCAGCCTTGTATACTTTTTTTGTCAGACGGTCATCACTCATTCTTTCTATGTGGCCGAACCACCTTAGGGCATTTATTTTCATCTTACTTACGATATTTCTTTCAATCATACATTCTCGTCTAATATCCTCATTTCTTATTCTATCATACATCGTTTTACCACACATTCGTCTTAGTGACCTCATTTCAACCGCGTTAATTCTACTTTCATGCGTCTTCTGCTATGTCCATGTCTCACTAGCATACATTAGAGTCGGTGCGACGATACCATTGTGTACCGCGAGCTTTGCTTGCCTCGAAATAATTGGGTCAGCCATTACCGGTCTTAATGCACCATTCACTCTATTACCTGCCGTTACTCTCCTTTCAATATATTTTTCCAATCTTCCATCACGCTGAAACATGCTTCCTAAGTATAAATATTCATCCACTTGTTCTAATTGTACATTCTCCACTCGTATCTCGCATTTTGTTCGTCTTTCGCTCTTCTCAAATACCATCACTTTAGATTTAGTTGCATTCATTCTCAATCCATTTTGCATGCATCCATCGAATACTATTTTAACCAAACATTCCAAGTCTTCCACGCTTTCAGCCATTAATACTTTGTCATCCGCATACATTAGATCACATACAGTCACACCTTCCAGTTTCAGCCCAATGTTCTCATTCATTCTTTCATTCAGTGCTCTCACACAGTAGTCAATGTATAGATTAAAGAGCCACAGTGATAGTACGCACCCTTGCTTCACTCCCATATTAATGGAGAACCATCCTGTGAGAGAGTTTTCAATTCTCACACAGGCTTGGCTTTCCTCATATAGAGATGATATTGCCCCTATCAGCCTGCTACCCGCTCCATACACTGATAGCACGTTCCAGAGTTTTTCACGGTCTACTTTGTCATAGGCCTTTTCCAGGTCCATTCGAAGGGAAAAAATTTGGTCGGTGCACTCCAACAAACGCTCCTTTTGCATCTCATACCTTGCTTGCTGTAGCCTTTCTCAACTTTTGATCTAGTATCCTAGCATACAATTTTCCAACTGAACTCAGCAGACTGATAGCTCGGTAGTTCTTGCAGTCTAATTTTGACCCTTTTTTAAAGAGGGGCACAATCACTGCGTTTCTCCAATCTGACGGAGTATGTCCTGTCTCCCAACATTTGTTGAAGAGGCAATGACACCATTCCATCGTCTTTTCGACACCATATTTGATGAATTCAGTTGGTATGCAATCAAATCCCGCAGCCTTTCCTGTACGTGCATGCTTCACTGCCTCTCTGACCTCTTCTATTGAAATTTTCTCGCTGTCATTCTCACATTCATTTATCGGTATTTTTGCATCGGTATTTTGCATATCGTATTTTTGCATTGATAGATTTTGCATAGTTAATAATCTGGCAAATTTAGTTCTACGGAGTTGCTATCATTTAAATATTTTGCTGCTCTGTAAATTTACTGAGACTTTTCTTTTATAAGTAAATTTAAAACTTATTTTATTGTTTTTGAGGTTAAGTCAAAAAAACAAGCTTCATTGTGCTTAATTTGTTACGAATACTACAGAATTAATTTGTCCAACTTAGCTTGATCTATTATGTTGTGTATATAATCAGGCAATGTTTAATTTATTTTTTATTTTACAACACTTATAAATAATCTGCTGAGAGCCGTGGCACTGTTGGTGAGCTGTTTGGTTCCTGTGCGGGCGTCCTGGGTTCGATCCCCAGCAGAGGAGAAATTTAAATTCATTTCTCACGCTAGTATTTCTTCTCAGGGCTGGAAATACTGGTTAGTTGGAAGAAATTTCCATTTGCCATTGCCAATTGTTGTAAGAAGTTAGTTGGAAGTGTTTATTATTATTATTTATCCTACCAATAAAATAAAAAAAAATACATACAGTCTAACAAAGTATAAAGGAATACATCATTTCGTTGAAATTGTTGAGGATTTCTCAGGTTACCTGATGTCAAATTCACTTCAAATAACGAAGTTGCTTTCAACGTACCTTGAAAGCCTGAGGCTTTCTCAAGATTTGTCTGTGAATACGGGTATTCAGTCAAAGTGATTGATGATTTAAAGCCCCCGTTAATTCCTTTTCACTCTTCACAATTTATCACATCGTTTAAACCCAACCCTTTTTTTATCACTCCAAATTATTTCAACTTTATTTTATTGAAGAATCGACCACTTATAGTGTTTTTAATGGCGAATTGAAAATGGAATAGGCAGAGGGAATCGAATGTCACCTTCTATCTTGACACGCATACATGATCTTCTATTGTTAAATTAAATCTTTATACGTTTCCTTCTTTCAAAATGTCATTCACATGATCCATTTCTTGTACAACCTCGACCTCTAGTTTCATTTCTGTCCGCTTTGTATATTTTATTCGTCAGACGTTTTTCATTGAAAAATAAAGTGAATTATCCCCATGTGGCTCAACCATCTCGGCGTGTCCACTTTAATTCTATTAATAACGTATTTCGTTATATTATGTTATGAGGTTTTTTAATAAAACAAATTGACTGTAGTTCTACATGTACATTTTCATCAGGAGTCATATATTTACCCAACTGATCCACAAATGCAGGCCAGCTTTATTCTTTCTTGTGTGATTTTATTGTTGACTTCTGACTCTCTTGGTGTGTTTTATTTTATTATATTCATTAAGAACAGTTTTATAAGATGTATTTTTGGTAATTGTTTACAAGAACTGTCCCTGGCCGATCGCAATAATTTTTATATCAATAGATAGATAAACGCGTATACATTACGGGAAAAATAATAACTTTTGGCGGTAAGGCTTTAAAAATTAAAAAAAAAATGTTAGTTTTCTAACACAATTTGAATTTCTGAAATCTAGATGACACAGTCAATTTACACACAATTGAGTTTCTCTGTAATCAAAGATTTATTGAATTAATTAATTAATTCACATGTTATATTCACAATCAAAACAGTAACAAAAACCAACTGTAATTGTAATCAAAGAAACGTCATTTAATGTTATTAATTACAATGTCTGTTTCTAAATCACAATTACACATATTACTCCCTTTATCAACAAAATTACACTATCTCGACAATTTGCTATCTCATGACAGCTGAGCCCAAGGAAAAATACACCACAGACATACAACAAAATTTTCAAATTTATTAACTTATCCGAGTCATAGAGTAAGTATCTAATAAGAGTAAGTACTGAAACTAAATAAAACTATATTTTTCTTTACATTTAAAATACATCATGATACAATTACACAATTGAAAAACAAATAATACAATTATAATTTTTCATTCAATTTTATAAATATTTTTACATATTATTGCTTGAAGAGAACATTGTTCAGGTGAACGGATTCAAGGAATGAGATTTTGGAAAGATTTGTTAGAAAACTGGGAAATGAACTATGTTCGGTAAATGTGGCAACAATTACAACCCTTTCCTCTCCCAAAAAGTATCGCTACCTACATTAGTCAGTAGTCATTATAATCGTCTACAACTCGTCGCCGTATACGTCTCACATTGACATTTGAAGTTCAATAGTTTCGATGCAAGACGAAATATACATATTTCACGTTATTATATCGATCAACTAACACTAGGCGCCGTGCGCATTTAATACCCAAACCGTGTTTGGAATTTGTGTGTCATACTAACATTATAGTGTGATATAGAAGTTAAGAGTGGTGCCTTTCTTGATTTGGTGCTGTGGCAACAGCAAACTGTTCCATCGACATAGCTGCGCGCGCACACGTCGAACGAAACGTATCCATCGACAAACCTCCCGCTCAGCTGGGCCTTCATTCGTGTCTGTCGCCTCTGCCATTGAAGACGTTAGTAAAACGAAGCTCTCCGCTTCGCCCACGTTCGAGATATTTCAATAATGAATTAACTTAATTTTTATATTTAAAAATCGTGTAAAAACCATTGTAATGTATACCAGAAAAGTAAAGAAGAATAAACTGTAAGTAACGAACTAAAAATATTTGAATTTACTTAAAGACCATCCCCATAGTGCAATATTCCCTTCTTAGAATAATTTCCTTAACCAATGAATGTAGATGCATTAAGAATATGCTTTAGTCCTTGTCTCATACAGATTTAATAGATTGGGTTGAGGGCTGAGTATACTGTAGGTGATACAGCAGCGGTTGATAAAATTGTTTCTGTCGTAATTGTTCTTGACAAAGGTGTGGAAATAATAGACTGTTGTGGCATGATGTTCTAGATGAGCAGTTAAAGGCATCATTACAACACTATCGACCAGGTTATTTTATATTTTATAAATAAAGAGGATGTCTGTGATTTTTCTTAGTATTTCTGAAGGAAGTAATTTATGCTCCCTTAAGGATAGGACGTAAGTCAAAGAAACGTTAAATTAACCACATTCCATGGAAATTCCACTACTTTGTCTCGTTGTGATATACAGCCAAGCTCAGCAATGTTGGCACCGATAGCGTATTGAGGTGTTAGGTCTCACGCTTGACCTTAGATCACACCAATAGTATATTGTATCTGGTGCCAAAAATTTCCCTTTATCTAATCTTACCAGATTAGATCTAATTATATAGTCTATTCTAACCAGAAAGAAAACTAGACTGCTGAACTCAAAAGAAGGATCGGACTATGTTAGGCTGTCTTCAGAAAATAGGTTACATCTTGAAAAAAAACGGAATGTACTCATAAAACTGAAAAAAAGTGTAGGAAGCGTGTGTGCTGCCGGTTGTTACATATGGCTTAGAAACAGTACCTCTTTCTAAACTAAGCGCCGTGAAACTGCGAGTCATTTAGAGAGCTATGTAAAGAACCAAACTGGGTCTGTCACTTAGAGATAAGACAAGAAAATGAACGACGAGAAAATGATCAAAAGTACCTGATATTATCCACCTTGTGGCGACTCTGAAATGAAAATGGACGGGACAGAGCCAGAAGCTTGGACGATAAGTGGACAAATAGAGTACTGACTTGGAAACCTCGTGCGACAGTTAGAGGTGTGAGGCGACCGCAGATGAGGCGGAGGGATGATATACAACGCTATGCTGGAACGTCCTGGATGCAAACTCCATAGGACAGGACGACGCACGTGGAGTCAAATGCAAGAGGCCTTCGTTCAGAAGTGGACGAAAATAGGCTTAAGAAGAAGAAGAATCCAATTATTTGACAACTATATATTTATTCCCTTTTTAACTGACTTCAAAATAATCTTTCATAGATATGTTACCTGATCATGGAAGGATAATATATGGAAATGGAGTAGCTAAAGATGGCAATAAATGACTGGCTTACATCCATTGGAATTAGTGAGCCAAACAAGAGATTAATTTTGGCAATGTATTTGGTACCAAACTGGATCTATCGACAATCTACATCTTAGTTTTTACACTGTCCTTATTTTATGAAAAATTGTCGACCTACACAGAGAACAGCCTTAGGGAAGTCGATAATTATATATTTTTATGTACTGTATGTAAAAAAATTAAATATATAAATAAATAAGTCTCGGGTTAGATTCCCGATGGAAAGAGTTGTTTTTAATTGTGTTTACAGTCTGGATCTATGGACGATAAATATATGTAGTTAGTTTCCAGAATGTGGCAACTTGTTGTTTGATGCGTGTTAAATTAATACTTTACGTTGTACCTGTTATTTGCCCGAAAAGCTATTTAAAAAAAAGATTAAAAAACGACTTCCTTAACCACCACTCGTTCTGCTTATGGGGACTTATAAAGACCCCTCGCAAAACTCTGAAGTAACACACGAAAAACATAAGAAGAGTCCGGTGAACTCTAAAACCTTACAGACACGTAACTTTAAGTACCAAAGAGATCTATTATAAGGAAACATAGCTACCATATACTGAAAGTGAAAATAGGAGTGCACCGTATTTTTGACAAAAAGTCTTGAAAGCCCTGAAATTCCTCTTCGTGGCTGCAAGGTCCGCATGACCAATGGGTTCAAAGGAATTCCTTCGGACATTGTTGAAGAGTTCTCGTCGAAATGCTGACACGGAGAAGTTAAGTGTGTTCCCATCGGACAAAATCGGTTGACCCGGTAAAGAATTACTCTGTACGACATAATATGAAGAAAATATATTGCTTTTATTATTTTCTCATGAATTTCATAATCAGATCTTGACGAGTCTTGAACTTATATTTTTTCCTTCCATACATTAAGATTCAAAATTGTATAAATATCTTTAATTTTTTTATTGTGAAATTGACTACAGCATTTTTACATCCAGATAGGTACAATATAATAAAAATAAAGATACAGAAAAAGGTCTTAAACCTAGATGCGAACTGTCGTCAGTTTTCCCATTATAACTTTAGTCATCGACCAATACGTCTGTTCGGGCGTTTAAGATCCAGCCTATCCATATTCAATCCTTGGATTATTATCACCGCGCTGAGACCAGATAAGAAAGTAGCTACCTTCGGAATCTACATTCAAATAATTCGGAACATATTAAAAAAAGGAACATTCATTTATTTTAGTTGGTTATAATTTTTCACAAGTGTCAGACGCATAACAAATTCCTCATTCATATTTCCAAGAAAACTTTTATGTTCCCACCATAGAATTATAATTCCCACTAAGTGATCTGTACCATTTCAAGAAAATTACGAAGCTCTGTTCGAGAAAAGCGGAAGGCAACATCCGGCGCATCGCCGAGAACCGAGTTAGTCGATCTCAGTTCCTGGTGTTCTCTTGTCCTATCTCAACCCGACCAATTCCTTTAAAATATACAGTCTACTTAAACGATTCGGGCAGTATCGTCCAGAGACAATATTACCAATTTTTCATTTCGCCAGGGCTACAACAACCAACAACGACTTTTTCACAGAAACAATTACTTACGTAGGTAGAATATTTACAGTTTATACTCGTTATGTGTACTCTAGTCATTTTCGGTACAAGTCTGTTATGAATATTTGCGATTCAATTAACATTATTTTTCTATGAATAGAACAATATTAGCATAAGCAATCGGTAACTAATGCCTACCTACTTGACAGGTGACGCCATTATCGTGGAGTGTTTTCGCGCCATTTCTTTATTTATCTATGGAGGAGGTGCACAAAGCGCTGTCTGTGACTTCAATAGGGTTGCCAACGAGAAAAACGATGGTACTTTTCTGTTTTGTGAAAACATACATAGGCCCGATATTACAGTTGGCCCTCCCCTTAACATTAATCTTGAGTTTAACAAACTCATCGAGTTTGTTAAACTCAAGATTAATGATAAGGGGAGATTGAATCCATTTCCGTATTACAGTGCAATATGACATGTGAGTTACTAAATCTTCAATTATAGACATATTTTACTTTTTCTGTGGTTATTATCTGTCAAATTTTAAATAACCTCAAATAATACGATCTACAAAACGGGACGCTACAACTTGAAATACTATTGTTTTATTATCCAACATGGTAAATTTCACCAAAATAATGCTTTTAGATGCCCATGTTAGTTTCAATATGGCTGTCAGTTTGTTTTGTTGTGTGGCGCCACCGTCGATACAACTAACGCCTCTAGTGATAGAACACTGAAACTAAACGCGTTGCCTAGTAGCAACGAGTCGAGAAATGACAGTTGACTCACAGTTACATAAATACTTAATCCGCCAGAAACGTTGAGTTAAATATTTGTCGTTTTAGTGACGTATTTGAGGGAAGATTAGGCCTAAACGGACACTGTATGTTTTTGTAAAACTTGAGTTTAGCTCTTACATAAACTGAGACTGTAATACCGGCCCATAGTCGATCTTGGAGAAATTTATAGGATGGAGACAATATTTACTATAGATTGGTTCAAGATGAGGAGGTTATCAATGTGATTTTTTTATAGTCGTACAGCGATAACTCATTTCCATGTTGACCGTTTCGACAGTTATTTTTTCATTAGAAGTAAAAATTTCATGAATGGTTCCATTTAAAATTGGTCAAGATTTAATGATGAGATTCACGAGAAAACCTTGAAAATTTTAAATTCAACGATAATTCTTTTACACGTTGTTCGAATTTAATTATTCTATTTTTGTAGAAAGAGCGTACCTTAGAGGTGAACCAATATAAATTTTGCAAATATCCAATGGTGGAATTCGTGATAAAATTATCAAACCATTGTTGGCCAATCGGGGCTCATTTGGTTTGATATCTAACTCCTGAGCCAAGAGACCGGATTCGATTCCCGGTGGAGATACAGTTTTCAATTGTGTTTTCAGTCAGGACCTGTGAGACGATTAAGTCTCCAGAATGTGGCAACTTGTGTTAAAATTAATCTTTGTAACTGTTAGTTGCACAAGAAGCAATATAAAATAAATAAATAAATTTAGTAATTTAGTGAAACACTGTAATATGTTTTCCTTTTTCCTCCTCACTACCCCAAGGTGATACCTATATTGGGGAATGATGAATTCGCATTTTTCAATGTTATTTTTTTATTGCAAATTATCTACTAGTATCATGCTGAGATTGTATTTTGAGACTTTCATAACAATGTATCTGTGTGTTCTGTGTGCTATGTGCTATGTGCTATGTACGGCGTGTTTATTTTACTTTATCAATTATAGACTAAAGTACTCATTAAATTCTTTTAAAATTTTGCAAATTTGTATATCTAATACTCGCTAAGAGTCCATTAGATTTTGAAGAATATCTGATCAGAGCTTCTCATTTTTTTAACTGTCAAACATTCCATAGTGACTCCAAGTTCAGGAAACTTAAAATTTGATATTTTTATTTTTAAATTGCTCAATAGGCGCATCTCTTTCATAAAATGGAATTAAAAAATTATCAAGTCTTTATCTTCATAAAATATTTAAATCAAAAATGATATAACAAACTAATTTCACGCAAATGCTAAAAGAGAATAGCAGTGGCCACAACCCATTCGTTTGAATTGTAAACAAAATGTTATTAGTTACATATTATTGTATAAATGAAGCTGTTGTATTTCAAAAAAAAAAATACATAAATTCAATAAGATGGCAACCCTGCGGTGTTGTTGCCTGTTCAAACGAGAGAAGGAGCCACAATCGTTCATCTTTTGTCTCGGCATGTTGCCGGTTGTGTCTGATTATAATATTACAGTGCCTACCTACATCTACACACATTCAGTCGCTAATCGCTCGTGTCAATAAAAAACGTCACAGTCGGTCCACGATAACCAAACTTCCCGCATGTCTGACATATGTATTATAATATTGTTGCAATAAGTATTAAATTTTGTTGTGTGTATATGTGCGTCGTACTTGATAATTGAATTTATCTTATCGCCGTCTGAGAATTACATATTATGAATGTACCTGTATTGTTACCATTTGAGAACATGTTATGTCACAATGTTTTATTTATGACGATTGTTTTTGTGATTTCTGTTTATTGGTATATATATTGTAACGTTGCATAACTACCTACTTCATGTAAGTTATTTTTATGACTTTCAGTAGCGTATCCTATTTATTTATTTTATTTTATATATTTCAGTGAACATCAAGGCCGTAGCCAGAAAATAATTTGGGGGGGGGGGGGGTTTAGCTTAGTGGAACAGTAGAAACAAGTCGCCCCGCGTGCGTATCCCCGTGCGAGTACCAAACGAGCGTAAAGGACAGTCATCTTAAGCAATAAAGCAATGATAGTGTTAGTGTGTGTGTGTTTGTCTCACGCGTCCTGGAAAAATAAGAACATCTAAAAATATAATGTATGTGCGAGCATGTACCAGTATATCTGACGCAGTGTCACACTAAAAAAAATGTGATAAAAATGCTGAATTATTAAACATATTTCAATGATTATATTTTTCATACAAAATATAATCATTGGGTGCACCGTAACAACAGAGTGAAATGGGTGCTCCGTATGTAACTGCAGTCTCATTGTTACTTACTAAAGAAATATCTTCTTACATACAGCTATATAAACAATATTCTTATACACACATAACCAAAAAATTAGCCAAAAAAGTTTACATCATATTACCAAGCTCATTTATATACATTTTTTTTTAATATGAATAATGAATATGTCCTTGTTCAACAAGTACATATACATCTTCCTACGTTCCCTAAAACAAGCAAATAAATGCTTGTGCTATAGATGAACGAAATCAATCGAGGCAGGATTCGAACTCGCGACCACTGGATTACTAGCCCAGGGCGCTAACCGCTCTGCCATCGACCCATCTAAAAAAAAGACAATTAATAAAAACTGAAACTAAAAGTGTAATTAAAAACTTAATGACTTATGCTTGATTAATGGGAAAAGGAAAATTGTGACAGTGAGGGTGGAGGTTTTATTAAGTATTTTTAAATCAAACAAAATTGATTAAGTTTCTTTATATATATTTCCTTTCTTGACGACCGTTTCAGGACAGGTCATAACGTAATTATTGTGACAATCTTGACGTATGCAAGTGAAACCTGGACATGGCAGAAATCGCACGAAAGCAGAATAAATGCAGGTTTTTTTTTTTTTTTGAAAAATAAACATGTCCTTGCAATAAGTACATCCATCATATAATACATCCTCATACATTATCTAAATTAAGCGTATGCTTGTGTTATAGGTGAATGAAAACGGACCACTGGACTGTGTTCAGATACAACGCTCAACTTGAACGCAGCATCGGGCGTTTTAAATGTCAAATGTCAATTTTCATACATGTCTCTTTTTAGGTTATATTTTCATCGAAAGACAAAAATTGGGCAGTGGAGTAAATAATGATCTCTGACCTTTTATTTAAAATTTTTGAATGATATTTTTAAAAATTAACCACTTTGTCAATACATATTGTCATCATAAATAATGTCAATAAATAATAGACATACGACAGAAACAAATAGAAGTCATCATTCCACAGATAAAATAGAAGTCAACAGATACTATAACTACTGTCAGAGCGTTCTTCACCCGACAATTTTACAAAGAGTTCGGTGCGTACATTCGACGTTCAATCTGAATACCTACCACAGAGTGTCTTTTGAGCGTCTGTTTCCGGTCATTATGAACGGCTTAGAGCGTCACTAAATGCACTCGGCGTTCGTTGTGAACGCAGCCCTGGATGCGTATTTACCTATACGTGTTGATTAGGAGGTAAGTACTTCTTCGAATTAGGCACTAGTTTGTTACGCTAATGCACTTAAAACTCATGTTGAATTCAAGACACGTGTCCTCCAAATGCACGCGGTTTAGTAATTCAAGGCAATTAATTATTGAATATGGAACATACTATATAGCCATGAAGTTGGCGCGCTATTTCATTTCGCTCGCATTTCGTCTGCCACTGTCACATTTGTATTTTGTTCACTGATTATAGGAAATGTTTGTCTGATGTTTATTGAAGTATGTAGTGGTTAATTAGTTATTAGTACAAAGTATCTTGATTGTGTGCCTACCTATGAATGTATCATCAAAACTGTATCATGAAACTATCATCATACAGTTCGTAAGTATACATATTGTCACTGTAAACATGAGGCTGAAGTTTGTAAACTGGTAGCCCTATAACAGGGCTTCCTAGTTGGGCAGTAGTAGTCTATTTATCTGGGTCATTGTAAAATATGGTATGATAAATAAATAAATATAATAATTACCAGTTAATCATAGAAGAGAATTTTGAGAGAAAACATTACACTTTTATCTAGGAGATGGATTTCACTTACCTGAAAAGAAAAAAAATGCATATTTAGTTGAGAGAAATAACAGGTTAAATAAGTTTGCTGTTGAGCATAGGCTTATAATCGTACTTTCACTTTTTTAATTATTTTATTTATTTAAACACTTTATTGTACACAACATTTTTTGCCAGTACAAATGGCGGACTAATTGCCTAGTGGCAATTTCTTCCAGTCAAACATCTGTTACATATATGGATAAAGATGATTCGGTCCATGTACTTTAAAAATATAAAAAAACTAATAAACGTAACTACATGTACATACTAAAAAAGAAGAAAATACACTTCATACATACATATGTGGAAGCCATTAAAACCAATTCATACATTCACACATACATATATGCACCCACTCACCTGCACATTTGGATATGCATGAGGCTTTATTTATTTATTTATTATTATTATTATTTATTAACAAATCTTAGGTGAAACCTATCAACAAATAACAAACATAAATAACATCTATCCACAAATTAGGTGAAACCTGATACAACAATATTTATTTATTTATTTATTTATTTATTTGGGACAGACAACAGCGACAACAAAATAATGAAGGTACAGAACAATAAAATAAGACTTGCGCCAAAACATCTATCCACAAATTAGGTGAAACCTGATACAACAATATTTATTTATTTATTTATTTATTTGGGACAGACAACAGCGACAACAAAATAATGAAGGTACAGAACAATAAAATAAAACCTGCGCCAAAACATCTATCCACAAATTAGGTGAAACCTGATACAACAATATTTATTTATTTATTTATTTGGGACAGACAACAGCGACAGCAAAATAATGAAGGTACAGAACAATAAAATAAGACTTGCGCCAAAACATCTATCCACAAATTAAAATAATATGATCAATAAACATAAATAATAAACCAGAAAAAAAAATGTTATTAAATAAAACAAAGTGAAAAAAACAAACAAGATATGATGGTAGTGTGTAAAGGATTTTGTTTGATAGGAGATGAAGGGGTAGGGAGGAGGGGAAGAGGGAAGAAATGAAGGTCATGAAGGTGTCTGCCGCACTTCACTGGTTTACCACACAATCAACCGGCATCAGTTTACTTCGTATCATTTGTCGATATTTATTAAAACGAAATTGGAAAATATCAACATCATTAAAATTTTCATTGTATTGACGGCATATGCGCGGTAAAATGGAGAATTTTCGATAGTTCGTTCTACATACTGGGACATGAAACAATTCAGGTCTTCTTGTCATTCTTACCGGGGCACGTAATTCAACTAATTTCACGATGTCAGGAGAATCGAAGTAGTTGTTCAATATTTTATATAGTAATGATTGATCATATAAGATGCGTCGGTTTTCGAGAGTGATAAATTTATGAAATATAACCGACTCCTGATAAGATGGAAATTGTTAGTGAAGTGGGAAATTAATGTGCCTGAGATATTTCTTTTGAACAGATTCTAATCTGCTTTTATGAGTGGTATAATTTGGAGTCCACACCGGGGTGCAATACTCTAAGTGTGGTCGAATATTTGCTGAATAAAGTTTGTGCAATGTAAAAGGAAGATGAGATTTGACTAAGTAAAGCAAGAGAGTAACTAATACTAATAAAATGGGTCGATGACAGAGGGGTTAGCGCGCTGGGCTATTAATCCAGTGGTCGCGAGTTCGAATCCTGCCTCGACCGATTTTTTTCACCTATAGCACATGCATTTATGCCTAATTTAGGGAATTTAGTGTGGATATTGCCCAACCCTAATGAATTGGTAGTATAAAATCGGCCATTTTCTAAATCATAGTCATTGAGTTTTAATACCCACAGTTGGGCGACTATTGTTCGCGATTTTCGTGTCTCCGAGCCCGCGTGCAACATTTTAATTTAAGTATATTTACTTTTTCGTTTAATTATTTTGTGAACATTTCAATTTAAGTATATTTACTTTTTCGTTTAATTATTTTGTGAACATTTCAATTTAAGTATATTTACTTTTTCGTTTAATTATTTTGTAAACATTTCAATTTAAGTATATTTACTTTTTCGTTTAATTATTTTGTGAACATTTCAATTTAAGTATATTTACTTTTTCGTTTAATTATTTTGTTAACATTTCAATTTAAGTATATTTACTTTTTCGTTTAATTATTTTGTGAACATTTCAATTTAAGTATATTTACTTTTTCGTTTAATTATTTTGTAAACATTTCAATTTAAGTATATTTACTTTTTCGTTTAATTATTTTGTGAACATTTCAATTTAAGTATATTTACTTTTTCGTTTAATTATTTTGTAAACATTTCAATTTAAGTATATTTAGGTACTTTTTCGTTTAATTATTTTGTGAACATTTCAAATTAAGTATATTTACTTTTTCGTTTAATTATTTTGTGAATATTGACGACCAATACAACAAGTAAGTGCTAATACTTCTTTTTAATTACTTAAACCCATTATTTCTCATGTATCTCAACTTTCTGTTCGTCTGTTCGTCGTCAGACGAACAGAATGCGAGATACGAGTGGAGAATGTACAATTAGAACAAGTCGATGAATATTTATACTTAGGAAGCATGTTTCAGCGTGATGGAAGATTGGAAAAAGATATTGAAAGGAGAGTAACGGCAGGTAATAGAGTGAATGGTGCATTAAGACCGGTAATGGCTGACCCAATTATTTCAAGGCAAGCAAAGCTCGCGGTACACAATGGTATCGCCGCACCGACTCTAATGTATGCTAGTGAGACATGGACATGGCAGAAGACGCATGAAAGTAGAATTAACGCGGTTGAAATGAGGTCACTAAGACGAATGTGTGGTAAAACGATGTATGATAGAAAAAGAAATGAGGATATTAGACGAGAATGTATGATTGAAAAAAATATAGTAAGATGAAAATAAATACCCTAAGGTGGTTCGGCCACATAGAAAGAATGAGTGATGACCGTCTGACAAAAAAAGTGTACAAGGCTGATAAAAGAGGAACGAAAAGTAGAGGTCGGCCAAGAAAAAGTTGGCACGATCACATAAATGGGATTTTGAAAGATGGTGATGTTAGAAGTAAGAATAATAGAAGAGCGTGTATGAGACGATGTATGGACGTGAATGAAGCGAGGAATGTATGTCAAGAGAGAGGAGTCTGGCGTTCGGTTCTCTCTGCCTACCCCAAATAGGTAAATGGCGTGATGGTATGGTATTATATCTCAACTTGTGCTTTCTTGACATAGTTAATTGAAGTTGAATTATCGTCATTCGCGATAATTCAACATAATGGGACTGTTGGTTCGTCCACGCACGTAGTATAGCAGTCAGATTTTGTTACGCGTGTTACGGTTCAATCCCGGAACACAGGCGTAGGTAACAGTAAGTAATAACTCTATAGAGGTTAGATATTTCATCCCTCATTAATATTCATAACCAGCGGCGACTCTATATAAAGTGCGTTGGATCAATTGCACTAACATTTTTTAAATGATATATTGTAAAAAATAATATTTAAATATGTTTTTAAAATAGTATTACGCTTTACTTTATTACTGTTATTTTTCTAAAAATAATAATTACTTAGTAAACGCTGTCCATATACTTTATATCTTCGCGATCGATATAATATTATGTAATCTACCACAATACAAATATTATTTAGTACGGCGTACGATATCAAAAACGCACCGAGTCAAAATTGTCTGTTGTATAGCATATGTATGAAAAGACAGAGATAGTACCGTATTAGATGAGAAAGAGATACTTGTACTTACTAGCAATGCATTCATTTCACAAATTTCGTGCGTCGCACCAAATTATCATATCTTAGATGTACTTAGAATGTATATCTCTATCTCGCTCTCTCTAATATGATCGCAATTATTATTGAAACATGAATATTCCCGTGTTATCTTTTTTCTTCGTAATGTAAACACTATACATGAGCATTGAGCATGCGTAATTAGAGTAATTTGTCAGGTTTTAGTCAGTTGAAACAAACTTTGTTTATATCGTATATCATCGCTTTTTACAAGATAATCTAAATCAATAAATATTTGTGTATAGTTCAGATATCTTATATATTTAAAAACGAGTGAATTAATAGATGTGTTTTACATTAAAAATAATAAGTCTTCTTTTGAAAATAAATCGTGGAGGTCTTCCAAGACCAATGTTAAATATTAAACAACAATGCAAAATTAGAACTAAGAATTTTGTTCGTGTTTTTAAAATGCAGTTTTATGATAAAGCATCATGGTTATGTGGTTGTGACAAATTAAATAGTTTATTTTGTTTTCCATGTTTGCTATTCGATGGCGACTATATCTACTTGGATTGTTGGATTATTAAAGGTGTTAATGATTTGGCTCAATTATCCGAGAAATTAAAAAAACATAATTCTTCACAAATTCATTTACGCAATACAATAAATTATCTAACATAGATACTGTTGACATTAGAACACAATTAGATTGTGGATATCGATCAATAACAAACGAGTGAAGTTTTTGCCAAATAGAAACAGCGCAGGATTGAACTTCTTTACAAATAGGTAAAATATTTTGAATATGTATATTATTTATTCTATGATTATTTCATTTTTATCCATAATATACCAACGTAGACGTATATATCTATGTAGATATACGTAAACGCATATCGATTAAATACCAATTAATTTATTATTAATTCAGGAAAAAAATGCACTACCAAAAATTATCAAAAATACGAACTACCAGTCGCCACTGTTCATAACCAACAGAAAATCATATATACACACACCTTAAACCCCCCATAGTAGGAAGATGTATATGTCCTTGTTTAACGAGGCACTGCCAAAAACTCCATTTTTTCAAAAAAAAAGTTAAAACAACACATAATGCATGATAGTGCTTTCAAATAAATTTTTCTGTACTCCCGGCTAACTGTTTTGGGCTCCACTATGATTGAATTTTCAATTTTTTTGTAAACTTCATTGTAATGCTAATGTTTACCACATTGTATAACATGTATTAATCTAACAAAATGTCAATATAAACCAAAATGTATGTCAACACTCATACCAGCAAACGCTGTCTGTGTTGAATTTTTAAATAAATAAATAAATAAATATTCATTAAAAAAAAGTTGGTGTGGGAACAGAAAGTAGGAGCGCACGCTTTAGTATATCACGCGTTAGCCAATTTTCAAGTGAAAGTGCCTGATTGTATAAGTTTAGAGGAAGTATAAAAGAAAAATAAGCTTTCATTGTTAACTGGCTCACCGTTCACTGAATGTGAAGATAAGGTGAGCCGTATTTTTGACCAAAAAGTCTTGAAAGCACTCTCTCCTGAGAAATAATATCGAATTTAAAAATAAAACTAAATAAAAAAGTGATTTTAATGTACATATTTTTGTTATTGTATATTGAAAATTACTATACTAATTTTTACTTCATACAATAAATAGATAAAACAAAAAAATAACAGCTAAAATTATATCAATTTAGCATCTGGGAGGGCTACTCATGACACTTTCTCAATACGTTCTTAGCTTGCCTTAATCTTAAAAATGTATAAATCAGTACTCGATCATAATCCAATATTAATCTTTCTATACATTTAATCGCGAAAAATTGTTAATATCAACGTATACTATGAATTTTTCATTAATTATTGTAGATACAAATCAATTTTTTTTTAATACTAGACAACCCATGCTTAGAAGAGTGATTTATGCCAAATGGAAGAAAAAATAAATTATCGAATATTACGACTTACAGATTAATACTATTATTAAGATAAATTTAGATATTGCGGAATACATAGTAAGAGAGTTAAGTGATTAGAGATGTGAAATGTTTACTGGTAGAAGGACTTTTATGTTGGGATAGATGTCATATTCGTAGTGCATCGGACATTCAAAGAACACATGATCAAGTGTGTTTCCAATTCTGCCCCGCATGCACAAGAAGGGTTTTCTTATACATATATTTATTTTTTATAGGTGAGAAGCAATAGAACAATTACTCAATGTCATTCTCGTGATAATATTATTACTAATCAATATTATTATTCAATTAATTTATCATCAAATATTGCTAAATTCTGAAGCTGATCTTAATTTTACTGTAATCAACTTCATGAGTAGCTCTGCTGACATAGAAAACTTTTGAAATTAGTTCGAAAGCGTTCGTTAATAAATATCCTAGTCGTTGACTGCGCACTCGACAAACGGCGGCTGACGTTTATTTGCGCGGGAAACTGGCTCAGTCACTGCTAACATAGCCGACAGGATCGATATTGCGATTCAAGATGGCCGCCGCCAGTCTCAATGTCACCCTGTCGACACTGACTGTGGCACGGCCCTCATTTACAACCGAACGGGACCACGGAGAGGGGAGAGCGGGACGACGAAAGACAGAGGTCTGAAAATGACACGTGGTGTGTCCAAATTTCCAAAACATTAAACGTCACGGAAGCGAAGAAATTACAGAGAAAATCGTGACAACATAGCCATTTTTCTCCGAGAAAAACAAAAGGCAACAATTACATCTCACAAAGTTCAGCAATATGGTTAACCACCTATCGTGAAGGTTGTAGGAGAGACGAGACGAATGTATCGTACTTAATTTTATAAATTAATGCACATCCGCAAACCTTTCGCTGGTTACCCCATGATGGTATGAATAAACGCTGTTTCAATCGATGAAAGGTTTTAATAATTTAAATAAAATCATTGCAAGCGAGGTTGTTAAAACTAATAATACCCAAATCAGATTTATCTAAATGTAAAGACAATGATGAAATGATATTCAGTATAACAGGAATACTCCCAGTTAAGGGGGGGACTGCTACTAACGTACCTGTTTTTTCAATTTGAATTTGCGTCATTACTACAAAACAAATCATTTTGAAAAAAATAACCTAATTAGTTTGGATATTAATAAATAAAAATATACCTCAATTTTTGTAATTATGTTCTGTATACCTATATTCTTGTAGGAAAATAATAAGCATACCCCAATTTTCGACATTTATCTTAAATTTCTAAAAAACTATAAGGTATAGAGCATTATATTTTTTTTTTAAATTAAAGAAGATCAAAATATCTGGAAAAATATGATGTAACGTTGCATTAATGCATCAGGTTAAGTTAATAAGTAAAGCAAAAAAACTTATATTTCGCAATGGCGCTGAATGCAAAATAAATGTTTTTTAGGTTTATTTTCTAAACCTGAAGCATTAATGCAACGTCACATCGTATTTTTCTAGATATTTTTGTCTTCTTTAATTTAAAAAAAAAATGTTGAACTACGCCTTATATTTTATTAAAAATATAAGATAAACGTTGAAAATCGGGGTATGCCATTATTTTTCTACAAGAATTTATACAGAACATTATCAAAAAGTTAAGATATATTTTTCTTTATGAATACCCAAACTATCTAAATTATTTTTTTCAAAACGATTTGATAAGAAATAATGATGGTATATCAAATTGAAAAATAGGTAGGTACGTTGGCAGCAGTCCCCCCCTTAACAAATTATACACTTATCCAGCCATATTAAATCATTACTTCTCTAATGAATATAAATTACCTGTAAAAAATATATATATAATTTCAGACAAGTTGTGCAAAATAAATTGATAATTCCCAGATGGACAAACTATTACGGTGAAAGGAGACTGATGGTAGGTAAGCATACCGAAAATATTTAACTCCCTTCCAAGTGGTATGGATAAACTTGATCAAATATCCTCAGTTAAAACTGTATTTATAAAAATTTATTGTAGAAAATAATTAAAAACATTTGACTCATTTATAAGTAGTAATTATATAAAAAAAACATGTATCTCATTATAATTTTAATACTGTAACTTAAGGAATGTAATATTTACTTGACCTTTTTGTATGGGAAACTCACTAATAGCCTGTAGGCTAGTAATGAGACCCCAATTATTATAATGTAAAACTTTTATGAAAATAAAATAAAAAATATATATATACGGAAAACTATAAATAGAATTATCGTTTGTTAAACAAATTTTATTAAATAATATAGTGTTTAGCAACTATTCATAAATAATTTATATTAGTGCGTAATTTTCAGCTTGTTCCCACAAATTATAACCTCAAAATTTTCATTAAAAAAAACTATAAGAAACGTTTTTTTTCGTTTTCCAATCCCAACGCTACGAGCGCTTAAGTCTAATGCGCAACATCGGAACGTCTAGGGGTTAAATTATACACAGCAGAATGAAATACCTCGCTATAAACATTTGGAATACGTGTAGGTTTCCACGTGGGATAACCTCCATGTCCACCCGCACCCCTCCATTTCCCCCGCACACCACCTTTCCCTGGCGATGCTGTGACGTCAGAGAACCGAGTACCCACGTGTTCGGCCGGAAGCGGGCTTGAAGGGAGGGTAGGGGCCGGCCGGTTTAAGAGAAGGGGGTCTTAACTTGTTTGGGTAGGCCTGACTCTTTTTTTTGTTATTAGTAAATATATTCATTATATTTAGTTTTATTATTTTGTTACTTTATATAACCTCTCGGGCGACTTATAGGTTCTATGTCAAATATTAATTTAACACGCACCCAATGACAAGTTGCCACATTCTGGAAATATTAAGCGTCTCACGGATCCAGACTGAAAAAACAATTAAAAAACTGTGTCTCCATCGGTAGTCGAACCCGGGACCTTCGGATCAGCAGTCAGATACCTAACTATTCGAACTATGAAGGCCGAGTTGAAGTGTTTGAAATAATATGAGAGTACATGGCGATATTTCAATTTAAATAAATAAACGCGATACAGATGTCACTGCGATCTGTCAAATCTGCAGTGACATCTGTAATACGAATATCCAAGTTTAAAAAATGGATTCTCGGTAAGATGACATTGAACACAGTGTGACAATAATATGGATATGTTATCGATTCATCTTAATCTTTCTCAGGGTTACGAAGGTCAGATAGCAGTCGCTTCAATGAAATAACCAGACTCGCCAATTCCAGGATCATGGTCAAAGCGTACCCCGTTAGAAACGGGACAAAAAGCGCTAAGGGGAAAGAAGAAGAAGTATGATAAAATACATAAAATGAGGTCTAGGTAGGGCATATAAAATGCGGTCTACATAGATGGCGGTCTGTGGCAGGGCAAAGTCTGCCCGGGACCAATAGTTGTATTTATAATGTTTAAGTGTACTTACATACATTCTTATTTTTGTTAAAAATATGAAAATAAAGAATAACATACCTACACTTCTTATGTAATGGTTATAATTATAATAAACACTTCCTTGCATTCTGTGCAAGTGGCGACTTTATTGCCACAATTTCTTTCAACCTACCAGTGTTATAGACGATATTGATATCGCGGGCATCTGCAAATATGCGATTTTTCGTTTTTTATGCCAAACGATACTTTATTAAGACCTCCACCATCTGTAAAAAAAATCACGGCTTTCCGTTTTGTATTTTTCGAGATATTTCAAAAAATAATTTTGGGCGTATGCTATGGCATAGGTGAATTTGTCGAGCCAGAAGGGCGTATGAACATACGCCGATGACTTGACCGATATCTTTGTGAAATATTATCGAACCAGATTGGCGAATCTGTATACACCGAACATTAAACAGTTATTTTTAAAGAAAAATGTCTGAAAAAAATGATTGAAAAAAGAAAAAAATACGATACGACCTTTCAAAAAATTTGATGATGCCATAGAAACCTGCCAAGCCAGAAGGGCGCGCCTACAAACATTAAAAATGGCAGAAACTTAAGACTAACTTTCTCGATTTCGCTATCAAAACGTTTAAATACGTCTCATAATAAAGCTACATATTTTTTTCTCTATGATTCGTAGCTTTTTAGAAATTTGTCTTTACGCCCCACAATTAATTATGAATTTTCTATGCAAAAATCGAGTCCACATCTAGAAACATTAGCGAGCCAGAGGGGCGTATGTGCAAAATATATAATAAATTCACTAGTTATTGAAATTTAGGTAATACTCCTCGATGAGGCTTCATTTTTGGTAATTTTTCCAAAATACTCTACATGGATAAATTAAACCGTTACAGAAATAAATAGTTTTTTGTCTCTCCTGTAAAGTAGTCATTTCGTTTGTACGCCCTTCTGGCTTGACGCCCGCGAATATGGGTATACAAGCATGTATAGTGGTTCATTTATACGTTATTGCACACCCTAACACTAATCACTAGTTACTCCAAATTGTGGGATATGCCGTAATGGTATGAATGAACGGAAATTAACGCAAGAAAAACCAAAAAGTTTAAAATTAAAATATTTTATCTGGGGTATTGTAAGGACCCCAAGAGAACGAGCTTCCATTTTTAAACCTTTGCATGTAGAAGGTTAAGACATGAGGTGGGTTAAATATGAACATCTACAAAGATTCGACCTTCCACACGATTCTGAACAGATTGCTGAAGATCTTAATATTCCGTTTATTTTCTTTAAAATACGCAAATTTTCTGTAGAAAAAATCCCATTTTATAAAAAATAATAAGATGGTGAAATGAATTTTACAAGAGGACAATATAAGGCTAATGGAAGACGTGTTTAAAATAAGAATAACATGTATGATTTAGAAGGATCAAGATTAGCAGCGGGTGGAGGAAATAGACTGGTCACGTACTCGGCACATATTGGGCCGTCTCGTCTCGATTGATTGAACCGAACGAAAAAACAACCTTTTTAAATTTGGAATTTCGCGAAAAAATATCTCCTACGTAAAACGATCGCTGCTATTAGATACCTCTTTTACTTTTCTGATTACCTGATACTTTTTATCGAATAATGAAACATTTTTGTACGAATCGCGGGCTCGATTCCCGGTGATGTATAAGTTTTCATGGTTTTCCGTGATAGGTCTTTTAACTGTGATAAATTGTTACTTGTTAACACACGATATCCAACTGTCGATTGACAGTTATATATTTCATACTTGGCATTCACTATTTAGGTACATACAGTATCATTATTTCAAAATGCATCAACCCCGGCACAGTCTTATCTAGTGTGGCACTGCAGCTACAAATAATATGAAATGTCAATTATTTAAATAAATAAATAGTTAAAGAATAAGCACCACATTATAAAACCTCGAAAAAAAATAATTAAAAACAAGATATTGTGTTTTCCTATACTTGCTACTTATAACAAAGCATGTATGTCTGAATATTATAGTGTAGATTTCAGCCCCTTTTTTCCTACTCTGAATACCCATCACCCCTGATTAAAAATCGAACTACAAGAGTCGTAAGAGTCCTGGGGGGCAAGTCTGGTCCAACCAGCGAAATCAAAACTCTCGTGATTACCCATATCGTGGATATAATTATCATATTATGACATCTAAAGATATTATAGAACTCCATAATATAATAATTATATCCATGATATGGGTATTGGGTAATCGTGAGGGTTTTGATTTCGCCGGTTGGACCAGACTTGCCCCCCTGATGTCGTGTATTTTGCTATACAATTTTTATCGAATGAGGTCGTCATTAATTTAAATTTTTACATAAAAGTCCAAAAAGATTACGCCTACAAATGTTCACGACCTTTAATTGTTATTAATATAAATTGTTCTTCCCCCAACACCACCCGTTCTGCTTATGGGGACAAATAATGGCCCCTTGAAAAACTCTGAAAGAACACATAAAGAACATACAATGAGTCCGGAGAACTTTAAAACCTTGCAGACACTGCACTTAATGTGCCAAAGAGAGCTAATCATGTGGAAACAACTGGCTCACTGCTCAGTGATAGTGAAGATAAGAGTGCTCCGAATTTACGACAGAAAGTCTTGAAAGCCCTAAAGATGCTCTTCGTGGCTACATGGTCCGCATGTCCAATGGGTCCAAAAAAATTCCCTCGGACGTCGTCGTAGAGTTCTCGTCGGAAAGTTGACACGGAGAAGTTAGTGCATTCCCTAAGGATATGCTCAGAAGTCTGTTCAGGGTTATCACAAAGCTGACATGAGGACGAATCGGATAAGTGAAAACGAAAGAGATAACTTTTGAAACTGCCGTGTCCAGTAAGGAATTGCGTGGTCCAATAATCGGGAATAATCCACGAGGAATAAATTCGAGTCCTCACATTGAGAAGTCAGTCTGCCCACGGAGGAAGAAGACCAGCGACGTTGCCAAGCATCTAAAAGAGAACTCCGGGCCAAGTTTTCAATCTCTCCACACGAACTGTGGTTAAATTTACAGGTGGGAGATTTTTAATATAAATTATCTAAATCACTGCATTCGATGGATTGTGGTGCGTTTGTGTATCGCTATGCCTTCTCCACCCGCTCTGCATATGGGGACTGAAAACGACCCCTTCACAGAACGCTAGTAAGAATTACAAAGAATGCATGGCACGAAGAGTAGCTCTAGAAGCTCCTCTAGACTCATGGTCTCGGCACAATTGTGCAAAAAAAAAACCAACATCGGTGAAAATAATATTCACAGACATGGATTGTCGCGAGATTGCTACAAGCCTGTGATTGTGTAAAATGGGCATCAGAGAGTTAACCAAGGACACTCTGGAATTTCTATATATTTTTTTTTATTCAGCAGATAGACGGGCACTATAACCATGGCAAAACAATTTGAAGGCTGTAAAGTTCTTCTTCGAGACCACTAAATCCGCATGCTCAATGGGACCTTGAAGAGGCCTACGCACAGCAGCGAAGAACTCCGTTCTGTTGTAGGACACAATTGGGTGAGAGCATACCCAGAGGATGTGCTCCGAAGTTTGGTCAGGGTGATGGCATAACTGACATGAGGACGAGTTTACAAGGCGGAATCTATGAAGAAAAGCCTTTGTGTACACTATTGGAACTCTATCTGTTTTACTTCGTACTGAATATTTACGGCTCAGATTGCTATATATATTTTTTTAATTTAAAGCAAAATGATAAAGTGTTATACCATTTTAAAATCTTAACTAAATGGGCTATATTTTAAAGAAATTGCCATGGTCAGTGTAGTACCTACATTTTTTTATAGGCTGAAGTGTTAATGTTAGGTCACGATCATTTATGTCGGTCATTTATCGACATTTTACTCAAACAAAAATATATTTTTTATCTCTAAACTCACAGCACAGGAACACAGCACAGGAACTCAAGCTCACAGGAACTGCATGGGGTGCGGCACCATCAGTGTTAAGAACCTCGGCACAGGGCCTCTGCCTTTCGGCTGCCGAGTATGCGTGTCCGGTTTGGCAGAAGTCTGCTCACTCCATACATGTGGATATAGCGATAAACGAAACGGTACGAATAATTTCTGGATGTTTAAAGCCAACACCAATCGAAAAGCTATACCCAATAATCGGAATCGCTCCACCTAACATACGACGAAGGACTGCTGCTAATAAGGAGAGATACAAACAATTCCACGACCGAAGACACCCATCACCTGCACCACCATCAGCCAGTTACGTCACGTCTCAAGTCTAGAAATAGTTTTATTAAAACTACCTCTCCTGTTGAGACCTCACAGCAACGGAGAGAAGAGCTATGGAAGCTGGATTTTGGAGCGACGTCACAGACTGACTTACAAGAGGGTGCACGGTTGGGCGAACATCTCCCATACTCTATTTGGACTACCCTCAATAGGCTGAGAGCTGGTGTCACTCGATGCAAGAAGAACCTCAAGAGGTGGGGGTACCTGCCTGCAGATGATGATGTTTGTTGTGATTGTGGCGAAACCCAGGATGACAGCCACCTACTGATGTGTCCACTGATGAGGGGAGGCTGTACACCTAGGGACCTGATTATGGCCAATGACAAAGCGATGAAAGTCGCGGCTTACTGGAGTGGCAGAATCTAACCCGGACACGTAAAGTAAGTATCTCTAAAGTAAGCATGCATGGTTTTAATTTGCACATGTGACTAATGGCATAATTATTCAGAATTAGGTCACAAAAATTAAAACTGAGGATTTTTAAAATTTGTAGCTACAGGACCTAAAAATGTGGTCTAGGGTGTCGATTTTCACGGGTTTTTTTTTAATATTCTGTTGCAAAAACTAAACTTCCATATTTTTTTAAACTGTCATAACCTAGTCTACATCCAGTACTCAGCTTATCGTTGACTTTAGGAACACCCTGTGTGTTTCGAAACCTCTAAGTTGGTACTTTTTTATTTCAATGTTATAAAACAATGAAAAATGTAGACCTGGCCATACAAAATGTCGCGGATCTTGACTTAAAAACTTAGTCGATCTGTTAAGAGAAATAAATTCTCTTGAACAAATCGACAGTTGGATAAAATTTTTAGGTAGAACTTTATCCGAATATGATGAAATATCCCGTAATAAAATGATTTGAGTAATATCTTACATCAGGATTTGCGAAATGCTTCCACTTCCCAGAAATAGAATTACTTGGGTGTTTCTTTAGCGAGCAACAGTTTTCTCCCAGGTGAGAGGAGGCAAAGAAAGAATATGGGGAGGATAAGAATGAAGGAGTAAAGGGGGATGAAACTGTAGGAAATAGAAAGACGGCAGAATGTCTATAGACCGTTTCACTCATTAATCCTTTTTACTCCTCACTAACCCAAGTGGGGAGTAATGATTTCGCAATTTGTAATTAAAATGTTTTTTTTGTTGCAGATTATCATGCTAGTTACTAGTATCATGCTGAGATTGTATTTTGAAATTTTCATCACAATGTATGTATCTGTGTGTGTGTGTGCTATGTACGGCGTGTTTATTTTACTTTACCGATTATAGACTAAAGTAGTCATTCGATTCTTTTCAAGTTTTGCAAATGTGTATATCTAATACTCACTTTGACCCCATTAGATTTAGAATACCTGATAGTGTTTCTCAATTTTTTTAACTGTCAAATATTTCAAAGTGAACCCAAGCTCAGGAAACTTAAAATTTGAAATTTTTATTTTCATATTGGTAAAAAGCGATGAGGAAAATCGTGCATTACCACAAAAAAAAAAGGTTTCTTCGTTACCTCATAGATGGCAATAGTAGAATTTCGTATTATTCGGGTGAATTGTTTACACATTATTCAAATGTATAGAACTTTCAAAAATTACATTGATAAGGGAACTCAATAAAGGCATAATTGGTGAACGTTGCGCAAGCGTACAAAGTGATGACAGGTCGTAAGCCTTGTAGATGCCTGAGTTCCTGGTTCTTCCAAAATATTCCAACTTCGTCTCTATTGAGATGTTATTGTCAATAAAATATCATTTTAATCCCGATATTTGGAAAAAAATACAATGTTTGCGTATATGCAATTAAAAAATATATTCGATAACAGGAGTGTTTAAATGGAACGGACTATACTTAATGTAAGATTTCGACTAAATTTAATGAAGATAATTTTCGTTAAGATAGCAACAATTATGACGTTAATTATTGAGTCTTTATAACATCATGAAATAACGTCGTTTTGTTTCTTAGTATTTCTAAGAAATGCTTTTGTGTTAAATATACATGCATTAAATATAATGCTTTGAAGTATATTTCATTCATTCATATTTGGCGCCGAAAGAGCCGTAGCTATAAAATGACAGGGTCATGAAAAGCATGAGAGTAAAGAAGCGTGTAACTAAAGTACATCATCATCATCAGCCATTATTCGTCCAGTGTTGAACATAGGCCTCCCCTTTTAACCTCCATGCTTCCCTATCACTCGCCACCCTGTGCCATTGACCTCCTGCCACTCGTTTGATGTCGTCAGACCATCTTGTTTGCGGTCTGCTCGGGTTTCTGCGTCCAGTTCTCGATCGCCACTCCAGGGTGCGTTTGGTCCATCGATCATCTGCTGTCCTTACTACATGGCCAGCCCAATTCCATTTTAAGGAAGCTACCTTGTATGCAACATCGGTAACTTTTGTCCTTTCTCTGATCCATTCGTTGCGTTTTCGATCTCGAAGACTAATGACACTCGGAGTTTCTGTACTGTACGTTGTGTAAAAGTAACAGTTTCCTAACCATATGTCAGTACTGGGAGGATACACATGGAGGGAGATCGCGATCCACTTCCACGCCGGCGACGCTATAGAGCCCATTGGCCCTGTTCACCACCGGACGCAGCCGCAACATCGCACAAACACAAAATATCCACCATCCATCGGGTTCAACCACTGCCCCCGAGAATCCAACCTCACACGTCAGGGCCTCCGATTGGTCTCAAAATCGGCCGCTATGTTCACTCCGTTTCAAGTCGGAGGGGCTTGTACCCCGACCCCTCGGTCCTCGTGTTGGCGTCCGAAGGTTCCGCGGGCTAACACCGGGGGCATCCGACGCAATCATCACCTGTCAGATTTGACGTCTAGTTGTCAACACAGGATGTCTGACCCGACGTCTGCGCCGGCGGTGTGTCCGAACCACACAACAACATTCGCCACAGTTTGACGAGTAACTGCCGAGCGAGACTGAAGACGTTCGTCCTGCTCTTCTCTAAGTACAGAATTGACGAGGGCGCAACAGCGTCGGCCGCCCACCCCCGCCTTTACTGCCTAGGCCCTTAGAGCCTCAACCTAGGCGCAGGGAGGATGCACATGTCAAATACTTTTTTCTTCAAGTGGTTTGCAAATCGTTTGGATCTGAGAATATAGGATATTTTACCGAATGCAACCCACGTAAGGCCCCGCCTGCGTTCAATCTCTGCTTCCTGATTGTCTCCACCTAGCTTTACCTTATGTCCGAGGTATATGTATTTTATTTTTATTTATAATAAACATGACATTTTACATAAAGAGGTTTGACAACAATAATAAAGGTACATAAAAAAAATATTATACATATATTTAAGACAGAGACAATGGAAAGGTACACATACACATCCAGACCATTGACACTCTCTTGCGCTTTGTTGTCAATTAGAAATTTTGCTCTCCAATATGCTAGAGATAATCCCTGTGTTATATTGGGTGGAGTCTTTGGTTTTGTAAGTTAAACAACATTATTTTAAAGTAAATTCAGCACAATTGATCATACACTTCCTAACATACATGCACAGGCACTATCCATACACACGTAATATACTGAACCATGTAACATACACACACAGCACATACACACACACATACACATACACATACAGTAAACAAACAGCAAGTCATAAGAAATGAGAAAAAAGTTATTGTGGTGGATTTGATTCAATGATCCATAAGGATTTTCCCCTTTTGAACCTTTGGTAGTGATTGATATTTTTAATAGAATCTGGGATGGTATTGTATGTAAACACTGGGAGCTTGATATGAATAGTGTCGCTGAGCAAGGCTAGTGTTTGGATGAGGGATATGGTAGTTTAAGTGAGATGACGTATGAATCTTCTCTTTCAATATTCCTTCCCATTACCATCACTAGTCGTAACTAAAGTACGGTGAGAATTAAGTGAGGTATGTGCCTTACTTATTGTTTACAGAATTTAAACACTAGTAACGTATCTATTGTTTTTTATATATCATTGGTATAAAATAGGTAATACACTCATTGTGTATTGAGACAATATTGAAAATAACATAAAAGCCTACAACCACATGTCATATTGGTTATTAGATCATAAAAGTGAAGTGAGTCGCTACGCAGTTTCGAATAAAGAGAAAGGTCATTGACTTGTCTCTAGGAAGAGTCGAGGGAAGTAGGATGAGGCATTCGTCAGTAGGGTGAGGCATTGCGTATACAATCTTTCCATGAAATATAATATAATGTAGTTCTGTATTAATTGTAAACTCTAAGCCACTAATTATAATTGTGCCGACCACTGTGGCACATTTGGTGAGCCGTTTGGCTTCTGTACGGACGTCCTGGGTTCGATCCCCAGCAGAGGAGATATTTATTTTAATTCATTTCTCATGCAATTCTTGCTTATCTTGGCTGGAAACACTGGTTAAACACTAGAAGAAAATGCCATATGTCAACAAACTCGCCATAAATATTTGACAAAGAACTTGTTAGTTGCCCGAAAAGCAATAAAGTAAAATAAAAAAAAATCGACTTATGTGTATCTATGTAATTTAAAGTATAGCAACCTTTTTCAATTAAGAACATTACTGGCAACACAACATCTTGACATACGGCGTCCGTTCGTCCTACCCGTTACTCTCATTTGACCTCTATCTGACATTTCAATGTCGTTATTTTATCTGTCGATTTAATCTCCTCTCGGAGTGAGCTATGGGCTATAGTTCTATCCAATCTATATACGGAGAGGTTTTAAGGGGACATATAAACCTAAACGTCCCAATTTCAAATAAAATTCCTCAAATATGTTAAACAGTGTGTTCCAACTGTCGATTTGTTCAGGAGAACTTTGTTATATATTAAAATTGTAGTAGAAGATCTCAATTTTTTTTTAACAATTTTTTTAAAAATTGAATTTAGTGACGACATCGCTTCATACATTTTGTATGGCAGTCGCCTATACACAATATGTAAGAAGACTTAATAGTTTGATACTTCATCTCCAAACAAACATACATACCATCATGCTATTTTCATATTCTGGGTAGGAAAAAAGGATCTTCCTCCATACTATCCTATCTTGACATACATACCTACATATGTTGCATAGAAAACAAAATATCTGAAAATATTCAATAATTTGTATTTATGGGTTTATAGTTTGGTACATATTCTTCAACTATACATACTATCGCTATCGACAGTTGGATCTCATGTGTTACATGCAACTAGTTCTAGAAAAAATACCATAAGTGTCTTCAACATTTCTCTAGTATTGAATGTTCGTCATACAATTAAAAAAAACAGTCTTCCAACTGTCGATTTGTTCAGGAGAACTTTGTTCTCTTAACATATCGACAATGTATCAAGCCAGAATACGCGAGAATTGTCCAACTGTCGATTTGTTCAGGAGAACTTTGTTCTCTTAACATATCGACAATGTATCAAGCCAGAATACGCGAGAATTGTATGGAGAGGTCTACTTTTTTCACGGCTTTTCCAACTTTGAAGTCAAAAAACACCAACTTAGAGGCTTCGCAGCATATATGTTCCATACACGGATTTACTCAGAATTCGGAGTAGAACATTTCGTGTGTCTGTGTGTGTGTGTGTCTGTGTGTGTGTCTGTGTGTGTGTCTGTGTGTCCGTCCCCCCCTTACAACTTTTGATCCGCTCAATTTACAGAGCCTAAAATTTCAGAATATATAAACAGTTACAGGCCTACAAAACTTTTATACTCGGAATTTTGAATTTTTGTTTCAGTCAGGGGTTATCAACTTTTGAATTTTTATTTTATTTTTCCATATATCTCAGAAACCATAAACGGTAGAACGCTGAAAATTGGTACAAACATAGACAAACACAAAATCTCAAATTAGTTTTTTCAAAAAAATTCCAGGGTTTCTCAAACATTTTTTATTAAGAAAAATATTTTTTTTATGATAAATTTATGAGTTTAACTGCCTATATTTCCAAAACTTTTACAATTATCGAAAAAAGCCGAAACACCCCAACTAGATAATTTAATTTTCTATAAAAAATATTAACATTGTCCAACTGTCGATTTGTTCAGGAGAACTTTGTTCTCTTAACATATCGACAATGTATCAAGCCAGAATACGCGAGAATTGTATGGAGAGGTCTACTTTTTTCACGGCTCTTCCAACTTTGAAGTCAAAAAACACCAACTTAGAGGCTTCGCAGCATATATGTTCCATACACGGATTTACTCAGAATTCGGAGTAGAACATTTCGTGTGTCTGTGTGTGTGTCTGTGTGTGTGTGTGTGTCTGTGTGTGTGTGTGTCTGTGTGTCCGTCCCCCCCTTATAACTTTTGATCCGCTCAATAAACAGAGCCTAAAATTTCAGAATATATAAACAGTTACAGGCCTACAAAACTTTTATACTCGGAATTTTGAATTTTTGTTTCAGTCAGGGGTTATCAACTTTTGAATTTTTATTTTATTTTTCCATATATCTCAGAAACCATAAACGCTAGAACGCTGAAAATTGGTACAAACATAGACAAATACAAAATCTCAAATTAGTTTTTTCAAAAAAATTCCAGGGTTTCTCAAACATTTTTTATTAAGAAAAATATTTTTTTTATGATAAATTTATGAGTTTAACTGCCTATATTTCCAAAACTTTTACAATTATCGAAAAAAGCCGAAACACCCCAACTAGATAATTTAATTTTCTATAAAAAATATCAGCAATGTAGTAGAAGATCTCAATTTTTTTTTAACATTTTTTTAAAAATTGAATTTAGTGACGACATCGCTTCATACATTTTGTATGGCAGTCGCCTATACACAATATGTAAGAAGACTTAATAGTTTGATACTTCGACTCCAAACATACATACATACCATCATGCTATTTGCATATTCTGGGTAGGAAAAAGGATCTTCCTCCATACTATCCTATCTTGACATACATACCTACATATGTTGTATAGAAAACAAAATATCTGAAAATATACAATAATTTGTATCTATGGGTTTATAGTTTGGTACATATTCTTCAACTATACATACTATCGCTATCGACAGTTGGATCTCATGTGTTACATGCAACTAGTTTAATTAATGATTTTTGTAATACCCGCAAACTGGCATTGCCTGGTGGGAATTCTCTTAATTTATTTACTTGATTATTTAATAAGTTTTTTTCATGTTTATATGTATGATGTTATATACATACCTGCTACTGTTTTCCAACTGTCGATTTGTTCAGGAGAACTTTGTTCTCTTAACATATCGACAATGTATCAAGCCAGAATACGCGAGAATTGTATGGAGAGGTCTACTTTTTTCACGGCTTTTCCAACTTTGAAGTCAAAAAACACCAACTTAGAGGCTTCGCAGCATATATGTTCCATACACGGATTTACTCAGAATTCGGAGTAGAACATTTCGTGTGTCTGTGTGTGTGTGTGTGTGTGTGTGTCTGTGTGTCTGTGTGTCTGTGTGTCTGTGTGTCCGTCCCCCCCTTATAACTTTTAATCCGCTCAATTTACAGAGCCTAAAATTTCACAATATATAAAAAGTTACAGGCCTACAAAACTTTTATACTCGGAATTTTGAATTTTTGTTTCAGTCAGGGGTTATCAACTTTTGAATTTTTATTTTATTTTTCCATATATCTCAGAAACCATAAACGCTAGAACGCTGAAAATTGGTACAATCATAGACAAATACAAAATCTCAAATGAGTTTTTTCAAAAAAATTCCAGGGTTTCTCAAATATTTTTTATTAAGAAAAATATTTTTTTTATGATAAATTTATGAGTTTAACTGCCTATATTTCCAAAACTTTTACAATTATCGAAAAAAGCCGAAACACCCCAACTAGATAATTTAATTTTCTATAAAAAATATTAACATTGCAGTAGAAGATCTCAATTTTTTTTTAACAATTTTTTTAAAAATTGAATTTAGTGACGACATCGCTTCATACATTTTGTATGGCAGTCGCCTATACACAATATGTAAGAAGACTTAATAGTTTGATACTTCATCTCCAAACATACATACATACCATCATGCAATTTGCATATTCTGGGTAGGAAAAAGGATCTTCCTCCATACTATCCTATCTTGACATACATACCTACATATGTTGTATAGAAAACAAAATGTCTGAAAATATTCAATAATTTGTATCTATGGGTTTATAGTTTGGTACATATTCTTCAACTATACATACTATCGCTATCGACAGTTGGATCTCATGTGTTACATGCAACTAGTAGTAGAAGATCTCATTTTTTTCCAACTGTCGATTTGTTCAGGAGAACTTTGTTCTCTTAACATATCGACAATGTATCAAGCCAGAATACGCGAGAATTGTATGGAGAGGTCTACTTTTTTCACGGCTTTTCCAACTTTGAAGTCAAAAAACACCAACTTAGAGGCTTCGCAGCATATATGTTCCATACACGGATTTACTCAGAATTCGGAGTAGAACATTTCGTGTGTCTGTGTGTGTGTGTGTCTGTGTGTCTGTGTGTGTGTCTGTGTGTCTGTGTGTGTGTGTGTCTGTGTGTCCGTCCCCCCCTTATAACTTTTGATCCGCTCAACTTACAGAGCCTAAAATTTCAGAATATATAAACAGTTACAGGCCTACAAAACTTTTATACTCGGAATTTTGAATTTTTGTTTCAGTCAGGGGTTATCAACTTTTGAATTTTTATTTTATTTTTCCATATATCTCAGAAACCATAAACGCTAGAACGCTGAAAATTGGTACAAACATAGACAAATACAAAATCTCAAATTAGTTTTTTCAAAAAAATTCCAGGGTTTCTCAAACATTTTTTATTAAGAAAAATATTTTTTTTATGATAAATTTATGAGTTTAACTGCCTATATTTCCAAAACTTTTACAATTATCGAAAAAAGCCGAAACACCCCAACTAGATAATTTAATTTTCTATAAAAAATATTAACATTGTAGTAGAAGATCTCAATTTTTTTTAAACAATTTTTTTAAAAATTGAATTTAGTGACGACATCGCTTCATACATTTTGTATGGCAGTCGCCTATACACAATATGTAAGAAGACTTAATAGTTTGATACGTCATCTCCAAACATACATACATACCATCATGCTATTTGCATATTCTGGGTAGGAAAAATGATCTTCCTCCATACTATCCTATCTTGACATACATACCTACATATGTTGTATAGAAAACAAAATATCTGAAAATATTCAATAATAATATGTATCTATGGGTTTATAGTTTGGTACATATTCTTCAACTATACATACTATCGCTATCGACAGTTGGATCTCATGTGTTACATGCAACTAGTTTGTATCTATAGGTTTATAGTTTGGTACATATTCTTCAACTATACATACTATCGCTATCGACAGTTGGATCTCATGTGTTACATGCAACTAGTTAGTCTGAATCTTAGATTGTAATCCAACTGTCGATTTGTTCAGGAGAACTTTGTTCTCTTAACATATCGACAATGTATCAAGCCAGAATACGCGAGAATTGTATGGAGAGGTCTACTTTTTTCACGGCTTTTCCAACTTTAAAGTCAAAAAACACCAACTTAGAGGCTTCGCAGCATATATGTTCCATACACGGATTTACTCAGAATTCGGAGTAGAACATTTCGTGTGTCTGTGTGTGTGTGTGTCTGTGTGTCTGTGTGTCCGTCCCCCCCTTATAACTTTTGATCCGCTCAATTTACAGAGCCTAAAATTTCAGAATATATAAACAGTTACAGGCCTACCAAACTTTTATACTCGGAATTTTGAATTTTTGTTTCAGTCAGGGGTTATCAACTTTTGAATTTTTATTTTATTTTTCCATATATCTCAGAAACCATAAACGGTAGAACGCTGAAAATTGGTACAAACATAGACAAATACAAAATCTCAAATGAGTTTTTTCAAAAAAATTCCAGGGTTTCTCAAACATTTTTTATTAAGAAAAATATTTTTTTATGATAAATTTATGAGTTTAACTGCCTATATTTCCAAAACTTTTACAATTATCGAAAAAAGCCGAAACACCCCAACTAGATAATTTAATTTTCTATAAAAAATATTAACGTTGTAGTAGAAGATCTCAATTTTTTTTTAACAATTTTTTTAAAAATTGAATTTAGTGACGACATCGCTTCATACATTTTGTATGGCAGTCGCCTATACACAATATGTAAGAAGACTTAATAGTTTGATACTTCATCTCCAAACATACATACATACCATCATGCTATTTGCATATTCTGGGTAGGAAAAAGGATCTTCCTCCATACTATCCTATCTTGACATACATACCTACATATGTTGTATAGAAAACAAAATATCTGAAAATATTCAATAATTTGTATCTATGGGTTTATAGTTTGGTACATATTCTTCAACTATACATACTATCGCTATCGACAGTTGGATCTCATGTGTTACATGCAACTAGTATGGAGAGGTCTACTTTTTTCACGGCTTTTCCAACTTTGAAGTCAAAAAACACCAACTTAGAGGCTTCGCAGCATATATGTTCCATACACGGATTTACTCAGAATTCGGAGTAGAACATTTCGTGTGTCTGTGTGTGTGTGTGTGTCCGTCCCCCCCTTATTACTTTTGATCCGCTCAATTTACAGAGCCCAAAATTTCAGAATAAATACACAGTTATAGGCCTACAAAACTTTTATACTCAGAATTTATAATTTTTGTTTAAGTCAGGGGTTATCAACTTTTGAATTTTTACTTTATTTTTTCATATTTCTCAGAAACCATAAAAGCTAGAACGCTGAAAATTGGTACAAATATAGACAAATACAAAATCTCAAATAAGTTTATTCAAAAAAAATCCAGGGTTTCTCAAACATGTTTTATTAAGAAAAATATTTTTTTTATGATAAATTTATGAGTTTAACTGCCTATATTTCCAAACTTTTTAAAAATATCGAAAAAAGCCGAAACACCCCAACTAGATAATTTAATTTTCTATAAAAAATACAAACATTGTATTTGTACATCTCAAATTTTTTAACAATTTTTATGAAAATAGAATTTAGTGACGACATCGCTTCATACAATTTATATGGCAGTCGCCTACACACAATATGTAAGAAGACTTAATAGTTTGATAGGATTTTAATATCCAAACAAACATTCAGAACCATCATGCTGTTTTCATATCCCGGGAAGGAAAAGAGGACTGACCTCCATACTGTCCTATCTTGACATACATACCAACAAGTGTTAAAATTTTCAATAATTTGGATTTATGGGTTTATAGTTTGATTTTTATTCTTCAACTATACATACAATCGCTTTCGACAGTTGGATCTCATGTGTTACATGCAACTAGTTTTAACAATTTTCCAACTGTCGATTTGTTCAGGAGAACTTTGTTCTCTTAACATATCGACAATGTATCAAGCCAGAATACGCGAGAATTGTATGGAGAGGTCTACTTTTTTCACGGCTTTTCCAACTTTGAAGTCAAAAAACACCAACTTAGAGGCTTCGCAGCATATATGTTCCATACACGGATTTACTCAGAATTCGGAGTAGAACATTTCGTGTGTCTGTGTGTGTGTGTGTCTGTGTGTCTGTGTGTGTGTCTGTGTGTCTGTGTGTGTGTGTGTCTGTGTGTCCGTCCCCCCCTTATAACTTTTGATCCGCTCAACTTACAGAGCCTAAAATTTCAGAATATATAAACAGTTACAGGCCTACAAAACTTTTATACTCGGAATTTTGAATTTTTGTTTCAGTCAGGGGTTATCAACTTTTGAATTTTTATTTTATTTTTCCATATATCTCAGAAACCATAAACGCTAGAACGCTGAAAATTGGTACAAACATAGGAAAATACAAAATCTCAAATTAGTTTTTTCAAAAAAATTCCAGGGTTTCTCAAACATTTTTTATTAAGAAAAATATTTTTTTTATGATAAATTTATGAGTTTAACTGCCTATATTTCCAAAACTTTTACAATTATCGAAAAAAGCCGAAACACCCCAACTAGATAATTTAATTTTCTATAAAAAATATAAACATTGTAGTAGAAGATCTCAATTTTTTTTTTACAATTTTTTTAAAAATTGAATTTAGTGACGACATCGCTTCATACATTTTGTATGGCAGTCGCCTATACACAATATGTAAGAAGACTTAATAGTTTGATACGTCATCTCCAAACATACATACATACCATCATGCTATTTGCATATTCTGGGTAGGAAAAAGGATCTTCCTCCATACTATCCTATCTTGACATACATACCTACATATGTTGTATAGAAAACAAAATATCTGAAAATATTCAATAATAATATGTATCTATGGGTTTATAGTTTGGTACATATTCTTCAACTATACATACTATCGCTATCGACAGTTGGATCTCATGTGTTACATGCAACTAGTTTTAAAAATTGAATTTAGTGACGACATCGCTTCATACATTTTGTATGGCAGTCGCCTATACACAATATGTAAGAAGACTTAATAGTTTGTTACTTCATCTCCAAACATACATACATACCATCATGCAATTTGCATATTCTGGGTAGGAAAAAGGATCTTCTTCCATACTATCCTATCTTGACATACATACCTACATATGTTGTATAGAAAACAAAATATCTGAAAATATTCAATAATTTGTATCTATGGGTTTATAGTTTGGTACATATTCTTCAACTATACATACTATCGCTATCGACAGTTGGATCTCATGTGTTACATGCAACTAGTATGGAGAGGTCTACTTTTTTCACGGCTTTTCCAACTTTGAAGTCAAAAAACACCAACTTAGAGGCTTCGCAGCATATATGTTCCATACACGGATTTACTCAGAATTCGGAGTAGAACATTTCGTGTGTCTGTGTGTGTGTCTGTGTGTGTGTGTGTCTGTGTGTGTGTGTGTCTGTGTGTCCGTCCCCCCCTTATAACTTTTGATCCGCTCAATAAACAGAGCCTAAAATTTCAGAATATATAAACAGTTACAGGCCTACAAAACTTTTATACTCGGAATTTTGAATTTTTGTTTCAGTCAGGGGTTATCAACTTTTGAATTTTTATTTTATTTTTCCATATATCTCAGAAACCATAAACGCTAGAACGCTGAAAATTGGTACAAACATAGACAAATACAAAATCTCAAATTAGTTTTTTCAAAAAAATTCCAGGGTTTCTCAAACATTTTTTATTAAGAAAAATATTTTTTTTATGATAAATTTATGAGTTTAACTGCCTATATTTCCAAAACTTTTACAATTATCGAAAAAAGCCGAAACACCCCAACTAGATAATTTAATTTTCTATAAAAAATATCAGCAATGTAGTAGAAGATCTCAATTTTTTTATAACATTTTTTTTAAAAATTGAATTTAGTGACGACATCGCTTCATACATTTTGTATGGCAGTCGCCTATACACAATATGTAAGAAGACTTAATAGTTTGATACTTCGACTCCAAACATACATACATACCATCATGCTATTTGCATATTCTCGGTAGGAAAAAGGATCTTCCTCCATACTATCCTATCTTGACATACATACCTACATATGTTGTATAGAAAACAAAATATCTGAAAATATTCAATAATTTGTATCTATGGGTTTATAGTTTGGTACATATTCTTCAACTATACATACTATCGCTATCGACAGTTGGATCTCATGTGTTACATGCAACTAGTAATTAAAAAATATTAAAAATATCGAATATATTTTCCAACTGTCGATTTGTTCAGGAGAACTTTGTTCTCTTAACATATCGACAATGTATCAAGCCAGAACACGCGAGAATTGTATGGAGAGGTCTACTTTTTTCACGGCTTTTCCAACTTTGAAGTCAAAAAACACCAACTTAGAGGCTTCGCAGCATATATGTTCCATACACGGATTTACTCAGAATTCGGAGTAGAACATTTCGTGTGTCTGTGTGTGTGTGTGTGTCTGTGTGTCTGTGTGTCTGTGTGTCCGTCCCCCCCTTATAACTTTTGATCCGCTCAATTTACAGAGCCTTAAATTTCAGAATATATAAACAGTTACAGGCCTACAAAACTTTTATACTCGGAATTTTGAATTTTTGTTTCAGTCAGGGGTTATCAACTTTTGAATTTTTATTTTATTTTTCCATATATCTCAGAAACCATAAAAGCTAGAACGCTGAAAATTGGTATAAACATAGAAAAATACAAAATCTCAAATTAATTTTTTCAAGAAAATTCCAGGGTTTCTCAAACATTTTTTATTAAGAAAAATATTTTTTTTATGATAAATTTATAAGTTTAACTGCCTATATTTCCAAATATTTTAAAAATATCGAAAAAAGCCGAAACACCCCAACTAGATAATTTAATTTTCTATAAAAAATACAAAATATGTATTAGCACATCTCAAACTTTTTTAAACAATTTTTATAAAAATTGAATTTAGTGCTTCATACAATTTGTATCGTAGTAGCCTACACACAATATATAATAAGACTTAATTGTTTGGTACTAATCTCCAAACATACATACATACCATCATGCTGTTTTCATATTCTGGGTTGGATCAAAGGACTGACCTCCATACTATCCTATATTGACATACATACCTAGGTACATGTGTTGTGTAGAAAACCAAATATCTTAAAATATTAAATAATTTGTATTTATGGGTTTATAGTTTGGTACTTATTCTTCAACTATACATACTATCGCTATCGACAGTTGGATCTCATGTGTTACATGCAACTAGTTTAATTACATGGATTGGATTTTTCACGCAAACATTGGATTTTTTTCCTGTTGGGAGTCAAATGATATTTTCCAACTGTCGATTTGTTCAGGAGAACTTTGTTCTCTTAACATATCGACAATGTATCAAGCCAGAATACGCGAGAATTGTATGGAGAGGTCTACTTTTTTCACGGCTTTTCCAACTTTGAAGTCAAAAAACACCAACTTAGAGGCTTCGCAGCATATATGTTCCATACACGGATTTACTCAGAATTCGGAGTAGAACATTTCGTGTGTGTGTGTGTGTGTGTGTGTGTGTGTGTGTGTGTGTGTGTGTGTGTGTGTGTCTGTGTGTGTGTATGTCTGTGTGTGTGTGTGTGTGTCCGTCCCCCCCTTATAACTTTTGATCCGCTCAATTTACAGAGCCTAAAATTTCAGAATATATAAACAGTTACAGGCCTACAAAACTTTTATACTCGGAATTTTGAATTTTTGTTTCAGTCAGGGGTTATCAACTTTTGAATTTTTATTTTATTTTTCCCTATATCTCAGAAACCATAAAAGCTAGAACGCTGAAAATTGGTACCAATATAGACAAATACAAAATCTCAAATTAGTTTATTCAAAAAAATTCCAGGGTTTCTCAAACATTTTTTATTAAGAAAAATATTTTTTTATGATAAATTTATGAGTTTAACAGTCTTTATTTCCAAAACTTTTACAATTATCGAAAAAAGCCGAAACACCCCAACTAGATAATTTAATTTTCTATAAAAAATATTAACATTGTAGTAGAAGATCTCAATTTTTTTTTTAACAATTTTTTTAAAAATTGAATTTAGTGACGACATCGCTTCATACATTTTGTATGGCAGTCGCCTATACACAATATGTAAGAAGACTTAATAGTTTGATACTTCATCTCCAAACATACATACATACCATCATGTTATTTGCATATTCTGGGTAGGAAAAAGGATCTTCCTCCATACTATCCTATCTTGACATACATACCTACATATGTTGTATAGAAAACAAAATATCTGAAAATATTCAATAATTTGTATCTATGGGTTTATAGTTTGGTACATATTCTTCAACTATACATACTATCGCTATCGACAGTTGGATCTCATGTGTTACATGCAACTAGTTATTGACAATAACATCTCCATAGAGACGAAGTTGGGATATTCCAACTGTCGATTCGTTCATGAGAATTCAATTCTTTTAATGAATCGACATTATTAAGCCAAGATGCGTGTACGAAGGAAAATTTTGTATGGTGTAGTGGACTTTTTGCATGCTAATAACACCAACTAGAGGCCTCGCAGCATATATGTTCCCATACATGGATTTACTCAGAATTCAGAGTAGAACATTTTATGTGAGTTTTGTGTGTCTGTCTGTCCCCCCCTTATAACTTTTGATCCGCTCAATTTACAGAGCCCAAATTTTCAGAATATATAAATAATTATAGGCCTACAAAACTTTAATACTCAGAAATGTGAATTTTTGTTTCAGTCAGGGGTTACCAACTTTTGAAATTTTGGTTAATTTTTCCATATATCTCACAAACCATAGAAGCTACAACGCTGAAAATTGGTATAAACATAGAAAAATACAAAATTTCAAATTTTTTTTTTTTTTTTAAATTCCATGGTTTCTCAAACATTTTTTATTAAGAAAAATATTTTTTTTATGATAAATTTATGAGTTTAACTGCCTATATTTCCAATTTTTTTAAAAATATCGAAAAAAGCCGAAATACCCCAACTAGATAATTTAATTTTCTATAAAAAATATTAACATTGTAGTAGTACATCTCGATTTTTTTTTTAACAATTTTTATAAAAATTGAATTTAGTGACGACATTGCTTCATACAATTTGTATGGCAATCGCCTATACACAATATGTAAGAAGACTTAATAGTATGATACTTAATCTCCAAACATACATACAGAACCATCATGCAGTTTTCATATTCCGGGTAGGAAAAGAGGACTGACCTCCATACTATCCTATATTGACATACATACCAAAATGTGTTAAAATTTTCTATAATTTGGATTTATTGGTTTATAGTTTGATTCTTATTCTTCAACTATACATACTATCGCTATCGACAGTTGGATCTCATGTGTTACATGCAACTAGTTATTATTGCATATGCGCAAATATTGGATTTTTTTCCCTGTCGGGAGTCAAAGATATTTTTTAACATATTGTCGTAAGCCCTGTAGGTGCCTTGATTTCCCGGTTCTCCTACAGTAAATATTTCGACTTCGTCTCTATTGAGATAATTAAAAATATGTTAAAAAAATATTTTGGGTTTCCGATAATTTAAATCACGTATAAACCTTTTTAACGCACGCGATAGTTACCCTTACTAACACGTAACTTCATAGCGCAATAGTACGTTTTAATATATCATGTTTTCAGTCACTAAATTTAGCGCTATAATGCCTTCTGAAAAAAGATAACGTTTGACTTACATACATAACATACCAGGCAGTACATACATTCAGACATTGAATACGTTTGATGTAGAAGGTCCTTTCAATCGATTGAAAAGTGCGGTTCGTTGCCAGAGCTCTCAACCTAAAAAATAATTTCTCTCTCTCGTTTCATCTTATATGTATGACTATGGATGGCGGCTGTGGTCTATCACTCTTTATGTGGCCCTTCTCCTTAATAAACCATTTTAAAACGATAACCGTCTTACTTATAAAACGTAAACTATCTATAATACCTGGTAATAGAACGTGAAACGAAAAAGTTTACTTATATTCCGTGACTTTCTTTATTACACCTTTATTTCAACCTAAAATAACAAGATGTAAACTAACTTTGATGATAAGCCCGTGGAACAAGTAGGGGAAGGATGCCCAAAATGACATAGGAGAGCAAAATGATAAATAGTCATATCTCAAAAAACGAAGCAAAAGACAGGTTTGATCCTGTACAGGAACAAACATCCGCTCGTTTCATGATCACTCACCAACATTCGGTTAGTCTGTGGTAACTACCGGAGGAGCACGAGCTGTAAATAACATTTTAACGCAAGTAAAATTTATTTTTGTTGGGACATTGTAGTTAATTATTTTTTTATTTAAGTATATTATTAAAATGTGATTGCAGTGTCTTGTAATGTAGCTAATTATCTATGAATTGCAATATAATTTTGTTAATTTTATAAAAGTGGAATGTGATATTTTTTATGTTACTAAATATGTAACTTGGTTAGCGGTGTAAAATGACATACGTAACGGTAGGGCAAAATGACATGATATGTCAGCACTGTCAACCGTTCACTGACTACAGAAAATATTTGCAACATCAGGGAGAAAGCAGATTAGGACTGTATCAAGTGCCAAAAAGGGATCACACAAAACGTTCTTTGTTAAATGGGAACAAATGGAAATTATGTTCCACCTTGTCTCATTTTTGCTCGAGAAAATATAAAAAATGAACTTTTGGACCATGAAAGTCTATTGAGCTTTAAAGTTTTAAACCTCAATAGATTGATTAAACATGGTGGAATAGGCGAATACCCACGGGACTTATTTACTGTAAATTATTTTTCACTCTTTATTTGTGTATGAAAACATTAAAAAAAAATACTTAGAAAAATACACCGTATGTCATTTTGTACACCCGGTGGGGCAAAATGGTTTTTATCAGTATGTTTTGTATATATTTTTTTTTAATACAATATTTCATATTTTTGACAATTTTAAACTGATATACGTTTACCTAGATAGTGTTTCAAGTAAGTAATAAAGTTTTTTCTATAAATTACAAGCCGTTTTTTATATTTATTTTTAAGAAAATCTATGTCAATCCCCTAATGAGCTTCTCTCTGCTTACCCCGTAAGGGATATGGCGTGATGGTATGTATGTATGTATGCATAAACGTATTCTGAGATATGACTAACTAATTCACCAAATTGTTTACGAACACCTTCAATTATTTTTTTACATATGACCGCATTGGTTTCACAGAAGTAATAAATTAAATAAATACACCTTATCTTTGGATAACTGACATCGAAAAATGAAAACAAACACCGCGTTGTACCACGTTGAGTCAATTTAAACACGATTGCGATGAAGAATAACAAGGGAAAACGTTATAAGTATTAAATATTAATTTGGTATGACGCGTTAGTCAAGCGTTAAACAACCTCTCGACTTGTCCTAACTTGACGTCTATGAAATAAAGGCGTAATAAAGATAGTCGTGCAAATCTCAAAAACTGTTAGCTCTGTTTCTTTCTTCTGAGACAACTGAAAAGTATCCGCCGGAGTTTACCCAAAAACGAAGCTAAATCGCTTATAAATTCATGTGTTGTGTCAAGGCTGGATTACTATAATGCTATTCTTGCGGGTTTGTTCAAGTATCAGATCGACAGATTACAAATGTTATTCAACGTAACTGCGAGGTTGATATACCGAGATATCAGTTGGGCCTTAAATCGTTGGATTTAGTAATCCAAGTTTCAGTGCAAAATGAAACGTCAGTTACGTAATATTCAACTATAGATATATTTTACGTTTTCTATGGTTATTGTCTATAACGCATCTGTCAAATTTCAATAACCTTAAATGATACGTGACGCGAAGCAGTGACTAAATATTATTTTATTATTATAACAACACATTATTTTATTTGTTTCATTACACAGCATGTTACTTTTTCAATTTTTTATACCGATCGATGTTTTTATTTAATTAAAATCTATTAGCTGTGAGGCACCGGCTTAGAATAGTGCTTCCACTCTTTTCTATTACTGTTTTCGAGTGTCCCGTAAGAGCCGGGTAATCGAAAATACAACAGGCAACAATAACATCTGACATAGTTCAGCAATGAGGTTCACCACCCATTCTGAATGTAGTGCCTTTTTAGGTGAGACGAGACTGGTGTGTGGGTATACACATATGTGTTGTGCTCCCTTTTATAAGGCAATGCACACCCGCACACCTTTCGCTGGTTACCGTGATGGTATGAATGAATGAATGAATGAATGAATGAATGAATGAATGAATGAAAATCAATCATTGTAGTGACAAAATGTCATTGAATATGTACTACGTAGGTAGTACCTACTTCAATGCAAAATGTATGTACATTTTACAGATGGATATGGAACTAAGTGATAATGGTAAAATAGTGTCTTATGTAGAAAATTTAAGAATACACATTATATATATAGAAACAGGATGGATCAATTTAAAAAGTGGGATGAAAAAACATCGCAAAAATAAAGTTGCGTGCCTGACGTTTCATTATAGCTGACAGTTTATTTCGTTTGTTGTCAGGCAATACATTATAATTATGTAAAAAAAGGAAATAAATATTAAATACATGAACCACTTCTATATCGTATTTTATTTTAACAACAAAAATAAATCATGATTATAATTATTATGCATAGTTATTTTGTATTATAAAATGAAATAAAACATTAAAGCGTGCGGCGATTAGTACGCCACCTGGCGAAAAAGACTAGAAACAATACTTAACTCAAGATTAAGACACGCGATCCGCCAGAAACGTTGAGTTAAATATTTGTCGTTTAGTGACGTATTTAAGGGAAGATTAGGTACTGAAATATGCAATATTTTTGTTAAACTTGAGTTAAACTCCTAAGGGCCGACTGAAATACCGGCCCATATGGAGCTGAGGTCACATAACACATCTTCTTAACGAACTACACTGGTTAAAATGTCCAGAACGAATATGTAGACTATAAGGTATGCCTGATGGTGTTTAAGGCCCTGAATGACATGGATCCACACCACATCCAATAACTGTGTCAAAAGAATGTTCCATTTAGAAGACAGCCTGCATTGAGATCATCTGGATCACAGAGACACAACTCTTAAAAAGAATTAGACAGAGTCAATAAGGCGGGTTACTATGATCGCAGTTTCAGATACTTTTGGTAGACTTCTTCGGCGGTACTAATAACGAAAAAGTAGCGAGGTTGAACTATGGAATAGAGTGACTAAAACCTAACGGCCAAAAACCTTACTAATAACCAAGTTTTAAAACTTCTATTTTATTCCATGGTTTATATCACCATGGTAACGCTAAACCATCCGGTCCCCTAGTTTAGTGGTGGAATAGCAATAGTGAATTCGTGAGCTGTCAAAAGTCAAATAGACCGCGCGTATTGCATTTTGTCATTTTTAAAGAAATACTTTTTTTTAATTCTGAACAACAATCTGTTTGATTATAGAATCGGCGATTTTGAAAGATCGTTTCAAGAAATTGCAGGTGGAAAGTTTTTTGATGAAGCAAAATTTATAAGGTGTGTTCATAGGTGCGTTGTAATCCGTTTGTTGATTACGACGACATTAATTTTAGAAGAAAGTACAGATTTTCAAAGGCAGGAGTTAGACATCTCGTAGATTTATTTGGAAGAAGGCAAATAAATGAAGATATTTATTTTCCATTGACAATTGTTTTAAAATAAATTTAATAAGTTATGTTGTAATAAGTTAAATTATTGGGAATTCAACCAATGCGTGACGATACATAAACAGTAAACCATCAAAACCATGCAGTAAACAAACAATGACAAACATAGAAATACGATTATTCTCGATAGATGTCATAGATGACGGCTAATAAAGTCATAGAGAATGAACAAAAAATAGCATAAAGTAAAGAAAAATTCCGAAATTCCCGTTAAATGGCTGCGTTCACACAACATTCATTCCGTATTCCATGGTTTACTTAGTCCTTGTACATTTTTACATTATTAGTAAGAACCCACTAAACCACGAATTAGTGCCTAATACGTGGTTTACGTAGTGCGAGGTTTAGTTGGCTAAAACGAGTTTTAACGAAAATGTTATTAGTACCGCTGCTTAAGACTGGTGTGTTAACAACTACATAATTAGCTATAGCGCTCTTGGGGTGATCGTGTATTATTAAACGGCGCTATATAAATGATTATAATGTGCACATTTAAGTACAACGCAATTTACAAGTGTAAACCACAGATAAAATCGTACCTACCTTTCATTCTTCTCCAATGGTTTTCATATAAAATCAACCGGATAGCCTAGTTTGTACACCAGATTTTGTTTTTGATACATCATGTACAGACGGTTTGTCTAGTATTCACACCAATTTAGTTATTTTTTTTTTAATATTTTAGTTACTGTTTTTAATATATAATGCAACTGGCTCACGCCAATCGCAATTATAACTACATACAAACCTAACCAACCTATTTTACCAAACTTTTGTAGGTTAGGTTTAAAAAAAATGGTGTAAGTACATCCTAGGATATCCAAATCAACCTTCTGTTAGTCGATATCCAAAGATATCCCTTTTTCTTCTTTCGGGAAAAACTTTCCCTGTCCTGGGCGGTGCGGAACAAGTCCTCCACACGCCTCACTCCGGTCCACTCCCGAATGTTACGGAGCCAGGATAGTTGCTTCCTGCCGACCCCTCTACGGCCCTCAATCTTTTATTTTATGATCAACTTTAAGATCGAGTATTTTTCGCCTCTTATTATGTGACCAAAATATGAAGTCTTACGGAGCTTGACTGTCGTGAACAACTAACTGTCACCATGTCGGTCCAGGATATCCTTAGCATTCTACGGTGAATCCATATTTCGAACGCTTCCAGGCGGTTTATGGTACCAACCTTGAGGGTCCATGCCTCAACACCGCAGAGCAGGACCGACCATACAATCCCTATTATAATTTAATAATGAAATATAATTTGAATGTCATATGATGTGAATTGAACAATCAAAACAAATCATATTAAACTATAAAGGTAAGTAGGTACCTGTTTGAACTAAATTATACATAATATAACAAAAATGATGTACAATCTATTATACCAGTCCTGCCACAAATTTTGCAAAACTAATCGGTTTCAAATCGCTGTCATTACGTTTTTACATTATTCTTTTATGTAAAATAGCGATCGTGCAGTCGTCAAAATTAGACCATAATATTCATTATTTTTTCATGTTGTAAAAGTCATTGTCATTGTCATAGTCAATCTATCAGACGAAATATACCTACGGAAGCAACGAAATCTCTAGTAAACGCATTCGTTATTTCCCGCCTGGACTACTGCAATGGTATCTACGCAAACCTTCCAAAACTAGAGCTAAACAAACTCCAATCCGTCTACAACGCTGCTGCTAGGCTAATCACCGGAGCCGCGAAATTCTCACACATATCCCACCATCTACGAAATCTTCACTGGCTAAAAGTGACAGAGAGAATCAAGTACAAATTATGTTTGTTGACTTTCAAAGCGATCCATGGCATGGCTCCCACGTATCTTACAGACTTCAGCATCCCTCTCACCGTAAACGAGCGACAACAAACACTTCAGTCACCACATCCATGATTGGCAAGTTGACTGAAATAAATAGAGTCAACACTTCATCCTTCGGTGATCGTGCTTTTGCTGTGGCTGGACCAGCCTCGTGGAATAAACTACCACCTGAACTGAGGCAAATCGACAACTTAGCACTATTCAGGAAACACCTAAAAACTCACTTCTTCCGCGAGTCTTACAAAAACCCCTAATATATTCAAAGCGCCCTTGAGGTGAGGTTATCACAAAAACGGCGCTATAAAAATAATCCAAATTTATTATTATTATTATTATTTTTGTACGTAGCCTAATTCTTGAAACTCGAATCCTATCCCATTTATAATTGTATTATGAATAATTTATCTACCTGTCGCCTGCGTAGATTTAAATTATCTATTAACTAATTGCATGTAACACATGAGATCAAACTGCCGATGGCGATAGTATGTATAATTGAAGAATACGTCTCAGACTATAAACACTTAAACACAAATCAAAAGTTTTCTAGTGGTTTGTATGTCGGGATAGGATAGTATGGAGGTTAGTCCTTTTTTCCTTCCCAGAATATGAAAACATTAGATGGTATGTATATTTGTTTGGTGATTAAGTATCAAACTATTGAGTCCCTCGTAGATATTGTGTAGTGTACACTGCCTTACCAATTGTATGAAACGATGTCGACACTAAATTCAATATTTATAAAAAATCTTAAAAAAAAATACATGCATACATACATACATACCATCACGCCAAATCCCTTACGGGGTAAGCAGAGAGAACCGAGCGCCATACTCCTCTATTTTTGCATACATTCCTAGCTTCATTTACATCCATGGATCGTCTCATACATGGTCGTCGATTATTCAAGCTTCTTATATTTCCTTTTTTCAAAATATCATTCACATGGTCATGCCATCCCTTTTTGGGGTGGCCCCTGCTATTCACTCCATCTCTTACACCCATGTATATTTTTTTGGTCAGTCGTTCATCGTTCATTCTTTCAATGTGTCCAAACCACCTCAAGGCATTCACTTTCATTTTACATATAATACTCTTCTTCATCTTGCATTCCCTCCTTATGTCCTCATTTTTTATTCTATCATGTATCGTTCTATTACATACTCTTCTTAGTGATCTCGTTTCAAAGTAGATGTACTTCTATAAAGTGTATAATGTAAATATAAAATTAAATTATCTAGGTGTCACAAGTTTTTTCGATATTTTAAAAACTTTGGAAATAAGTATAGGTAGTTAAACACATTAATTTATCATAAAAAATGTTTTTCTTAATAAAAAAAATGAATGAGAAACTTTGGAATTTTTTAAAAAATATAAAATTTGAGATTTTGGAATTGTCTATATTATACCAATTTTCATCGTTCTAACTTTATGAGTAAATCCGTATATAGAACATATATGCTGTGAACCTCTATGTTGGTGGTTTTTGACTTAAAAGTTGAAAAAAAACATAAAAAATATAAATTCTCTTGAACAAATCGACAGTTAGATAAATTCTCTTGAACAAATCGACAGTTCGATAAATTCTCTTGGACAAATCGACAGTTGGATAAATTCTCTTTAACAAATCGACAGTTGGATAAATTCTCTTGGACAAATCGACAGTTAGATAAATTCTCTTGAACAAATCGACAGTTCGATAAATTCTCTTGGACAAATCGACAGTTGGATAAATTCTCTTGAACAAATCGACAGTTGGATAAATTCTCTTGAACAAATCGACAGTTGATGGATAAATTCTCTTGAACAAATCGACAGTTGGATTAAATTTAGGGACGACATCGTTTCATACAATTTGTATGGACACAATATCTACGGGGACTCTTAATAGTTTGATACTTAATCTCCAAACATACGTACATACCATCATGCTGTTTTATACTCTGGGTAGAAAGAAAAGACTGATATCTCTATTCTGCCCTATCTTGATATACATATCTACATGTTTTATATAGAAAACAAAATATCTTAAAATATTCAATAATTTGATTGGTACGTATTTTTCAACTATATGCATACTATCGCCATCGACAGTTGGATGTTATTTTTTTTAGTTTAATTTAATGTGTTTGTAACACAAATTATGTTCTGTGTAAACTGCCAAACATAAAACCCTTCTGTGCGCGCAGTTTGCTCAAAAAGAGGTCCTAACATCGAGTAAGGATGATTCTTGGTCTGGGTCTGAAGTATTCCCTTCACGTATTAATATATAGGTGACCGTTGACCATCAATATACACCTAATATATTTTTGCATTTATAAGACAGATTTATAAATAATGAAATCATATACATAGATGAAATTAACGGTTGCTGTCTATGGAAAACCAATCGGCTCTAGGTCAATGTACCTATACTATACATACATACATGTATGATACCAATCGATCGGACTTGTATATAGTTTGGACTGTAGAGAGGACAAAAAAACATGACACCACTATTCCATCGTAATGGAGATTAAAAAAATAAAGAAAAATAAATATATAATATAAAGAGACCATATATACATATAAGGGCCCTTTTATTGTTAGTAGCAACCCCCAGGGGCCAAATTCGTGACCAAAGATAATATCGATTTGTTCTATTTCGGTCCAGCAATACATTATTATGTACCTACCCTACTCATTACTTCATTATATGTATATTCCGAAGTTATATTATTGGAAAATAACGTAATTTTATTATGTTAACAAATTTGCCAAATTGGTTTTTTGGTCTTCCCGGGTATGTACAAAATTATTTTTGGTGTCCACAGCTATGTAGCGAATTATTTTTGGTGTTCACAGCTATGTACAGAATTATGTTTGGTGTTCACAGCTATGTAGAGAATTATTTTTGGTGTTCACAGCTATGTACAAAATTATTTTTGGTGTTCACAGCTATGTACAGAATTATTTTTGGTGTTCACAGCTATGTAGAGAATAATTTTTGGTGTTCACAGCTATGTACAGAATTATTTTTGGTGTTCACTGTTTGAAATGTTGAAAACACTGATAATATTTTTTCAATAAACATACTGTTACACGTATTTGAGAAATTTGATTTGATATTGGGGTATTTAGGTTGATATGCCCCCTTAAGACAGAAATACCTAACAACAGAACAGTTAGACTTCCTCCACCCTCACAAACAGGTCAAACGACCTAATCGTTCAACAACCAATTACAACAAATTAAATAATTCGCAAACCCTGGACATTTTTCATGATAACTTTAGTAAATTTAGGTTCCGGGTGGGGCTGTTGTTGGTGTGATCTATTGGGGCGAAATTGAAAATCTTCTAGTTTATTCCTATCCCTCTATTCCCTCTCCCTTCCTGTTCTATAGAGGTTTGTACGCCAAATTCTTAATGAATAAGTATTGTTTTGTTGTTGTTTATATTTTGTATTGTAAAGATCACTCGCATTATCTAGCCATTATGTTTAAAAGCATTAGGGAACTTTACTGGTTTTGTATATATATTGTTTTGTTTTGTTTTCCCACAAGCTGTATATAACTGTCTGTTACCAGAATTAAATTAAATAAAAATAATTTACGATGAAGAAGAAGGATGTAGACGAGGCGGTCGATGGTTGTCTGCGATCATGATCGGAATGTTTGGATTACAGCTCTCTATGCCTACCACAAATAGGGTCAAGTATTTATGGTATGTATTTAATGTATAGTATGCAACTAGATCCGAATATTGTTCGATGAATCATAGCCTTCATACAACTCGTGATAGATGCCATTTTTTCAACACTTGGGCGGCTGACTGCAGTAGAGCACGTAGACATAGTAAGTCAATATTGTAATATTATGACATTACCTATATTATGTACCTACCCACGAGTAGGTATATTGGGTAGATTACGTTTCATTTGAATCTTTCATATAACTAGTTGCACGTAACACATGAGATCCAACTGTCGATAGCGATAGTATGTATAATTGAAGAATACGTACCAAACTAATAGTTTGGTAGTAACACAAACACAAGTTAGTAAGTATTTTAAGATATTTTGTTTTCTATATAAAACATGTAGGTATGTATGTCAGGATAGGATAGTATGGAGAGCAGTCTGTTTTTCCTGTCCAGAATATGAAAACAGCATGATGGTATGTATGTATGTTTGGAGATTAAGTATTAAACTATAATATTAAGTCTTCTTACATATTATTGCCATACAAATTGTATGAAGCGATATCGTCACTAAATTCAATTTTTATAAAATTTGTTTAAAAAAGTTTGAGATGTACTATTGCAATGTTGAAGTAATAAGACACAAATTTGCACTCTGCGCAACCGGAAGCTCGTTCAAGATGTTTGGCGAAAATTATAGCCAGTTCGTTTGTCATAATATTTTTTTTTTCAGTGCACAGAGCACGATCAAATCTCCTTTAAAGAGCATAATCTTCGTCAAATGCAAGTTACTATTTCGCTCTAGTTTTTTTTATATTTTTTTATTTATTACATATAAATAACAATTTAAAAAGGTTTAAAAGTTCCATTATATGATTCATAATAACCCTCTTCAATTGAGGCACCGGCTTAGAATAGTGCTTCCATTCTTTTAAATCATTGTTTTCGAGTGTCCCGTAAGAGCCGGGTAATCGAAAATACAACAGGCAACAATAACATCTCACATAGTTCAGCAATGAGGTTCACCATCACACATTCTGAATGTAGTGCCTTTTTAGGTGAGACGAGACTGGTGTGTGGGTATAAATAGATGTGTTGTTCTCCCTTTTATAAGGCAATGCACACCCGCACACCTTTCGATGGTTACCCCACATTGTGGGATATGCCGTGATGGTATGAATGAATGAATGAATTGAGATAAAATCTCGTGGAAAAAGAGGGGAGTATCTATTTTGTACTGCTGCATTCGCCAAAACATTGCACGTCGACTAACAAATAAGAAGCTATATTATAATTTTTTTCGAGTCTAAGACTCAAAGGGAGTTCATTAAACCACTTAGTACCTTTATACTTATAGAAATGTTGTGAGGCAGTTGTACGTAAAAGAAGAATAGATATACATCCTTGTGAATTTATTCTGCTGCTTATAGATAATGACAATTGGTTTGAATTTGTAACAATATCTTTATGAATTTGGAACAATGACATTTTTTTGTAGATATTTTCAACAGTTGAAACTTTTGTTGCGATGATTTTTTGTTGAAAGTATATAGTTGGTTGCGATATTATATTAAAATTGTCCTTCACTCTTATAATATAAAAGTTAACCTTGCATACAGTTTGTCGAAAGCCTACCTAATCAATACGGCAAGAATCGATTTGCAAATTTTACGATTGCCTAAATGTACCTATTTATATGTCACATAATATTTCGCTGCGAGGTACCGCCTTAGAACAGTGCTTCCATCATCATCATCATCATCATCATCAGTGGCTCCACAGCCCAGGATGGCCTTTGGTCTCCACAAGGAATCGTCTCCATTGCACCCTGTCCATAGCATTTTCTATACAATTTCGCAGACCGGCTATCTGATTATCCATCCATTGTAGTCTATATCTTCCCTCCTGACGTATTGTGGGGATTCTTTTCGTGCTTCCATTCTATTCTGTTATCACAGTTTTCGATTGCCCCGTAAGATCCTGGTAATAGAAAATACAACAGGCAACAATAACATCTAACATATTTCAGTGATGAGGTTCATCACATATTCTGAATGTAATGCATTTTATATGAGACTAGTTTAATAAGTTACTGCATACCCGCACACCTGTCGCTGGTCACCCCAAATTAAATTATTAAAAAAAATAAATACCCCTCAGATGATAATATTCCATGTCCATAATCTAGAATATGTATTTATTAAGTCATATTGAAGATTTTTTTTTATTTTTACTCCTCACTACTCCAAAGAGATATAGCGAAGATTTATGAATTCGAAATTTTTAAGGTTATTTTTCGTATTGCAGATTATCAACTAGTATCATGCTGAGATTATATTCTAAAAGTTTCATCACAATGTATCTGTGTGTGTGCTATGTGCTATGTATGGCATGTTTATTCTACTTTATCGATTTATAGACTCATTCGATTATTTTCAAATTTTGCAAATTTGTATATCTAATACTCGCTTAGGCCCCATTAGATTTTGAAGAATATCAAATCAGTGCTTCTCATTTTTTTTAAGTGTCAAATATTTCAAAGTGACCCCAAGCTCAGGAAACTTAACATTTGATATTTTTTATTTACAAAAAGCTAAAAAGGCACATCACCTCATTAAATTATTATCAAGTCATCATAATAAAATATTTAAATCAAAAATAATACGCCTCCAGCACCACATTTCGAAAGCATATAAATAGATACTTAAAAAGATACTTTCGATAAATAGATACTTAAATTTAAAGTGTAAAATTATTTATGTAGAGGAGAGTTTCGCATTGATCACATCCCACTCGAACGAATAGTGTTTTCGCATTGATTATATCTGAACAATAGCCTCTCAAAAGAAGATTAGATTTATGTGTGGATTTATTGAAGTATGGGAGGAAATGCAGCCTGCATAACATGTGGCCAAACAGGATTTATGGGGTAAATGAACTGCACACACTTATATATGTAAGTCACTAGGATACAACAAAAGTCACCTTCAAAATTTCTCGACACTTTGTTCCAAGTACATTCATGGCAGGACTAAGGAATAGTTCCAGTCCGAATATGGAATTAATTATTTTCCAGTAAGTTCACACAACACTAATTTAAATGAAAATATTTGGATTTTTATAGATTTTGGCTAATAAATGAATGGGTTGGAATCACAGACAGTGGCGTAGCTAGAAACAGTGGGTCCTTATGCAAAAAGACATGTAAATCAAGGCCCCCTAATGAAATAAATTTATATATAAATATTTTCAAGTGTTAAATATTCACATACCTAATAGATTTAATATAACGAGAGATCGTGCGAGAGGGCAAAACAAAAAAAAACAACCTAATCCCGATATCCTCTTCTCGTTCTTTGCCTATCCGTTTTTTTTCCTACTAAGTATTTTCATTTTTTTTAAAGCAGCCCATTCACGATCGTGCCATTCGGCGTCGTTCCATATGGACCGGCTCCATTTGGAGCATTGTAAAATTTTCATCACTCACGGGCGCGCCATCGAGCCATCAAAATGTATACGCAAGAGGTCGGCGTTTTCGCATTAAAAAGTTCTGTTTTTTTTTTTAATTTTCAAGTAAAAATGAGTTATAATTCTGATGATGAGTTTTATACAACTGCTATTTAGCGGTTTGTTTATATATAAATAGAAAAAAAAAACAAAGAGAAAATGTTGTATTTTCGCATTCACGAGAGTGTCAAACAGCTTGGCGCAATGAGATGGCGCAATGTACCGCTGGTTTTCACACTCACGAGCATGCCGTGCCGACAGGATGCGCCACGGCGTTTGTCGCGGTACTACAGAGTTTCGATCGTTTGTAATTCCATTTTGGTGTGTCAGGCCAATTGGGCTGCGCGGGATTTGACATTCACGAGCGCATTTTGGAGTGATGGCAAGCCATTTGGAAGGATGGCACGATCGTGAATGGGGGCCTTTAGGTAATTTTAATCAAGTGTAGTATATATTTTCTTTGAATTTTTGCTTTCATTCTTTTGCTGATGTACATAATCAATTTCGTTATACTTTGTAATCTGGTTGGTTGGAATAAATTGCCTAATGGCAATTAGCCCGCCAGTATACAATATATTTGTTTATATAAGTGGAAAGAGCAAATAAGTAATACGATTGGTAAAATGAGGAAATTATTTTATGTATTCTATCGATTGAGGACTTTCTTGGACATTGCTGCGATGAAAAATATATATTTTGCACTTGCTCAATCTGTCATGCAATATGGGATTATAGCGTGGGGTGGTGCTTATAAAACTAACCTCGAACCCCTTTATATCATCCAGCGGAGTATCTTAAAAATAATTTTAAATAAACCCAGAGACTACCCCACGACTAGCCTCTTTACCGAGGCAAATGTCCCATCACTGCATGCTATATATAAGAGAAATGCATTGAAGCAGATCTACAGGGAGTATTTCGTCGATAGAGTACATGCTTCGGATTGTATAAGAGCCACTCATCGATTTAATGTGATACTAAATATACCAAAAAAAAGAACGGCCTACGCACAAAACCACTATACGTATCTTGGCGTTAAGTGGTTTAACGAACTGTTGCCTGAGCAGAGACATACGGATATTATCGATCTAAAGAAATTTTATGTAGATATAAAGAGGGCTTGTGTATAAAAACTGGTTTTATTTATTCATTGTTGTTATATATGTAGATATTATGCACTTATTTTATTAATCGTAATTGATATTTAAATTTTGTTTTTTTTTTAATATAGCATATATACCTATGTCTATTTTTAAGTATGTTTTTTGTTACCTATGATTATTTTGTTACTTTGTTTTTGTTCTATATTATGTAAATAGTTGCAACTCCCTTCAAAACACGAGTATATCTCTTTTTGAAGGAAGTCATATTATAAAGTGTTTTAATTTCTTTTTTGCTTTTTTTATGTAAAATATGTCTTTTTGTAATAAATAAAATAAATAAATAAAAAAAAATATTTTGAACAAAAAGATAAATAAATAAAATAAGTTTTTTTTTTAATATAATAATTTATCTTTATACTTTGCTGCTATTGCTTTGTGGCACATTTTAACTAATATAATTAAATAAAATCTCTTAGTTTTTAACCACGTTGAGTATATTTATATGTCAACTAGTTTCGGAGACGTAACCGCTCCTTCGTCCGGACAAACTTATACTAAACTTAGATACTATGTACATAATGTGACCCGTGTGCCTAAATTATGTATCGGTAAGTTGATGGGCGGAGCTTACATTATTGAAAGCAGAGGTTGTCAACGGAAAAATATTAAATAATGGAGTATTGTTTAAATGTACTTGATTATTAATTATTTTTTGTTTTGTATTTAAGGCCACTTTGAACTTCTTAGATTTAACTCTTTCTTTAAAAAATAACGCAATCGACTTCAGTATTTATCGTAAACCTACATACGCAGACACAGTTATACATAATTCATCAAATCATCCTCTATCACATAAGTTGTCTGCCTTCTATGCAATGTTACATCGGCTACAAAATGTTCCAATGACAGTAGAAAATTACAATATAGAATTAAATACAATTAAAAACATCGCGATTAATAATGGTTATGACTTAAATATAATAAGTAATATAAAAAATAAAATACAAAAGAGACAAAATATAATCAATTACTTGTACAGCGGTAAAGAATGTATAAACACAAATGATCAAAAATGGCGGAGAATGCTTTTTATAAATGATAAAATAAAATCAGTGCTAATAAAAGACTTACCACCAGATTTAAAACCAGCCTTTTATACTGGTAATAACCTAGGAACTTTTTTAAAAAATAATAAAGATAAAGACACGGTATTAAGTAATTCGGGTGTCTATAGATTAAATTGTGAAGATTGCGAATTTTTTTATATAGGTAAAACAGGTAGAAATTTTGACATTAGAATTAAGGAGCATTTAAGATGTTTAAAAAGTAACAATTTCTCAGAGTTTGCAAATCACTTGATTGAAAATAATCATGCTTTCAATAATCAAACGGGATATAAAATCTTGCATATAAATAAAGAGGGCTTAAGATTGGATAACTTGGAGGCATTAGAGATAAAAAAAGCCTTAAATACAAAACAAAAAATAATTAATAATCAAGTACATTTAAACAATACTCCATTATTTAATATTTTTCCGTTGACAACCTCTGCTTTCAATAATGTAAGCTCCGCCCATCAACTTACCGATACATAATTTAGGCACACGGGTCACATTATGTACATAGTATCTAAGTTTAGTATAAGTTTGTCCGGACGAAGGAGCGGTTACGTCTCCGAAACTAGTTGACATATAAATATACTCAACGTGGTTAAAAACTAAGAGATTTTATTTAATAATTTATATTATAGTTTAAGTATATTGTTTCCCAGTAGGTATCCAGATATATATTTTTCTTTAACACGTCTTGAAATTTTAATTTTAACAACTGCAACAACATGACAGAGAGGGGATACGTAAGTATAACTACTGCAATGTAACTACCTTGGTAATTTAAATATTTTGGCCACAGTAGCTTATGTATACTATGCGGGTATATACATAAAAGTTACGACTCCCGTCTCTCACACGTTCTAAGAAAAACAATCAATGGTTTCATTTGATTTTTTTTATTTAATTTACTGTATAAAAAATAATATATATTAAATTATGTATAAAAAATCTTTGATTATGGCTAATTTCAAACTCCTTTGTGTGCACAGTTAGCTTAATAAGGAGTCCACAATTTTCGCCTCACGTATTAATCCAACTGTCGATTTGTTCAGGAGAACTTTGTTCTCTTAACATATCGACAATGTATCAAACCAGGATACGCGAGAATTGTATGCAGAGGTCTACTTTTTTCACGGCTTTTCCAACTTTGAAGTCAAAAAACACCAACTTAGAGGCTTCGCAGCATATATGTTCCATACACGGATTTACTCAGAATTCGGAGTAGAACATTTCTGTGTCTGTGTGTGTGTCTGTGTGTCTGTGTGTGTGTCTGTGCGTCCGTCCCCCCCTTATAACTTTTGATCCGCTCAATTTACAGAGCCCAAAATTTAAGAATATATAAACAGTTATAGGCTTACAAAACTTTTATACTCAGAATTTCGAATTTTTGTTTTAATCAGGGGTTATCAACTTTTGAATTTTTACTTTATTTTTCCATATATCTCAGAAACCATAACCTAGGACGCTGAAAATTTGTACAAATATAGAAAAATCCAAATCTCAAATTAGTTTATTCAAAAAAATTCCAGGGTTTCTCAAACATTTTTTATTAAGAAAAATATTTACAATTATCTAAAAAAGCCGAAACACCCCAACTAGATAATTTAATTTTCTAAAAAAAATATTTAAATTGTAGTAGAAGATCTCAATTTTTTTTTAACCTTTTTTTTTAAATTGAATTTACTTAAGAGTACTTGAAAATGTGCTTAGCACGAAACCGGTTCAAGGCTATAGTCTAAATAAACTGCGTAATTAATTTAGAAACGTTTTTTTTTATTTTAAATATTCATTAAAATTTATAAGAAATATTAATATATAGATTATTATTAAGAAACAAGCTCATCGATTTCTTAATTTGTTCTGCATATTTTTTTAAATTAAGTACTTCAATAATTCGTCAATTTCTACCGCTATTGATGTGCGATATTTTTTACGAAAACGACGCTATACAGATTATCTAATAATATTGAACAAAATAATAATAAGTCGTATTATATAATAAGGTGTATTTTAGAAATTTTATTCTGAAGTCCTGTTTTGAATTTCGATATTTTTAGATATGAAAAAAATTGGGTCCCCTGTCCCTTATTTATCCCTTATATAATTGAATAATTTTTACGGCTATTTTTTGATATTTTCTTTCTTATTGAATATAGGTATGAAAAAGGTAAGTCTGGCACCTGGAAGTATAGGTAGTTCCATACGTTAACCAGTGCGCATCCACTTTACATACATATATGTGAGAATTGCAGAGTTAAAGCTCAGCCGGAAACGCATTGCTTACTTTGTACCAAATACAAATTTATTTATTGGAAATTCTTTAATTGCTTGTACATATGCTTCACTTTTGCAATCATATAATCGTATAAACCCCTATTTCTATGAGATCTAAAGGAATTCTGTTTTTACTCTTCTTTTCAACATTAAATATATTATGATCTAAATTGTACAGCACAAATCCGCCTCTATTGGTGGCTGTGCCTTATTAAAAACGAGTGGGTTGTGGCCAACACTAAACTCTCCACACCACAAATATTGACAATGAAATATTTTATTCATTCTAAATTTTACTACCAGGAATATAAATTTTCTAACGATAGTATATTTTCATGTTAAGATAGACAAACTATTAATGCAGTATGGTGTAGAATTCTAATGTTGTATGAAATATTTTAATAAAAGCAGATAAATTTTGTTTTAAAGGACGTTAGAGCATTTTGACAATTTTGACACGTGATATCATATGAAGAAATTTTTGTTATTTATGGAAAGCTAATCAGTTCTATGTTCAAGCTCTTTACATTATAACATGAAATCAAATTACTGAACTTTTCCATACATAAGAAATTTATCTTATTATATACATTTTTATTCATACTAAATTTTACTACCAGGAATATAAATTTTCTATCGATAGTATATTTTTATGTTTAGATAGACAAACTATTATTGCAGTATGGTGTAGAATGCTTATGTTGTATGAAATATTTCAATAAAAGCAGATAAATTTTGTTTTAAAGGACGCGAGAGCATTTTCAAAATTTTGACACGTGATATCATATGAAGAATTTTTTTGTTATTTATGGAAAGCTAATCAGTTCTATGTTCAAGCTCTTTACATTATAACATGAAATCAAATTACTGAACTTTTCCATACATAGAAATTTATCTAATTACATTTTTATTCATACTAAATGTTACTACCAGGAATATAAATTATATTCCGATAGTATATTTTTATGTTAAGATAGACAAACTATTAATGCAGTATAGGGAAGAATGCTTATGTTGTATGAAATATTTTAAAAAAAGCAGATAAATTTTGTTCTAAAGAACGCGAGAGCATTTTGACAATGTTGACACGTGATATCATATGAAGAAATTTTATGATATCTATGAAAAGCTAATCAGTTCTAAGTTCAAGCTATTAATATTCTTATATCAATATGAAATCAATGAACTGAACATTGCCAAATATAAAAAAATTCTCTTGTTACATATAAGTTTCATACAAATTTAATATCCATTAAATTAAATATAATTTTTGAAACCGTTGAATATTTTTCTTTTAACATTGACCAACTTTGAATACAATTTTATGAAGATTCTTGGTTTTGTATAAATAGTTGAAACCAAATTAAAATATCTCTAATTTCCAGGTCGTGAGAGCATTTTTTCAGTTTTAATAGATGAAATCATAAAGAAACATTGAGAAAAAATGAACCGTTGTCTACGGAAAACTAATCAGCTCTAAGTTTATGGACTTAACACATGTGATATTAATATGAAGTCAATCGGACTTATAGTTTGGGCTGCAGAGAGGACACAAAAAAAAAACAACGTAAATGATGAATTCATAGAGAAGAAATCAAAAGTTGTCTATGGAAAACTAATCAGCTTTAGGTCTTCGCACTTTACACATATGATGTTAATATGAATTCGATCGGACTTATAGTTTGGGCTGTAGAGAGGACACAAAAAAGATAAATGCTACGGCGTACGGCGTATACGCCATACACACAAACACATCACGACGAAACTCATAGTGTGCATTCTCTACATGATACCCATTGAGAAATTGATGTAAAAAAAATACGCTTAAATTTTGCGAAATCATGACTCTCCCCTATTCCATAGTGTGGAGAGTAAAAAATACAAATTTGCTCAGATTTATCAAAATATCAAATGGAGACTTGCATTGCTATCAGTAATACACAAATACCTACTGAAAGTTTCAGAATTCTAACTGGTTGGGAAGCTAGTTAAAAATCCATTGCAAAATTCCAATACAGACAGACAAGTGGAGTTAAAGAAAGGGGTTTAATAAAAATATCATAGACTCCCAGCAGGCAGAGGCGGATTTAATGTGGAGAGCGCCTTAGGCAAACACCTCATAGGCGCCCCTCTACCAGCTATATTAAAAATTTTACTAACTTGGAAAGAACGAGAAATCGTTTCATTGCATAGCTGACTGTAGAAGTTATAAGAATATTCCAACTGTCGATTCGTTCATGAGAATTCAATTCTCTTAATGAACCGACATTATTAAGCCAAGATGCGTGTACGAAGGAAAATTTTGTTTGGTGTAGTGGACTTTTTGCATGCTAATAACACCAACTAGAGGCCTCGCAGCATATTTGTTCCCATACATGGATTTACTCAGAATTCGGAGTAGAACATTTTATGTGAGTTTTGTGTGTGTGTGTGTGTGTCTGTGTGTCTGTCAGTGTGTCTGTCTGTGTGTCCCCCCCCCTTATAACTTTTGATCCGCTCAATTTACAGAGCCCAAATTTTTAGAATATATAAACAGTTATAGGCCTACAAAACTTTTATACTCAGAATTGTGAATTTTTGTTTCAGTCAGGGATCATCAACTTTTGAAATTTTGATTTATTTTTCCATATATCTCAGAAACCGTAAAAGCTAGAACGCTGAAAATTGGTACAAACATTGACAAATAGAAAGTCTCAAATTAGTTTTTTTTTTTAATTCCAGGGTTTCTCAAACATTTTTTATTAAGAAAAATATTTTTTTATGATAAATTTATGAGTTTAACTACCTATATTTCCAAATTTTTTTTAAAAATCCTCTACCCCAACTAGAAAATTTAATTTTCTATAAAAAATATTAACATTGTATTAGCACATCTCAATTTTTTTTTAACAATTTTTATAAAAATTTATTTTAGTGACGACATTGCTTCATACAATTTGTATGGAAGTAACCTACTCACAATAGGTATCTAAGAAGACTTAATAATTTGATACTAATCTCCAAACATACATACATACCATCATGCTGTTTTCATATTCTGGGTAGGATCAAAGGACTGACCTCCATACTATCCTATCTTGACATACATACCTAGGTACATGTGTTGTATAGAAAACCAAATATCTTAAAATATTAAATAATTTGTATTTATGGGTTTATAGTTTGGTACTTGTTCTTCAACTGTACATACTATCACTATCGACAGTTGGATCTCATGTGTTACATGCAACTAGTATAAAAGAACCAGATCTGGTTACCGACAGGGAAAAAAATCCAATGTTTGCGTATATGCAATTAAAAAAATATTCGATGTAGGTAGGTACCTATATATAACTATTATGCGCCGAAATATTTGGGCATTCATGCGTGTGTCTGTGATTAATAAAATAAAATAACTGGACACCCGGGTTGGAGAAGAAGGGTAGGAAGACCAAGACTGCGGTGGGAAGATGAGGTCAGAAAGCTCAGCATCTCCAGGAGAGAAGCTGGAAAGTGGCAGTAGAGGACAGAACGGGATGGAGGCAAAAGTTAACGGAGGCCGAGGCTCGATTTGGGCTGTAGTGCCATCAAAGAGCGTATAAACTATTAAATAGTAAAACATTATATTATTATGTATGATTAAAAATAAATAGTAATGAGAATAGGTATTTTATTTTAAATTACTAGATTAAAATATAAATTTTAGTATAGAGCAATATTTTTTTGAATACCTTACAATTAAAATAACAATTTAGAAGAAGGTAAGTACTTATGTACAAAAGGTATGTAGGTGTCATACATATATAAAAAACGAGCGGGTTGTGGCCAACGCTAAACTCCTCACTAACAAGTCATTCTATAAAGTATTCAAATTTTGTATGGAAATTTTCAACATTTTCATGAAATGAGTTTGTTAAATTATTTTTTATTTAAATATTTTATTATGAAAACTTGATAACTCTTCAATGCCATTTTATGAATGTGATGTGCCTTTTTACGAATTTGAAAATAAAAATTTCAAATTTTAAGTTTCCTGAGCTTGTGGTCACTTTGAAATATTTGACAGTTAAAAAAATTGAGAAGCACTATTCATATATCGTTCAAAATCTAATGGGATCTAATCGAGTATTAGATATACATATTTGCAAAATTTGAATAGAATCGAATGAGTACTTTAGTCTATAATCGATAAAGTAAAAAATGAACACGCCGTACATAGCACACACACACAGATACATTGTGATGAAACTTTCAGAATACAATCTCAGCATGATACTAGTTAATAATCTGCAAAAAAAAATACCCTTAAAAATTGCGAAATCATAACTCCCCACTATATCACCTTGTGTTAGTGAGGAGTAATAATACTTATTTATATATAGGTACTTACATACTCGTATATAAATTGTAGCATATGACATGGTTGAAAAACATGGTTGAATTTCGACACATAAGATATAGATTTTTACTTCTCATTAACCCAAGGGGGAGTAAAAATCGTATAGTGGGGAGTTATGATTTGCTATGAGATTGTATTCTGAAAGTTTCATCACAATGTATCTGTGTGTGTGCTATGTGCTGTGTGCTATGTGATGTGTGCTATGTACGGCGTGTTCATTTTATTTTATCGATTATAGACTAAAGTACTCATTCGATTCTTTTCAAATTTTGCAAATTTGTATATCTAATACTCACATAGACCCCATAAGATTTTGAAGGATATCAGAATAGTGCTTCACAATTTTTTTAACTGTCGAATATTTCAAAGTGACCCCAAGCTCAGGAAAATTAATATTTTAATTTTATATTTTCAAATTGGTAAAAAGGCACATCACATTCATAAAATGGCATTGAAGAGTTATCAAGTTTTCATAATAAAATATTTAAATAAAAAAATAATTGAACAAACACATTTCATGAAAATGCTGAAAATTTTCCATACAAAATTTGAATACTTTATGGAGTGACATAGTGAGGAGTTCAGTGTTGACCGCAACCTACTTTCAAATTTCAAGTTTCCTGAGCTTGGGGTCACTTTGAAATATTTGATAGTTAAAAAAAATAGAGAAGCACTATTCAGATATCCTTCAAAATCTAATGGGGTCAAAGCGAGTATTAGATATACAAATTTGCAAAATTTGAAAAGAATCGAACGAGTACTTTAGTCTATAATCGATAAAGTAGAATAACACGTCGCCGTACATAGCACGTAGCACACACACAGATACATTGTGAATTGTGATGAAACTTTCAGAATACAATCTCAGCATGATGCTAGTTGATAATCTGCAATACCCTCAAAAATTGCGAAATCATAACTCCCCACTATATCCTCTTGGGTTAGTGAGGAGTAAAAACATATACCTACCTAATTATAATAATCAAAAATAGAAAAGAATATAAAATACAAAATAAGTATAGTAATGAGTATACAAAATAAAATATAGAAATAGTATACATCTTTCTTTTACCGCCCCCTTTGAAAATCAATAATTTTTCAGCGCCCCCACATAGAAACCACAATTTAATTACTTTAATTAATTTAGTTATAGTGTGCTATATTAGTCGGTTTTGGTGTTTAAACTTACATTGTAAACTAGAAATTTTTACTAGTATGAGCAATTAAAACGCAACTTTATAATATTTTAATCAAATTAAAAGAAACTATATTTATATCGTTAATGTTAGGAAAATAACTTTGTGGCGACATTATAAATTATTTATAATATACACTTAACGTAGTTTACACCACTTAACTACATATGAGTACTAACTTCTACCGGTTTCAAAAACTTTAAATGTTTTCTTCGTCAAGAAACTATATTTTTTTCTGGGATCCTTAACGCCCCCCTCTAGGTCTCCAACGCCCACAAGGGGGCGTTATCGCCCACTTTGAGAAAGACTGTTATAGGTAATGAATATATTTTTCTGGATGGGTGGATGGCAGAGCGGTTAGCGCGCTGGGTTAGTAATCCAGTGGTCGCGAGTTCGAATCCTGCCTCGACCGATCTCGTTCACCTATAGGACAAGCATTTATGCTTAGTTTAGGGAACGTTGGAAGATGTATATGTACTTGTTAAACAAGGACATATTCATTTAAAAAAAAAAAAAAAAAAAATGCGTATATAGATGTGCGTTTTAATTTATTACCTAGTTGTATTAAAAAATAAATAATATGAATAATAATGATATACAAAAATATGCGTCGATTTGAAATTAAATGATACATGACATAATTAAAAATATATAAAACGAAAATGCAAGGTGTTGAAGGCTGACGTAAAATGAAGCAAAAAAATGTAATCTATTATTATTTCACCACGTTGATGAAAGACTAAGAAATATTGGAAATGAAAATGGATATAAAGGGTGGAAAACGAAGACAAGAAACGTCAAACGATTACAACTAAATAAAAATACACACATAACAGAGAAGCCTTTAATGTATATGATATTTAAATATGAAGTAAGGTTTTCGATGCATATCCTAAAAGAAACACGATGTAATGAATATTGAGAATAGAATATAATTTGACGTAACCACAAAATATAAAAAGTCACATTTTCACAATATTACAATAATTTTGCATCGTTGGATTTTATACGGATTGCAAAAAACGCATTTTTCACACGTTGTATGCGAAAAATTTTCAGAAAGGTCAAAATTTCTGTTCTTACATAGAATCAAATTCTCAGAAACGCAGTCCCACGTCAAATTCTAATTACGTCTAATTGAAAATGTACAGTTTGCAAATTAATCAGCGTATAGACTCCGTTCGTTTCATTCATAATGCTAAATACCGCGATATAATCTTACAGCACGCAAAAAGCTCAAATATCGCGTCATTCAATACGTACGATTTAATCTGAAAAATAAATAATAATAATATGATAACCTCAAAATCCCGCAGACAGCCGGTACCTATAAAACGGCGGCACTTTGACACACTCGCACACGTAACATACTCGCATCTCAAATTAGAAAACTGCATTTGATTCGATCCTTTTTGCGCCGTGGCGGGATTTGCCCGTGGGATAGTGTCGCACCACCTCGCCCGGCTGGCAGATCGAACGCTTTTCGCCGCGCGTTTTGTCTATGGATGTCACATTTGCCGCGTTTTTGACCGAATCGTAGCGGAGAAAAATGACAAAATGGCCGAACGTCAAACGTAATTATTGTGTGTGTGTGTGATTTAGTTTTTTTTTACTCACCGTTTGCCGTGTGCTTTTGAGGCTGTTCATTTTGATGCATGTCTCGGAAAACCGTATTTTGAATGCACGACCGCACGCTCTCATGACACGTTACTACTGAACTGAACACTGAACGACGAGGCTCGCCGGCTTACACAGGGGAGACGGCGGAGTTTCGCCTTTGCGCAGTGGATACCATGCTCGTGGTGTGTCAAAGTCGAAATGTTTACCAAGCCAACTTGTGGATGTATGAAAAACCTACTAACCTCGCAGGATCTGGGTTAGTTTCCCGACCGTCTTCGAAAGTATATTACATATTTCAAAAGGCACATTAATAAGTAGATTATATCACAAATCCTCATAAATAACGTTGATATGTTATAAAAAAATATAAAAATACTTGGTTAATGTTCTATTATAGTTATTGGATTATTGACGCGTTTCGTGCAAAGCACATCGTCAGAATAATGCTCTACAAGACTGAGACTAGTGGTTATATACAAAATTTACATGACAGGTGTATAAAAATGTTGGTTTTTGAACGGTTGAAAAGAAGTTATATAATGCAAATGAATCTATACAAATCTACACCTGTCAATCAAATTTTGTATATAACTACTAGTCTCAGTCTTGTAGAGCATTATTCTGACGATGTGCTTTGCACGAAACGCGTCAATAAACCAATAAATATAATAGAACATTAACCAAGTATTTTTATATTTTTATAACATATCAACGTACAATGGAGTTCTATCAAGAATTGTCGATCGACAAACTAAACTTAGCCTTATAAATATTTTTTTTTTGAAAGCTTAACAACTTTGGATATCATTTATTCGTTCATCCATACTATTACCGGCTTGAAATAGTGTTTCCAATCTTTACATATCTCATTTTCTCTGTCGTCCATGTCCTCATGGCTGAATATGGTGGCTGTAGTCCCGCCTCCATGCCTATCTGCTCTGAACAGAACGTAGAACACTAGTCATTGAGGATCCCAATGCAGATTTAATCACTGCTTATTAAAAAAAAAAGTTAGTCGGTGAGCTCTACGTCATGATATTTTTGTCCCTCTACACTGCACATCCATATAACAAATGATGAGGTTCTCAGCAGATTTGAGGAAGCCAGGCACCTGCCAAACACCATATCGAAAAGGGGTGCAAATTGGACAGGCCATGTGTTGCGACACGAGGATCTCCTTCATATCATCTTGGAGGGAATGGTTGAGGGTACAACTGGCAGAGGGCGTCCCCGCCGAGAGTATTTAGAACAGGTGTGCCGTGACATGCAGTGTACCTCTTACACGGAGATGAAAAGAGTTGCTGAAGACCGAGCGTAGTGGAGGAGGAGATGCATCAATTTAATGCTGCCAACCAATCTTCAGGATTGAAACAAAAGAAGAACAAAAGAAGAAGACACTGCCCATCATAACACAACAAGCACCTCGAAGCAATCCTATACTCTTCGATGTCCAAAGAATTTAAGAATACGTCTGTAGCACATTGTTGACAGACAATCCTTAATATTATGTAGGTACTCTTTTCTATTTTCGGGTGTCTCGTATGAGCCGGGTAATAGAAAGTGTAACAAGCAAAAATAACATCTCACATAGTTCAGCAATGAGGTTCACCACACATTCTGAATTTAATGCCATTTTATGTGTTACAGTTTATTAATAAATACAGTAATTATGTATATATTATAAGAGTGAAGTACAATAATAGTATATAGATGAACCACAACGTGAGAGCACTATATCATCGATCAATACACGATCAATCAACCCCCGGCCTTACCCCAGACACTCCTTTAAATCAATCTCCCTACTCCCGAAGAATGCCGATCTCCTGTTCGTGCAAACTTGTAAAATGCTATAAAGAAAAAAACAAATCGGCACCTACCTAGAATAGCGCTTCCGCTCTTTTCTATCATTGTTTTCGATTCGGCACCTGCCTAGAATAGCGCTTCCGCTCTAATCTATCATTGTTTTCGATTCGGCACCTGCCTAGAATAGCGCTTCCGCTCTAATCTATCATTGTTTTCGATTCGGCACCTGCCTAGAATAGTGCTTCCGCTCTTTTCTATCATTGTTTTCTATTCGGAACCTGCCTAGAATAGCGCTTCCGCTCTAATCTATCATTGTTTTCGATTCGGCACCTGCCTAGAATAGCGCTTCCGCTCTAATCTATCATTGTTTTCGATTCGGCACCTGCCTAAAATAGCGCTTCCGCTCTAATCTATCATTGTTTTCGATTCGTCACCTGCCTAGAATAGCGCTTCCGCTTTTTTCTATCATTGTTTTCGATTCGGAACCTGCCTAGAATAGCGCTTCCGCTCTAATCTATCATTGTTTTCGATTCGGCACCTGCCTAGAATAGCGCTTCCGCTCTAATCTATCATTGTTTTCGATTCGGCACCTGCCTAGAATAGCGCTTCCGCTCTAATCTATCATTGTTTTCGATTCGGCACCTGCCTAAAATAGCGCTTCCGCTCTAATCTATCATTGTTTTCGATTCGGCACCTGCCTAGAATAGCGCTTCCGCTCTTTTCTATCATTGTTTTCGATTCGGAACCTGCCTAGAATAGCGCTTCCGCTCTAATCTATCATTGTTTTCGATTCGGCACCTGCCTAGAATAGCGCTTCCGCTCTAATCTATCATTGTTTTCGATTCGGCACCTGCCTAGAATAGCGCTTCCGCTCTAATCTATCATTGTTTTCGATTCGGCACCTGCCTAGAATAGCGCTTCCGCTCTAATCTATCATTGTTTTCGATTCGGCACCTGCCTAAAATAGCGCTTCCGCTCTAATCTATCATTGTTTTCGATTCGTCACCTGCCTAGAATAGCGCTTCCGCTCTTTTCTATCATTGTTTTCGATTCGGAACCTGCCTAGAATAGCGCTTCCGCTCTAATCTATCATTGTTTTCGATTCGGCACCTGCCTAGAATAGCGCTTCCGCTCTAATCTATCATTGTTTTCGATTCGGCACCTGCCTAGAATAGTGCTTCCGCTCTTTTCTATCATTGTTTTCTATTCGGAACCTGCCTAGAATAGCGCTTCCGCTCTAATCTATCATTGTTTTCGATTCGGCACCTGCCTAGAATAGCGCTTCCGCTCTAATCTATCATTGTTTTCGATTCGGCACCTGCCTAAAATAGCGCTTCCGCTCTAATCTATCATTGTTTTCGATTCGTCACCTGCCTAGAATAGCGCTTCCGCTCTTTTCTATCATTGTTTTCGATTCGGAACCTGCCTAGAATAGCGCTTCCGCTCTAATCTATCATTGTTTTCGATTCGGCACCTGCCTAGAATAGCGCTTCCGCTCTAATCTATCATTGTTTTCGATTCGGCACCTGCCTAGAATAGCGCTTCCGCTCTAATCTATCATTGTTTTCGATTCGGCACCTGCCTAAAATAGCGCTTCCGCTCTAATCTATCATTGTTTTCGATTCGGCACCTGCCTAGAATAGCGCTTCCGCTCTTTTCTATCATTGTTTTCGATTCGGAACCTGCCTAGAATAGCGCTTCCGCTCTAATCTATCATTGTTTTCGATTCGGCACCTGCCTAGAATAGCGCTTCCGCTCTAATCTATCATTGTTTTCGATTCGGCACCTGCCTAGAATAGCGCTTCCGCTCTTTTCTATCATTGTTTTCGATTCGGCACCTGCCTAGAATAGCGCTTCCGCTCTTTTCTATCATTGTTTTCGATTCGGAACCTGCCTAGAATAGCGCTTCCGCTCTAATCTATCATTGTTTTCGATTCGGCACCTGCCTAGAATAGCGCTTCCGCTCTTTTCTATCATTGTTTTCGATTCGGAACCTGCCTAGAATAGCGCTTCCGCTCTTTTCTATCATTGTTTTCGATTCGGCACCTGCCTAGAATAGCGCTTCCGCTCTTTTCTATCATTGTTTTCGATTGTCCCGTGCTTTATTTTGTAAGATATTTCACACCCGCACGTCTCTCGCTTGTTACCCCATAGTGAAGTTCCGTGACGGTATTTGTATAGAGTAAGAATATTACTCTACATTTACATAGAGTAAGAACATTACTCTACATTTACATAGAGTAAGAACATTACTCTACATTTACATAGAGTAAGAACATTATTCTACATTTATATAGATTAAGAACATTACTCTACATTTACATAGAGTAAGAACATTACTCTACATTTACATAGAGTAAGAACATTACTCTACATTTACATAGAGTAAGAACATTATTCTACATTTATATAGATTAAGAACATTACTCTACATTTACATAGAGTAAGAACATTATAGAGATGCCACTAAGTGGATCCCACGAAATTAAATATATGTAGTGTCATTGAAAAATAAATAAAAAAACTAAAACTAAATTTTACAAAACTAAATGTTACATAAAAATAAGCCACGAGGGAATAACGATAGTTCGATAGGAAATAAAAAATGATAAATTGTCGTTGAGTTGATAATAAACTACATAATGTAAACATCAATTAATATTACATTAGCCATTAATTAAATTGCTAAAGTAAACACTAGACATTGAATTAGGTACCTACTGATTATTTGGAAACCTTTCCCTGACGTCAAAATACTCGGGTTGGTACTTCAAGAAGACACGAACATTTTATTTAATTTGCGTATTGTACAGGTCTGGGATAAGACTAAAAGCGCCTGGATTAATAATATTTACTTACATCCCCTTTAGCTCATGAGATCCAACTGTTGATAGCGATAGTATGTATAGTTGAAGAATACATACATACATACCATCACGCCATGTCCCTTACGGGGTAAGCAGAGAGAACCGAGCGCCATACTTTATTTATTTATTTATTTCATTTAGAGGACAACATAAAGAATATGATAAATTATATAACATAAAGATGATTTGATTAATAATAAAGCCAATTACAGGTTGTCGCTGAAGTTATTGTAGTATATTAAGATACATTAGGAATGGTTACATATTATGCGAATGATGTGTGAAATTGCATATATAAATGTGTCAGTATAATTAAGTGTTAGATTTGATTATGAGGATGAAATTTTAAGTTTGATATATTTGTTTAAATGTGGGGGCGCTAAGTAAGAATATGTCAATCTCTTGGAAATGCCTATTGTATGTATGTATTACAGATTCTGTACATTGTTGCATGTTGAGCATAGTTGGTGTGTTGAGTGGTTAGGCGGAAAAGAGGAGAGTGTCTAGTTCTAATACTTCTCTAATTATGCATATTTCTGACTTCCTTTACATCCATGCATCGTCTCATACATGCTCGTCGATTGTTCAAACTATTTATGTTTCCTTATTTCAAAATATCATTCACATGGTCATGCCATCCCTTTCTGGAGCGACCCCTGCTATTCACTCCATCTCTTACACCTATGTATATTGTTTTGGTCAGTCGTTCGTCGTTCATTCTTTCAATATGTCTAAACCACCTCAAGGCATTCACTATATTTTACATAAAATATCCTTCTTTATCTTGCATTCTCTCCTTATGTAAATCCAAATTATGGAATATTTTGTTTTGTTAAATGTATAGTATGGAGGTCAGTCCTTTTTTCCTACCCTAAATATGAAAACAGCATGATGGTATGTATGTTTGTTTGTTTGTTTGGAGATTAAGTACCAAACAAGTGTCTGTTGCAGTTCTAACTACTGTATACAACAAATAGTATTAAATCTTGACGGTGTGTATTTAAAGTATAGTGTGCAACGAAATTCAAATATTGACTAATGAAACGAAATCGTTACATTTCAAACGAGTGGGTTGTGGCCAACGCTATACTCTCACTACCAAGTCACTGTACAAAGTATTTTACTCCACTAAATTTAAAACATTTTCATTAAATGAGTTTATAAATCATCGAATATTTTTACTCCTCACTAACCCAAGAGGATATAGTGGGGAGTTATGATTTCGCATTTTTTTAGGCTATTGCAATTTATCAACTAGCATCATGCTGAGATTGTATTCTGAAAGTTTCATCACAATGTATATGTGTGTGTGTGTGCTATGTGCTGTGTGTGTGTGCTATATACGGCGTGTTTATTTTACTTTATCGATTATAGACTCATTCGATTCTATTCAAATTTTGCAAATTTGTATATCTAATGTTTCCTTAGACCCCATAAGATTTTGAAGGATATCTGAATAGTGCTTCTCATTTTTTTAACTGTCAAATATTTCAAAGTGATCCCAAGCTCAGGAAAATTAAAATTTGAAATTTTTATTTTCAAATGGGTTAAAAGGCTCATCACTTTCATAAAATGGCATTGAAGAAATATCAACTTTTCATAACAAAATATTTAAATAAAAAAATAATTGAACAAACTCATTTCATAAAATTGCTGAAAATTTTCCATACAATATTAGAATACTTTATAGAATGACTTGTTCGTGAGGAGTTTAGCGTTGGCCACAACCCACTCGTTTTTTTAAATTGCATATACGCAAACATTGGATTTTTTCCCTTTTGGGAGTCAAATGATATTAGAGATACAAATTTGCTAAATTTGAAAAGAATCGAATAAGTATTAATCGATACATATGCTATGTACACACACATAGATACATTGTGATGAAACTTTCAGAATACAATCTCAGCATGATACTAGTTGATTATCTGCAATAAAAAAGAATAACCCTCAAAATTTCGAATTCACAACTCCCCACTATATCCCCTTGGGGTAGTGATGAGTAAAAATTAAATTTATTTTCTACGAGAACTTTTGTTTTTAAAAAATGACATATTTCGCGGCTCAGTTTTATCCCCCCTCGGCACTTGTTAACAAAAACAAAACTAGGTCCGGCCGTGGATTTAGTATCCCATAGATGGCCCCCAGTACCAGTACCTATGCATAGTATCGATTCCGAACTCTTTAGTAACGTCTCATGGATTATGCTATGTATAATGTATGTTGATTGTTTAATTGTCCATAATTAATATGGCCTCAATGACCAATAGCTTTGCTAGAGATACACATATCCACAATTACGATTTAAATAAATATTACTATGAACACGGGCTCAGCTTTGACACACCAATGTACATACATATATGGACAGATTAAATTACATTTATTTTTTCTTTTCCTTCATCGTGACCTTTTTTTGACATTTTTTTTAAATATCTCAATAGACATATTAAAAAAATCACCGACTGGTTTGTGATCACTTTATGCGCTTGCGCAACGATCACCAATTTACATACACATTGGTAGGTACGAATAGGAAAACAAGCTAAAAATGAAATAATATTTCTGCCTATCGAATATTTTTACTCCTCACTAACCCAAGGGGATATTGTGGAGAGTTAGGTTATTTTTTTTTCATTGTAGATTATCAACTAGTATCATGCTGAGATTATATTCTGAAAGTTTCATCACAATGTATATGTGTGTGTTATGTAGGTACTATGTTCTATGTACGGCATGTTTATTCTACTTATATATTATTACCCCATTAGATTTAGGATATATGAATAGTGCTTTTCAATCTTTTTAACTCTCAAATATTTCAAAGTGACCCCAAGCTCAGGAAACTTAAAATTTGAAATATTTATTTTCAAATTGGTAAAAAGGGACATCACTTTCATAAAATGGCATTGATAAATTATCAAGTTTTCATAATAAAGTATTAAAAAAAAAATTAACAAACTCATTTCATGAAAATGCTGAATATTTCCACACAAAATTTGAATAATTTATACAATGACTTGTTATTGGGGAGTTTAGCGTTGGCCACAACCCACTCGTTTTAATTACATATACGTAAACATTGGATTTTTTCCTATCGGGAGTCAAATGTTATTTTTACTGACAAACTTGTTAAAATGTCAATAGAGACGAAGTTGGGATATTATAGAAGAACCAGGAACTCAAGGCACCTACAGGGCTTACGACCTGTCATCGGCTGGTTGACGTGATCACTTTTATGCGCTTCCGCAACGTTCACCAATTATGCCTTCCTCTAAAAAGGTTACTTCGTTACTTCATAGATGGCAATAGTATAGTTCCTTATTTTCATATGAATTGTTACACATTATTTAAATATATAGAATTTCGATTATAATGACCGAACGTTTACGCCGAGGTGGCTCGACATTATCAAGGTATATAATGAAACTAACCAATTTAAACAAAAATCATTCTACAATACAATATTTACAGCGTTGCCACCTTTGTGGGTGGAGTCACAGAGATTTTACAATGTTGTCAAATATGTGAGTCAGTCTATGTTTGAAAAAGTGGTGATATTAATAAAAATAAAATAAAAGGAAACGTTGTAAAAATCCTGGTACCAACTTTACTATAGTCTCCAGAATTTAGCTTATTAATCTTATCTTCTCATAGATCCAGTCTGAAAACACTATTATAAAGTGTGTCTCAGGAGTTCCATGTCTTGTCAACTGAGCCACATAGACCGACAAAGGATCTTAATAGTTTACTAAAAACGGCGATGTTATTTGCAAGTCTTTATAATATAAAGGTCGCCCATCTCGACAAAAATAGATTCTTCAACTTCAAGTGGAAACTCAAGATCTTAAATACCTCTCAGATGATAATATTCCTTGTCTGTAATCTAGAAAATGTAATGCTCATATTGTATTCTGAAAGTTTCATCACAATGTATGTGTGTGTGTGTGTGTGTGTGTGTGTGTGTGTGTGTGTGTGTGTGTGTGTGTGTGTGTGTGTGTGTGTGTGTGTGTGTGTGTGTGTGTGTGTGTGTGTGTGTGTGTGTGTGTGTGTGTGTGTGTGTGTGTGTGTGTGTGTGTGTGTGTGTGTGTGTGTGTGTGTGTGTGTGTGTGTGTGTGTGTGTGTGTGTGTGTGTGTGTGTGTGTGTGTGTGTGTGTGTGTGTGTGTGTGTGTGTGTGTGTGTGTGTGTGTGTGTGTGTGTGTGTGTGTGTGTGTGTGTGTGTGTGTGTGTGTGTGTGTGTGTGTGTGTGTGTGTGTGTGTGTGTGTGTGTGTGTGTGTGTGTGTGTGTGTGTGTGTGTGTGTGTGTGTGTGTGTGTGTGTGTGTGTGTGTGTGTGTGTGTGTGTGTGTGTGTGTGTGTGTGTGTGTGTGTGTGTGTGTGTGTGTGTGTGTGTGTGTGTGTGTGTGTGTGTGTGTGTGTGTGTGTGTGTGTGTGTGTGTGTGTGTGTGTGTGTGTGTGTGTGTGTGTGTGTGTGTGTGTGTGTGTGTGTGTGTGTGTGTGTGTGTGTGTGTGTGTGTGTGTGTGTGTGTGTGTGTGTGTGTGTGTGTGTGTGTGTGTGTGTGTGTGTGTGTGTGTGTGTGTGTGTGTGTGTGTGTGTGTGTGTGTGTGTGTGTGTGTGTGTGTGTGTGTGTGTGTGTGTGTGTGTGTGTGTGTGTGTGTGTGTGTGTGTGTGTGTGTGTGTGTGTGTGTGTGTGTAACTTAAATTTTGATATTTTTATTTTCAAATTGCTAAAGAATCACATTTATAAAATGGTGTAGCGGACCATCCCTACGATGTCCCTGTTTGTGTAATCTTTGGAAAATTATTATTGTTGGATTCGATGTGTTAAAATATTTAAATGTGGAACATTTATCATTGTTTTATTTCTATAATTTTTATAATGTTTTTGATTCAACTTTTTTAAATAAAAAATAGGAAGGTTACTTTTCAACCTAAACTGACTTTTTTTTTAACATGTCTACGTAGGGGTTCTCCTACAATAAATATTCCAACTTCGTCTCTATTGAGATAATTAAAAATCTGTTAAAAAATATCTTTGACTCCCGACAGGGAAAAAAATCCAATGTTTGCGCATATGCAATAATAAAAATATATTCGATTACTTACACATTGGTACAAGTAGGTAAATAAGACAAAAAATGACCTTATAAGTCTGGCGCAATTCAGGGGTGACTTCTATGCGAAAAATGCATTGTCACCTCACATATAAGAATTGTAGCTTTCATTATTTACAAAATACCAATTCTCTCAATAGATGGCGTTACAACAAAATTAATAAAAAAAAATAATAACATTGTTGTTCATAATTTCACCCATAGATGGCTGTAGTAAAAATTCCTTATTTTCAAGCGAAAAGAATTTCAGTATTACAATATATAGATGTTTCAAAATTGAATTGATAGGGATCTCATTAAAAAAGGCATAATTGGTGAACGTTGCGCAAGCGCATAAAGTGATCACGTAAACCAGCCGATGACAGGTCGTAAGCCCTGTAGGTGCCTTGATTTCCCGGTTCTCCTACAATAAATATTCCAACTTCGTCTCTATTGAGATAATTAAAAATCTGTTAAAAAATATCTTTGACTCCCGACAGGGAAAAAAATCCAATGTTTGCGCATATGCAATAATAAAAATATATTCGATTAATTAATTATTGTAATATAATAATTAAATAACCATCTCCCTATAATGGCATTGAAGAATTATCAAGTACATATAAATCGTTATACATTCCTTTAACTAATCATAAATGCTTGTGAACGAAATCGGTCATGTCAGGATTCGAACTCGCGACCACTGGATTACTACTAACTCACCGAGCTAACCGCTCTGGCACCACCCATCTAAATGCCATCTATTGAGAAATTGGTTCATTTGTAAACAATGAAAGCAAGAGTCCTTATAAATGGGGTGACGGTGATCTCGCACAGATGTCACCCCTGAACTGCGTCATATATATTGTTTCTTTTTGGCTTGTATACCTACTTGTACCAATGTGTATGTAAATCGAATATTATTTTAATTGCATTTAGGCAAACATTGGATTTCTTCCCTGTCGGGAGTCAAATAAGAAAAAAAGACAAAGATGGAATATAATAAAAGAACTAGGAACTCAAGGCATGTAATACGACGAATATACGACATGTCATCGGTTGGTTTACATGATCACTTTATGCGCGTGCGCAACAATCACCAACAAACGTACATGATATATCGAATATTACTTGTAAAGAGTAGTTCAGAACGCCTGAAGTACTGCAAACTGTACTATTTTAAATACATTTAAAAATAGAAGAGTAGTTCAAAACACCTTAAGTAATCCAAAATGTACTACTACGAAGTCGTTTAAAAATACATGATGTACCGAATATTACTTGAAAAGAGTAGTTCAGAACGCCTGAAGTACTGCAAACTGTACTGCTTTGAAGTCGTTTAAAAATAACATTATGTATAGAATATTACTTTTAAAGAGTAGTTCAGAACGCCTGAAGTACTGCAAACTGTACTACTTTGAAGTCGTTTAAAAATAACATTATGTATCGAATATTACTTTTAAAGAGTATTTCAGAACGCCTGAAGGACTGCAAATTCTACCTTATTATACTTGAAAGAGTAGTTCAGAACGCCTGAAGTACTGCAAACTGTACTACTATGAAGTCGTTTAACCTATACGGATCGAAGCGGGGGATCCGAATCCCCCAAAAATGACATTTAGGTCGATAACTCGGTATCTATTTGACCAATTGAATCCATACTTGGTGTAATCTTTAAAAATATGATATAGAACATTTTGTCATTAATAGTTTAAAAACAATAAAAACAAGTAATATTTAATTATTTTATGTGATAAATATTCGCGCCTAAAAAGATAAACAATAAATACCCTTCGATCGGTCGACGTCATGGGGTGGACACTGGACACATGGGGCAGACCTTTTTTTTGTCGTTTTGTGAATGCCTGCTATTTTATGTTATTTGTTTCACTCATACTTATGTGGGATTAGCGTACAGCAGACAAGTGAGAAAGAGACAGCGTCATTGATATACCCATTATGGTCAATCTTTTGTAAGAACACGTATTGTGTCTTCAACCAAACAAGTGCATTTGTTTTTACATCTTAGGAGTGGTTTACAAACTTTTTATTATTATATTTTTTTTCATTTAGATTTAATCACAATTAAAAAATAAACGATCTTATACATATTCATCATGGGTTCGAAGTTCGATATATACGATCGGGCCGTAAATAGTCAAAATATCGTTGCAATAGAACTATCGATGTTCAGGAAATGGCAAGAATTAGACTTTTTTTTCTTAGAAAACAGAAGGAATTGTTAACCTGAAATCCAATGTAATTCTAATAAAAAATATTTATTCATAGAAATACAAAATTACTTCTTGCTCAAATTTCAAACGAAAACATGATTATTTTATATAACCTACTTCTCGGGAAACTAACAGGCACTATGTCAAATATTAATTCAACACGCACCCAATAACATGTTGCCACCTTCTGAAGTCTCGCGGTATTAAATATCTCACAGATCCAGAATGAAAACAAAATCAAAAATTTTCTCTCCACCGGGAATTGAACCCGGGACCTTTGGATCAGCAGTCAGATACCTAACCAACTGAGCCACAAAGGCCGTAGTATTATGTTTGTATTATTCTTATATATGTTGTTTTGGTTTTATTATTAAGATTATTATTACTCGTGCATGTAATACATGAGATCCAACTGTCGATGGCGATAGTATGAATATTTGAAGAATAAGCACCAAACTATAAACCCATAAATCCAAATTATTGAATATTTTAAGACATTTTGTTTTCTATTCAACACATGAAGGTATGTATGTCAGGATAGGACAGTATGGAGGTCAGTCTGTTTTTCCTACCCAGAATATGAAAACAGCATGATGGTATGTATGTAGGATCAGCAGTCAGATACCCAACAGACTGAGCCACTAAGGCCGACAAATAATGGTAGTGAAAAAAAAATCTTTTTGAAACGTTTTTGATGAGTAAGGTGCCTGTGTATTTTTATAATTAAATATTATAAATAAGAATAGGTAGGTACTATTTTGAAGAACATAATTTTTTTTAGTAATACTTTTCACAAATATTGTGCTTGTTATTTTGAAGGGAATTTTTTGCACGTTTTATGAAGAAAAAAAGATTGATTCGTAGACATAAAACTCATTATTTTCATAAAATAAGCTATATTTTTCTTTTTTTTAATGCCAAATCATTTTGAATATTTAGTTGAAAAATCATATCTCAAGAATTAAAAAAAAATTCACTAGTATAAAAATGAGCGCAACAATTTAAGAAGCACTGGTCAATTTTTTTCAGTGTGACAGTCCATTCATTTAACAGATGATTATGGTACTAGCTAGTAAGTAGGCGTCAATGTGGAGAGCTCCGTATTATTATTACATTTTATATTTCTATGAACATGAGCTGGGGGATCGAAAGACCCCGCTTCGGACCATGCGAAATTTTTCGATACTTCGGGTGAGAAAGGTTAAAAATACCATGATGTATCGAATATAACTTGTAAAGAGTAGTTCAGCACGCCTAAGGTACTGCAAATTGTACTACTATGAAGTTCTTTAAAAATTACATGATGTTGTTCAGAACGCCCGAAGTAATGCAAACTGTACTAATATGAAGTCGTTTAAAAATATCATGATGTATGAAATATTACTTTTTAAGAGTAGTTCAGAACGCCTGCAGTACTACAAACTGTACTACTTTGAAGTCATTTAAAAATAACATAATGTATCGAATATTACCTGTAAAGAGTAGTTCAGAACGTCTGAAGTAATCCAAATTGTACTACTTTGAATTCGTTTAATAAAACCATGATGGATCGAATATAACATGTGAAGAGTAGTTCAGAACGCCTGAAGTACTACAAACTGTACTACTATGAAGTCGTTTATAAATAACATGATGTTTGAAATATTACTTGTAAAGAGTATTTCAGAACGCCTGAAGTACTGCAAAATGTATAACTACGAAGTCGTTTAAAAATACCATGATGTATCGAATATTACTTGTAAAGAGTAGTTCTGAACGCCTGAAGACTGCAAACTGTACTAATATGAATTCGTTTATAACCAACATGATGAATCGAATATTACTTGTATAGAGTAGTTCAGCACGTCTAAGGTACTGCAAATTGTACTACTATGAAGTTCTTTAAAAATTACATGATGTAGTACAGAACGCCCGAAGTAATGCAAACTGTACTACTATGAAGTCGTTTAAAAATAACATGATGTTTGAAATATTACTTGTAAAGAGTATTTCAGAACGCCTGAAGTACTGCAAATTTTACCTAATATTACTTGAAAGAATAGGTCCGAATGCCTGAAGTACTGCAAACTGTTTTACTACGAAGTCGTTCAAAAATACCATGATGTATCGAATATTACTTGTAAAGAGTAGTTCTGAACGCCATAAGACTGCAAACTGTACTACCATGAAGTCGTTTATAAACAACATGATGTATCGAATTTAACTTGTAAAGAGTAGTTCAGCACGCCCAAGGTACTGCAAATTGTACTACTATGAATTTCTTTAAAAATTACATGATGTAAATTGTACATGATTAAATCGTACTACTATGAAGTTCTTAAAAAATTACATGATATAGTTCAGAACGCCCGTCGTTTAAAAATAACATGATGTATCGAATATTACTTTTTAAGAGTATTTTAGAACGCCTGAACTACAGCAAATTGTACCTAATATTAATTCAAAGAGTAGTTCAGCACGCCTAAAGTACTGCAAATTGTACTGCTATGAAGTCCATTAAAAATTACATGCTCTAGTTCAGGACGCCCGAAGTAATGCAAACTGTACTACTCTGAAGATGATTAAAAATAACATAATGTATCGAATATTTCTTTTAAAGAGTAGTTCATAACGCCTGAAGTACTGCAACCTTTACTACTATGAAGTCGTTTAAAAATAACATGATGTATCGAATATTACTTGTAAAGAGTAGTTCAGTACGCCTAAAGTACTGAAAATTGTACTACTATGAAGTACATTAAAAATTACATGATGTAGTTCAGAATGCCCGAAGTAATGCAAACTGTACTACTCTGAAGTTGATTAAAAATAACATAATGTATCGAATATTTCTTATAAAGAGTAGTTCAGAACGCCTGAAGTACTGCAACCTTTACTACTATGAAGTCGTTTAAAAATAACATGATGTATCGAATATTACTTGTAAAGAGTAGTTCAGCACGCCTAAAGTACTGAAAATTGTACTACTATGAAGTACATTAAAAATTACATGATGTAAATCAGAATGCCCGTAGTAATGCATACTGTACTACTCTGAAGTTGATTAAAAATAACATAATGTATCGAATATTTCTTTTAAAGAGTAGTTCATAACGCCTGAAGTACTGCAACCTTTACTACTATGAAGTCGTTTAAAAATAACATGATGTATCGAATATTACTTGTAAAGAGTAGTTCAGCACGCCTAAAGTACTGAAAATTGTACTACTATGAAGTACATTAAAAATTACATGATGTAGTTCAGAATGCCCGAAGTAATGCAAACTGTACTACTCTGAAGTTGATTAAAAAATAACATAATGTATCGAATATTTCTTTTAAAGAGTAGTTCAGAACGCCTGAAGTACTGCAACCTTTACTTCTATGAAGTCGTTTAAAAATAACATGATGTATCGAATATTACTTGTAAAGAGTAGTTCAGCACGCCTAAAGTACTGAAAATTGTACTACTATGAAGTACATTAAAAATTACATAATGTAGTTCAGAATGCCCGAAGTAATGCAAACTGTACTACTCTGAAGTTGATTAAAAATAACATAATGTATCGAATATTTCTTTTTAAGAGTAGTTCAGAACGCCTGAAGTACTCCAAACTTTACTACCTTGAAGTCGTTTAAAAATAACATGATGTATCGAATATTACTTGTAAAGAGTAGTTCAGCACGCCTAAAGTACTGAAAATTGTACTACTATGAAGTATATTAAAAATTACATGATGTAGTTCAGAATGCCCGAAGTAATGCAAACTGTACTACTCTGAAGTTGATTAAAAATAACATAATGTATCGAATATTTCTTTTAAAGAGTGGTTCATAACGCCTGAAGTACTGCAACCTTTACTACTATGAAGTCGTTTAAAAATAACATGATGTATCGAATATTACTTGTAAAGAGTAGTTCAGCACGCCTAAAGTACTGAAAATTGTACTACTATGAAGTACATTAAAAATTACATGATGTAGTTCAGAATGCCCGAAGTTATGTAAACTGTACTACTCTGAAGTTGATTAAAAATAACATAATGTATCGAATATTTCTTTTAAAGAGTAGTTCAGAACGCCTGAAGTACTGCAACCTTTACTACTATGAAGTCGTTTAAAAATAACATGATGTATCGAATATAACTTGTTAAGAGTAGTTCAGCACGCCTAAAGTACTGAAAATTGTACTACTATGAAGTACATTAAAAATTACATAATGTAGTTCAGAATGCCCGAAGTAATGCAAACTGTACTACTCTGAAGTTGATTAAAAATAACATAATGTATCGAATATTTCTTTTAAAGAGTAGTTCAGAACGCCTGAAGTACTGCAACCTTTACTACTATGAAGTCGTTTAAAAATAACATGATGTATCGAATATTACTTGTAAAGAGTAGTTCAGCACGCCTAAAGTACTGAAAATTGTACTACTATGAAGTATATTAAAAATTACATGATGTAGTTCAGAATGCCCGAAGTAATGCAAACTGTACTACTCTGAAGTTGATTAAAAATAACATAATGTATCGAATATTTCTTTTAAAGAGTGGTTCATAACGCCTGAAGTACTGCAACCTTTACTACTATGAAGTCGTTTAAAAATAACATGATGTATCGAATATTACTTGTAAAGAGTAGTTCAGCACGCCTAAAGTACTGAAAATTGTACTACTATGAAGTATATTAAAAATTACATGATGTAGTTCAGAATGCCCGAAGTAATGCAAACTGTACTACTCTGAAGTTGATTAAAAATAACATAATGTATCGAATATTTCTTTTAAAGAGTGGTTCATAACGCCTGAAGTACTGCAACCTTTACTACTATGAAGTCGTTTAAAAATAACATGATGTATCGAATATTACTTGTAAAGAGTAGTTCAGCACGCCTAAAGTACTGAAAATTGTACTACTATGAAGTACATTAAAAATTACATGATGTAGTTCAGAATGCCCGAAGTAATGCAAACTAGACTACTCTGAAGTTGATTAAAAAAACATAATGTATCGAATATTTCTTTTAAAGAGTAGTTCAGAACGCCTGAAGTACTGCAACCTTTACTACTATGAAGTCGTTTAAAAATAACATGATGTATCGAATATTCCAACTGTCGATTTGTTCAGGAGAACTTTGTTCTCTTAACATATCGACAATGTATCAAGCCAGAATACGCGAGAATTGTATGGAGAGGTCTACTTTTTTCACGGCATTTCCAACTTTGAAGTCAAAAAACACCAACTTAGAGGCTTCGCAGCATATATGTTCCATACACGGATTTACTCAGAATTCGGAGTAGAACATTTCGTGTGTCTGTGTGTGTGTCTGTGTGTGTGTGTCTGTGTGTGTGGCTGTGTGTGTGTCCGTCCCCCCCTTATAACTTTTGATCCGCTTAATTTACAGAGCCCAAAATTTCAGAATATATAATCAGTTATAGGCCTACAAAACTTTTATACTCAGAATTTTGAATTTTTGTTTCAGTCAGGGGTTATCAACTTTTGAATTTTTATTTTATTTTTCCATATATCTCAGAAACCATAAAAGGTAGAACGTTGAAAATTGGTACAAACATAGAAAAATACAAAATCTCAAATTAGTTTTTTCAAAAAAATTCCAGGGTTTCTCAAACATTTTTTATTAAGAAAAATATTTTTTTTATGATAAATTTATGAGTTTAACTGCCTATATTTCCAAAACTTATACAATTATCGAAAAAAGCCGAAACACCCCAATTAGATAATTTAATTTTCTATAAAAAATATTAAAATTGTAGTAGGAGATCTCAATTTTTTTTCAATAATTTTTTTAAAATTTGAATTTAGTGACGACATCGCTTCATACATTTTGTATGGCAGTCGCCTATACATAATATGTAAGAAGACTTAATAGTTTGATACTTCATCTCCAAACGTACATACCATCATGCTATTTTCATATTCTGTGTAGGAAAAACGGAACTTCCTCCATACTATCCTATCTTGACATACATACCTACAAATGTTGTATAGAAAACAAAATATCTGCAATATTCAATAATTTGTATTTATGGGTTTATAGTTTGGTACATATTCTTCAACTATACATAGACAGTTGGATCTCATGTGTTACATGCAACTAGTACTTGTAAAGAGTAGTTCAGCACGCCTAAAGTACTGCAAATTGTACTACTATGAAGTCCATTAAAAATTACATGATGTAATTCACAACGCCCGAAGTAATGCAAACTGTACTACTCTGAAGTCGATTAAAAATAACATAATGTATAGAATATTACTTTTAAAGAGTAGTTAGAACGCCTGCAGTTCTGCAAACTGTACTACTTTGAAGTCTTTTAAAAATAACATGATGTATCGAATATTACCTGTAAAGAGTAGTTCAGAACGTATTAAGTAATCCAAATTGTACTACTTTGAATTCGTTTAATAATACCATGATGTATCGAATATTACATGTAAAGAGTAGTTCAGAACGCCTGAAGTACTACAAACTGTACTACTATGAAGTCGTTAAAAAATAACATGAAGAATCGAATATTACTTGTAAAGACTATTTCAGAACGCCTGAAGTACTGCAACCTTTACTACTATGAAGTCGTTTAAAAATAACATGATGTATCGAACAGTGGCGTTTGCTAACTAATAACTTTAACGGTTCGATGGAGCAAAACAAAAACACTTATTTATTTATTGTAGGAAAGTTTTGATATTTTATACTTACGAACTCTTAATTACTCGCATATTAAAATCCTGTGTTGTCTGAATCAACGTTATTTCGGTGATCAGCACTGACAATGCGTTATGCATGTGTCATGGTGTTTCTTAAACATATTTTTATTCTATTTAACGTTCACTCTCAACGGAAGTCGTGGAAATTGTACATATTAGTTTAACGAATTCTGAAGAAGACTCGGCTAGACCATTTTTTTAAAAAAAGTTAACAAATTGAAATATTGCCGTCAACCTTTCTAAAATCGTCTAAGATTCTAAATAGTACAAAATATACTTTCAACATAACACAAAAATCCATACACAATTCAATAATACTCAGTCATGTAGAAAAATATACAATATCCAATGAGTTATACATAATTTATAAAAAACATATTTAAACAACAGTGAAATGCGCGCCGCCTAACAAAGAATCGGCAAACTACGGCAAATGTATCGAATATTACTTGTAAAGAGAAGTTCAGAACGCCTGAAGTAATGCAAACTATACCGAATATTACATGAAAATGTACTTCAGAACGCCTGAAGTACAGCAAACTGGAGTACTATGAAGTCATGTAGGAATAACATGATGTATCGAATATTACTTGTAAAGAGTAGTTCAGAACGCCTAAAGTACTGCAAACTGTACCGAATATTACTTGAAAATGTAGTTCAGAACGCCTGAAGTACAGCAAACTGGAGTACTATGAAGTTATGTAGGAATAACATGATGTATCGAATATTACTTGTAAAGAGTAGTTCAGAACGCCTAAAGTACTGCAACCTGTACTATTATGCAGTCGTTTAAAAATATCACGATGTATCGATTATTAACTAGTTTGTATTACTTCAGAACGCCTGAAGTAATACAAACTGTACCGAATATTACTTGAAAATTTAGTTCAGAACACCTGAAGTTCAGCAAACCGGACTACTATGAAGTCGTTTAAAAATAACATGGTCTATCGAATATTACTTGTAAAAAGTTGTTCAGAACGCCTGAAGTACAGCAAACTGTACTTTTGTGAAGTTGTTTAAAAATAACATGATATATCGAATATTACTTGTAAAGAGTAGTTCAGAACGTCTGAAGTAATTCAAACTGTACTCTTTTGAAGTCGTTAAACCCATAAATGCGTGATTTTTTTTTTTTGAAAAAAATCATATAAAGTACTTATTCATTCCTGAATCCGGGAAAAATATTCATTTTTTTTTTAATTTCATGTCCTTTTTTTAAAAAATAAAGATATTGTTAATTGACAACACCATGCAGTAATAGCTCAAAAAAGGTTAATTTGGTTGATGTTGTCTCCTCTTAGCATAGAAAACGGACTTAGAATGAATGCCAGCAAATCAAAGGTAATGGTCTTTGAAAAGAGTGAAAGCAGAACAGTGTGTCAAATAAAAGTAAAGAATGAATGGCTTGAACAAGTCGACGAGTATGTCTATCTGGGTAGTATGTTCCAACGGAATGGACGGCCTGATAAGGATATTGAAAGAAGAGTTATGGCAGGAAACAGGGTGAATGGAGCGCTTAGACCAGTTATGAATGATCGCAGCATATCAAGAGACACTAAAGTTGCCATTCATAACGCAATCGTAGTGCCAACCCTGACGTACCTATGCAAGTGAGACCTGGACATGGCAGAAGTCGCACGAAAGCAGAATAAATACAGTTGAAATGAGATCGCTTAGAAGAATTTGTAACAGAACGATGTATGACAGAGTTCGTAATGGAGATACAAGGAAAGAATGTAAGATGAAGAAAGATGTAATTAACAGAATGAAAGTTAACACATTGAGATTGTTTGGCCACTTGGGGAGAATGAACGAAGAACGCCTGACGAAGAAAATATACAAAGCTGACAGGAATGGTATAAGAGGTTGGGGGCGCCCAAGAAAAGGATGGCACGACCATGTAAACGATATTTTGAAAGATGGAAATGTAAAAAGCGTGAACAACAGACGAACGTGTATAAGACGATGTATGAATGTTGTCGAGGCGATGAATGTGTGTCAAGATAGAAGTAAGTGGCGTTCGGTTCTCTCTGCCTACCCCGTGAGGGACATGGCGTGATGGTATGTATGTTATATTGCGATTTCAATAATATTTATTTTGCGATAACTACATGCATTGGAATATAGATACTCGATCATTTCTTTAGTCTTACCATTTTGTAACAAAAAATTTTAAACAATTTTTTGCCCTTACTTACCTACTTTAAGAAATCCTTTGCATTTTGTAATCTTGTACCTGTTTTGGTTTTCATTCCAGTCTGGCCAGAGCCCTATTGTTACCAGAACTATTTGTTCGAAAAGGGAAGGAAAAAACATTCTCGCAGAAACCAAAATAATAACAGCTACGCAAATTTACAAATACAGATTTATTTTAATAAATTATTTTAAAAATGAACACAAAACACCTGTAACAAATAAGTATAAGACCATACAAGTATCTTCCGGTAAATATAATATACCTAGAGTTAATAACTATTACGGTGAAAGAACACTGCAGTACCAACAATACCAACAATAGAGAACAGCTTGCCCTCAGGCTTAATTGGATTAAATTCGTATAATACTAGTTGCATGTAACACATGAGATCCAACTGTCGATAGCGATAGTATGTATAGTTGAAGAATATGTACCAAACTATAAACCCATAAATACAAATTATTGAATATTTTCAGATATTTTGTTTTCTATACAACATATATTATGTAGGTATGTATGTCAAGATAGGATAGTATGGAGGAAGATCCTTTTTTCCTACCCAGAATATGAAAATAGCATGTATGTTTGTTTGGAGATGAAGTATCAAACTATAAAGTCTTCTTACATATTGTGTATAGGCGACTGCCATACAAAATGTATGAAGCGATGTCGTCACTAAATTCAATTTTTAAAAAAATTGTTAAAAAAAAATTGAGATCTTCTACTACAATGTTAATATTTTTTATAGAAAATTAAATTATCTAGTTGGGGTGTTTCGGCTTTTTTCGATAATTGTAAAAGTTTTGGAAATATAGGCAGTTAAACTCATAAATTTATCATAAAAAAAATATTTTTCTTAATAAAAAATGTTTGAGAAACCCTGGAATTTTTTTGAAAAAACTGATTTGAGATTTTGTATTTGTCTATGTTTTTACCAATTTTCAGCGTTCTAGCGTTTATGGTTTCTGAGATATATGGAAAAATAAAATAAAAATTCAAAAGTTGATAACCCCTGACTGAAACAAAAATTCAAAATTCCGAGTATAAAAGTTTTGTAGGCCTGTAACTGTTTATATATTCTGAAGTTTTAGGCTCTGTAAATTGAGCGGATCAAAAGTTATAAGGGGGGGGGACACACACACACAGACACACAGACACACACACACACAGACACACGAAATGTTCTACTCCGAATTCTGAGTAAATCCGTGTATGGAACATATATGCTGCAAAGCCTCTAAGTTGGTGTTTTTTGACTTCAAAGTTGGAAAAGCCGTGAAAAAAGTAGACCTCTCCATACAATTCTCGCGTATTCTGGCTTGATACATTGTCGATATGTTAAGAGAACAAAGTTCTCCTGAACAAATCGACAGTTGGAAAATCAAAATATCCTGTTAAAAATTCATTTTTAGCGAATAATGTTCTTACCTTCCTTTTTTTCCTTTTATTTTTAATTTTTAATCTATTGTATTTTTGGGTTTTTTTTGGTATGTTTTTTTTTTGTTTTATTCTGGTGTTGATTTGGATCTCTTATAACATTTTTATATTGTTAGACCCAATTCTATTTTTTTTCATTGTTGGTTAGTTTAAATAAGCATTTATATTGTATGATATAGTAACCCACTGATAACCATATACATATGGTTAGTGGGATCTTGTATAAATTAAATTATGTTAAAATAAATAAATTAATTAATTAAAAAAAAATTACCTTATTAATAATTATTAATTAGTAAAAATAAGGGAATGTCTTCATTTTAATGAAGATTCCACTTTGTTGCCAAGGACTTATTCAGATCATGACAGTTTACTTTCATTTGGAACAAAATTTATTATGCAATTAAAAATATACCTACACTTAAAAATTGCGAAATCATAACTACCCACTTACTAATCCCTTTGGGTTAGTGAGGAGTAAAAAATTAAAGAAAAACATTTGAGCTCATATATACATTTTTTTTTATTAAATGCGTAAATATTTTCAACAAAGTATCATAATATATTTCTTAAAATCTAGTTTTTTTTTTAAAATAAAATGATCAAAATAATCATAACACAACATGAATTTAAGTAGCAGTAGCGGAATTGCTTATAGAAGTCGAAAATCTTGGCTTGCCTATGAATATTATAACTAGGTAGATACCTACCTACCTAGTTATAATATTCAAGAACTAATTAATATTTTTAATTTATTTCATTGCAACCATACATACATAGGTACCTACTACAAGATGAAAAATTGAACCGTATGTAGATACGATGCTTTACAGGGCCACAAATGCAAATATTATTTTGAAATGTGATTTTAAAAATATATTTTCATGGCCACTGAAATGAACAACGATGTTAAAAAAACATAAAATTTTCGACATTTCCCAATTTTCTTTTAGGGTTTGCCTAGTCCGAAGGTTTAAGGCTCGCTCCTGATAAGTGGGTACATCATAATGTTACCTGCCAAACTATGTGTGCTGACAAGAAGAGTACGGAGAGAAATTTCGTATACGATAGAGCGAGACTGGAATATACAAATTACCGATATAAACATTACGGTGCCACTATTTTTACGACCGCAATTGGCGGGAAAAGCGTTTTTCCGCCAAAAAGTGTCTATTTACACGACAAATTTTCTGACGTCGTCTATGTTTTTAGGTCATTTATAACCATAGAAAGCGCAGATAAATCAAAATACAAAAATATTTACCTTTGTCATTTTTTCAATGGTCATACACAGAAAAAAAAGTTTTCTTCAGTCAAGAATATTTTTTCATATATAACGAAAATAATATTCTCTCAAATTAAGATTTTTTATTTTATCTCAAAACAATATTTTCTTAATTCAAACAAATTTATTAGAATTATGAAAATACTGTTTTGAGATAAAACAAAAAAATCTTAATTTGAGAGAATATTATTTTCGTTATATATGACTGAATTCTTGACTGAAGAAATTTTTTGAATTTTTTTTTTCCAATGCATCATGGAAACCAATTTGAAGAAAAAATAAATAATATTGGCATCTTATTACATTTATTTAATTTTATAAATCATTTTTTCATCGAGATCTACAATTATAACAAAGTATAAACAAAGGTAAATATTTTTATAACTTGATTTATCTGCGTTTTCTGTGGTTATTTTTGGTTTTCGTCTATGGTTCAGTCGTGTAAATAGTCGTAGCCTAAACATAATCTTTACTTGTTGGAATCTGTAACATATTTTACACATATTAACAAATTACATTGTTCTGGTAATTAATTGTGGAAATCTTTTATTTCTTAGAAAGTGTGTTCTTGTTTTAGACGGATAATAGCACCAAATGCCATCATGCCAATATTACCACGAAGTGCATGAACATACTTTACTTGACTGACTCACAAGTTGGCGACTAGACATTGTAAAACACGACAGCTCATGTTTATCAAGATCGGATGCGCTGTCAAGATGACATTAAAAACGCGAAAATTTTCAACACAAATAATAACCTAGTATTTAAAATAGTATGGCCCGATATTACAGTCGGTCCTCAACTCATTGAGTTTGTTAAACTCAAGATTAATGTTATGGGGAAATTGAATCCATTTCCGTATTACAGTGCAATATGACATGTCAGTAACTAAATCTAACCTCAAATAATACGAACTACAAAACGGGATGCTACGACTTAAAATACTATTGTTTTATTATCCAACATGGTAAATTTAATTTTTTTTTCACCAAAACAATGCTTATGTTCGTTTCAATGTGGCTGTCAGTTTGTTTTGTTGTGTGGCGCCACCGTCAATACAACTAACGCCTCTAGTGATAGAAACTGAAACTACACGCGTTGCCTAGCAAATGACAGTTGACTCACCGTTAAGAACTTAATCCGCCAGAAACGTTGAGTTAAATATTTGACGTTTTAGTGAAGTATTTGAGGGAAGATTAGGCCTAAACGAAGAGGAAGATTTGAGGGAAGATTAGACTAGGCCGATCGCCGTGGCACAGTTGGTAAGCCGTTTGGTTTCTGTGCGGGCGTCCTGGGTTCGATTCCCAGCAGAGGAGAAATTTATTTAAATTCATTTCTCACGCAAATATTGCTTCTCTGGGCTGGAAACACTGGTTAGTTGGAAGAAATTGCCATACGGCAATAAACTCGCCACTTGCGCAGGGTGCAAGGAAGTGTTCTATTATTATTATTATTATACGTAGATTGATCTCGGTTATGATCCGGTAATTTCCTTCACAACGGAGCGTACTCAAGTTGTGAGGCTATGTGTTTGTGTGTCTGTGTGTAGTTGTTTAAAGTGGTACCTGTAGAAATTTTCTGACTATTGTGCATGTGTTGATAATTGTAGTTTTTTGTATGTTGGTGATTACGTATGGGGGTAACTTTAGTATGTCTATATTTTTTTGGAGAGTTTTTGGTATGATGCCTGTAGACGATAATATTATTGGGACTATTGTTACTTTTTCTTGTTTCCACTGTGATTTTATCTGTTCTGCTAAAGGTATGTATTTATCTATTTTTTCTAAATGTTTCTTTTGTAGATTTGCTGTATTTGGTATCGATATTTCTATTAGATATGTGTGTTTATGTATTTTGTCGATTAATGTAATGTCTGGTCGGTTATGTAGGTTTGTTCTGTCTGTGATTATGTCTCTATTCCAGTATAGTTTGTAGTTATCATTTTCTGTTACAGCTGGGGGTGTGTATTGATACCACTTGGGGTGTGTTTCGATAAGTTTATGTTTGTGGGCTAGTTCCAAATATATGTGTTTGCAGATGTTATCGTGTCTTATTGTATATTCCGTCGGTGCAAGAGTTGAGCAGCCACCTGTTATGTGTTCTATTGTTTCTTTTTGTAATTTGCACTTTCTGCATGTGTCGTTTGTTATTGTATTGTCTTTTATAATATGTTTCGTGTAGTTTTTTGTTTTTATTATTTTGTCCTGAATAGCTATGATAAATCCTTCTGTTTCTGCGTATAGGTCTGAGTGTTTGAGCCAATTATTACTAAGGGCTTTATCAATATGTTGTTGTTGTAGATGACTTGGGTGTATTCCATGTAATGTTTTATTTTTCCATGTTTCAATTTTTGCGTCATGTGTTGTTATTTCTAGATTGCGTTCGTTGTCGTTAAGTGTAAGTGGTGAGTAAGTGTGATCTATGTTTATGATTTCGTTGTGTATTGGGCTATTTCGTTTTGTGTAGAAGTATTGCCTTAAGTTATTTATTTGTGTATGGTGTAGATTTTTTATGTCTATGAGTCCTCTTCCTCCTTCCTCTCTTGGCAGTGTGAATCTTTCTATTGCTGAATGTTCGTGGTGAATTCTATGTTTTGATGATGTTGTTCTGAGTTTAATGTTGAGATCGTCGAGTTCCGTATTGGTCCATTTAATTATTCCAAATGTATATGTTAGTACTGGTATTGCGTATATGTTTATTGCTTTAGTCATATTTTTTCCATTTAGTTGTGTTTTGAGGAGGATATTTAGTCTTTTAAGGTATTCGTTTTTGGTGGTTTCTTTTATCTTTTTATCTTTTATGCTTGGGTTCTGGAGAATTCCCAAGTATTTATAAAATTCATTTATTATTATTATTATTATTATTATTATTAAACGGACACTGTAATACGCTATATTCGCCATCGCGGTTTCGAATCCTGCCTCGACCGATTTCGTTCACCTATAGCACAAGCATTTATTTGCTTATTTTAGGAACATATATGTACTTGTTTAACAAGGACATATTAATTTTTTTAATAAAAATAAATATAATTTTTTTATGTTAAAATTTTCGTGTTTAATTAATTTATTTATTTATTTATGCATGAAAAACAGACTATAAGCCCACTGGTTTCATGCATTTATGAACATAAATATTGTATGGAATGATTGGACTGTTAAATTGTCATCCACACCCCATACATGAACGTACGTACATAGATTTCATCCAGTCATACATTCAGCATTCTTATACAAAGATTACATATTTAAGAAATTATTTTCTGCAGCAACAACAATAAAAATGGAAAAAACAAACTTAATATTAACTTTAACAGCTCATCCGACATTGGTTAAAAATGAGCAGTCGTGTTTTTTAAGTTCTAGTTGGAAACAAGGTTCGCACAAGTGTCTAGATTGTCTTTATTTTCTTTTCGTCGTTAGGGGAATATCGGCGTGCTGGATCCTAGGTATGTCCTGAGGTCCTGAGGCGAGGACCTGACCAGCTTGGAGCGGATGGTGGTGCGGCCGAGCATCTTGTGGGCCGCCCAGCGATGACACCCTCCGAAGCTGTAGTAGTAGTTGCCACCGTTGGAGTCCACCACCCACATCACGTCGATCGGAGGAACTGAATGTTCTGTATCGGGATTCTGGAAAAAAAAACACACATTTTATAATATCCTATTGTTGCGGTTGTAATAGACATGAATATAACTCGGTAATATGGTTTTTCAATATAGATAATAGGCAGAGAGAATCGAACGCCACATTTTTCTATCTTGACACACATTCATCGTCTCATCAACATTCATACATCGTCTTATACACGTTCGTCTGTTGTTCACGCTAATTACATTTCCATCTTTCAGAATATCGTTTACATGGTCGTGTCATCCTTTTCTTGGGCGCCCCCGACCTCTTATTCCATTCCTGTCAGCTTTGTATATTTTCTTCGTCAGGCGTTCTTCATTCATTCTCTCCAAATGGCCAAACCATCTCAATGTGTTAACTTTCATTCTGTTAATTACATCTTTGATTGGGAGACCGAGTTTGAAGGTAGGTGCATCGAGGAGGCGGTTAGCTGCTTCTATTCTGTTCTCGAGAGAGTTATTTCTCAACATGTACCACGGAAATGTATTCGGCCTTCCGGTGGATATCCGGTTTGGTATAGCAGAGCTCTCGTAAAAATAATAAGAGAAAAGTTAAAGTTCCACAAACGATGGAAGCGAACTGGTGATGGCGCCGATTATGCAGCATTCACATTGCTGAGAGCCAGACAAAAGAGAATAGCTCGAGAATGTTACCAGAGTTTTATTGCAAGAACTGAGAGTCTGATAAGAAGGGATCCAAAGAAGTTTTGGTCTTTTGTTAAGTCCAAGAAACCGACATCCTCTGTTCCCAATTTTATGCATTATAACGGTGTATCTTGCACTGATTTTCAGTCAATTTCAAATCTGTTCAGTGACTATTTTAGCTCTGTTTTTATCGAGAGTAATATAGATATGCCGCGGGTTTACTGTGGGTCAGGCTTGGATATCCATAGTGTTCGGTTTACGCCTGCTTCGGTTCTTGAATGCATCAGGGATCTCGATGCGGGGGGAGGAGCTGGACCGGATGGAATTCCACCTGGGTTTATCAAACAGTGTGGTGCAGAGTTATCGGTGCCATTGTCGATGCTTTATAGGAGGTCACTGACTGAGGGAGTTTACCCTAGCCAATGGAAGAAGTCGTATATAACGCCAATACATAAGTCGGGTGATAAGCATGACGCTTCGAATTACAGACCCATTTCTAAAATTTCTTCCATCGGGAAGTTGATGGAAAAAATTGTAGTTCGTCAGCTAGCACCTGCTGTGAACTCCTTTATTATTCCTAACCAACATGGCTTTATGAGGGGCAGGTCGGTTGAATCTAATCTCCTGGAATTTACTGGCTTTGTTCTTGATTCCATGAATCGAGGAGTACAGGTTGATGCAATTTATACTGATTTTGCCAAGGCTTTCGACAAGATCAGCCATAGTATACTATTGCATAAACTTCGATGCTATGGTATTCATGGTGATCTACTGAGGTGGTTTTCATCATATGTCGAGGGGCGGTCTCAAGCTGTAGCTATTAATGGCGCGCTTTCGCAGTTCAAGGGCTGTCACTCGGGAGTTCCGCAGGGTTCCCATTTAGGACCCCTGCTCTTTATTCTGTATATCAATGACATCAGTATATGTTTTAAAAATTCAATGTTTCTCTTGTTTGCGGATGATGCGAAAATCTTTCGTAGGGTTGGAGGCTTCGAAGATTGTTCGGGGCTCCAGAGTGACCTGCAGCTCCTTGCAGAATATTGCAGGTGTAATCAATTGTTCCTAAATATATCCAAATGCAAGACTATCACATTCTCTAGGAGTGCACGCCCGGTTTGCATCAACTATTGCATTGATGGTCAGATCTTGGGTAGGTGTGAGGAGATCAGAGACCTGGGAGTGATCATGGACAGAAAACTCTTGTTTGGGGTCCACGTTGACACTATCATTCGGAAGGCATACAGAATGTTAGGGTTTATACTGAGGATTGGCAAACCTTTTAAGTCGCCCTCGACTATGACTGTTCTATATTATTCATTGGTAAGAAGTCACTTGGAGTTTGCATCGGTTGTGTGGAATCCCCAATATTGCATATATAAAAATAGAATTGAGGGATTACAGAGGAGATTCGTAAGATATCTGGACTTTCTGACGAGCCAAAATTTTGAAACTTATAAGCTTGCTGCTCGACACTATGGAATCACCACACTTGTAAATAGAAGAACGGAGACTGATATGGTTTATTTGTTTAAGATCGTAAATGGAGATGTTAATTCTGCGAATTTGCTCGAGCAGGTACCCTTCAACTGTCCGCAGCGCGTCACTCGCGTTAATCACTTGTTCAGGTTGCCCCACTGCACCACTAACTATGCTCGTAATTCGTTTATGCAGCGTAGTTGTTTGATGTATAACACGTTATTCGGTGGCCTGGACATATTTCTATTAAGTAAGGGAGAGTTTAGGAGAGGTGTGTGTGGTGTATTGGAATCATCCGATCCCTAATCACGTAATATAAGTATTGTATGGTGTTCGTTTAATGATTGCTTCACTTAATTTCATTTCTCTATATATATATAAAGGACTAATATTTGGTAATATCTGGAGTCTTCACTGGTCTATATGCTGGTAACTCATTTTTTTGTATATATTATATGAATTTGACTGTTTGCACTCTTTAAAATGAAATAAAATAAAATAAAAATCTTTCTTCATCTTACATTCTTTCCTTGTATCTTCATTTCGAACTCTGTCATACATCGTTCTGTTACAAATTCTTCTAAGCGATCTCATTTCAACTGCATTTTTATTCTGCTTTCGTGCGTATAATTACAATATGGACATATAATTACAATATGGATTTATTTAATATTTTATCGGGATTTTAATTAGGTAGTTAAAACTAAAACAAAACAATATTTTTCATTAGAAAGGAATTACTTCTGGGGTGGTTCCATTTGAACGAAGCCAAGAGTTCGATGATGGGAATCATGTGCAACTCACCAATCTAGGAAGGATTCAATCTTGATTCACATTCATTAAGTCGATTTTTAATGTGAAATATTCTTATTAAATTATATACTTAGGTAGATTATTTTGTATGCGAACAGGTTTGCTGAACGTTTTCTATCAAATATTTTGTAATCGTATGTACCTAGTCTGTGAATGTGAAGTAGGTACCTGAAGTGTATCAGCTATAGACTTGACTTTCTCCTGATCCAAATGTGACTGAAGAGGACGAAGTATGACTTCCATCGGGACATCGTGTTCTTGCAACTGACAACCAGTGTGTATACTTGACATTCTGCGTTCTGGAAAATGTAATACGAATTCAAAATTAACTTTTCACTGGCTGTATGTAACACACTGTCGATGGCGCTATTAGGTATGTATAATTGATGAATACGTACCAAACTACTATCACAAATATAGGCCTACAAAACTTTTATACTCAGAATTTTGAGTTTTCAGTAAGGGGTTATCAACTTTTTTGAATTTTACTTTAATTTTCTATATATCTCAGAAACCATAAAAGCTAGAACGCTGAAAATTGGTATAAATAATGTAGACAAATACAAAATCTCAACATCATTTTTTCAAATAAGTTCCAGAGTTTCTCATACATTTTTATTAAGAAAAACATTTTTTTTATGATAAATTTATGTGTTTAACTGCCTATATTTTCAATATTTTTAAAAATTCGAAAAAATCCGAAACACCCCAACTAGAACATTTAATTTCCTATAAAAAATATGAATATTGAAGTAGTAGGTACATATTTTCAACTTTTTTAAATAATTTTTATAAAAATTGAATTTAGTGACGACATCGTTTCATACAATTTGTAAGGCAGTATACACTATACAATATCTCACTCAATAGTTTTTTTTTCCATATTCTGGGTAGGAAAAAAGACTGATCTCCATAATATCCTATTCTGACATATACATACATACCAACATGTTTTATATAGAAAACAAAATATCTTAAAATATTCAATAATTTGGATTTATGGGTTTAAATTTTGGTACTTATTTTTCAACTATATATACTATCGCTATCAACAGTTGGATCTCATGTGGTACATGCAACTAGTGATAAATAAGCAAAATCTTCCAAGTCTTGCTTTATTTTATATATGCACCAAATATTTTTACTTTGGTACTATTGAATTTTTACTATAAATTGATTTTAACAACAACATTCCCGAAATAAAACATAAATGATTGTGTTATAGGTGAACATAATCAGTCAAGGGAGGATTTGAACTCAAGACCACTGGATTATAGACCTGGGGGGCAAGTCTGGTCCATCCGGCGAAATCAAAACCCTCACGAGTACCCACATCGTGGATATAATAATTATATAATAATTATAATTATATGTAGTTCAATGACAGTTATATCACTAGCTATGTGTAGCCATGATCCAATTTGTCTGGTTCCCCTTACTAAGGGTTACGAAGGTCAGATGGCAGTCGCTTCAATGTAATAACCAGACTCACCAATTCCAGGATCATGGTCAAAGCGTACCCCGATAGAAACGGGACAAAAGCGCTAAGGGGGAAAGAAAGAAGATATGTAGTTCAATGACATCTAAAGATATTATAGAACTCCATATAATAATTATATCCATGATATGGGTAATCGTGAGGGTTTCGATTTCGCCGGATGGACCAGACTTGCCCCCCTGATAAAGATATTATATATTGAAAGAAGAGTTATGGCAGGTAATTTGACTCAGACCAGTAATGTCCGATCCAAGCATTTCAAAGGAAGCCAAAATTGCAGTACATAATGCAATTATAGTGCCTATTGACGTATTGCCAGTGAAACATGGACGTGTCAAAAAACGCATGAAAGTAGAATAAATGCTGTAGAAATGAGATCAACAAAAAGAGTTTGTAATAGAACGATATATGATAGAAAAAATGAGGACATAACACAAAATGAGGAACGATATATGATAGAAAAAATGAGGACATAAGGAGAGAATGCAAGATAAAGAAGGATATTATAAGTAAAATGAAAGTGAATGCCCTGAGAATTTAAAGAATGAACGATCAACGACTGACCAAAAAAATATACATGGGTTTTAGAGATGGAGTGAATAGCAGGGGCCGCCCCAGAAAGGGACGGCATGTCCATGTGGAAAGAAGGAAATATAAGAATCTTGAACAATCGACGACCATGTATGGGACGATGCATGAATGCAAAGAAAGCCAGGAACGTGTGCAAAAATAGAGGAATATGGCGCTCGGTTTACCCCGTAAGCGAGATGGCGCGCAAACCGCCCTGTCACTTACGCATCCTTGTTTCAATTTTGAATAATTTATTTTTAATGTAAAAATTGCACTAATACTATTATAATTTTAATAAAATCGTACCCTAAGATTATATATGATAATCATACCAAAAAAAATACTTACTATTAAAACTTTAAACACATTTAATAACTTCACACACTATTTTTAATAAACAACTGTTTTATCTTTTTTGACGTATCAAACAAATACTTCACAAAGATAGTGAATTTTTTTTAATTTAAACACTTATATAAGTACATATATTCCTAATACAAATATTGTAATTCATTTTTTATCAATTCAATAATCTATGTCAAGTGCATTGTCTGTGGTCACAAAGGATCGCAACTTACTAATCGCGCCCGAAATTCATATAAATATTTTGGACATTCATGGCGCAAAAAACCGTTTCTTTATTTGTATACTATTTAAGAGAATTGGGAGTTTCATATTTATTAGATTGTTTAGTTTGAAAATTCATCAGACCTGACCTATGATAAACGAGTGGAGACGAGCACACACACACACAAACAGATACATTGTGATGAAACTTTCAGAATACAATCTCAGCATGATACTAGTTGATAAACTGCAATAATAATAATAATGAACACTTCCTTGCACGCTGCGCAAGTGGCGAGTTTATTGTCGTATGGCAATTTCTTCCAACTAACCAGTGTTTCCAGCCCAGAGAAGCGATATTTGCGTGATAAATAAATTTAAATAACTTCTCCTCTGCTGCGAATCGAACCCAGGACGCCCGCACAGAAACCGAACGGCTTACCAACTGTGCCACGGCGGTCGGCAATAGATCATAACCCCCCACTATATCCCCTTGGGTTAGTGAGGAGTAAAAACATCATGTATTCGTCAAGGGGTACAATGTTTTCTTTTCACATATTGCAAAGTATAATAATTGTTTAAGTGCAATTTATATTGTTCCAGAGTAGGTATACAGATATCTGTTTTTCTTTTTCATGTTATGAAATTACGTATGACTACTGCAGTGTGACTAACTCGATACATCCAATTCCTTGACATCCAATCCAGATATTCTAGAGAAGCCCAAAGGCGGAGGTTTTATTAGGATTATCTATTGCCTGCCCGTTGGTCTGCAAGAGCTTTTTTATTTCACTCTTACCTAGCATTGCCAGGTTTCCCGATTTGCGCGGGACGTCCCGATTTCCAGGGGTCCGTGGACGCATCCCGATTTACACATTATGGGGACGCCAAATGTCCCGATTTTGGGTGATTCAGACTCCGGCCACAAAATATATAAATTCCGTGTTCTCACGGTTATGAACGCAATTTATGAAGAAATTTCTAACATCAAAGAAATGGTGAAGGATGATGTGAAAAACAAAGACTTAATTATTTTATAGTAAAGCAAATTAATAAGTTTTTTATTATTTCCTAAAAATTTGCAAAATGATTTTAAAAACTTTTTTTAGACGTCCCGAATCGATAAGAAATATCCCGATTTTTTTTACCCCCCGTCCCGAAATTTTACAAACCGGACCTGGCAACACTACTCTTATCCCTCTAGTGCCTATAAAGAGCACGTCGATGAGCATTTCAAAGTGCATTAGTAAAATATATAAGTCAACAATGAATTCACGAATGTAGAAAATAAAATCAAACCAAAATTTTTATAATGCAACTTGCTCTCGCGAGACAATATTACAACATTATCGCCTTTTTAATTTCGGTTATATAAGGCCTTTAAATGTAACGCGGAGTGTCAAAAAACACTTAAAATCACTATAGAGTGTAACATTTCATAAGGTACTACACGCTCTAACACCTGTCACTGGTTATCCTACATTGTGAGATATGCCGTGATGTTATGAATGATTAAATACATATTTGATTTCCAAACTGTCAACATTAAAACTCAATTATTTCATATTCTTTGTGGTCACCTATGAACAATACACCATTCGTTCTTTCCATTGTACTGGCCCTGATTTCCATAGATGAATCACTATAGGAAGACAGTCGACTCAATAAAAAATTCTAGTAGTTTTATCTACGGCCATACAAACCGCAGAACTGTCATAGTAATAAGGAAAAATATTTAGCGGAATAATATCACACACATAATTCATCCGTAAAACGATTTTTTTTACATTAATTGATTCACATGGCCAGAATGATGGGACAAGTATAAAAAAAAACTTAAAATATTTGATTTAAATTCCTATTACATGCATTTTTTTAAATTTACAAATTAATGCACAACTGTCGCTAGCTATCCCACATTCTGAGATAAGCCTTGGGCCCGGTTGCACCAAAAAAAAGTTTATAGTTAAAATTTTAAACTCCGTTTAGGGTCTTACAAAAGTTACGTCGAGTTTAGTTATGTTATAAAAGTTAAGTTATAGTTAATGGGGATACCAACGCAACAAAGATCAAATTCCGTAATAATGAACTGAAATACACCGGGAATTATTTTTGTCATTACTAGAATGAAAGTGAACACATTGAGATGGTTTGGTCACATGGGGAGAATGAATGAGGAGCGCCTGACGAAGAAAATATACAGAGCGGAAAGGAATGGAATGAGAGGTCGGGGACGCCCAAGAAAGGGATGGCACGACCATGTGAACGAAATTTTGAAAGACGGAAATATTAGAAGTGTGAGCAATAGACGAACATGTATGAGACGATGCATGAATGTGGACGAGGCGAGAGATGCATTCCAGGATAGAAAGATGTGGCGTTCGGTTCTCTCTGCCTACCCCGCAAGGGACATGGCGTGATGGTATGTATGTATGTATGTTATTTTTGTCATATTGCCATACCATTTTGTCCATGCTAGATTTTGGCGTCTGTCATAATATAACCTCGTTTTATTTGTTACCGCTCATTGATTAACCCTGTTTTTGGACATTCTGAATCGGGCGATAAATTCATCATCATCCCATAACAAAAAATGTGTCCTTTGCCTGAATAATTTCGGCTTTCGCGTAGTTAACATGATATGTATTAATGATGACTAAATTCGTCATCAGATGAATCCGAATCCCCATAAAAAAAATATATCACTATATTTCAACAATTAACACGAAAAAAACAACATTACAAAATAAACAATTGTCAAAAGTATTTTCTACGATAGGGAAACGAAAGATAAATCATGTGTTCTCTGAGAGAAATGTCAAAAATTTACTTTAACTTAATCTTAAACTCTCATTTCTGGGGGTTTAAATTTTAGTAACTTTTCGGTTAAGTTTAATTAACAAAAATGCGATGCAACTCAATTTGACAAAAAAGTAACTTTTTTGTAACTTTAACTATAAACTTTCGTTTAACTTTTTTGACGCAACCGGGCCTTGATGGTATGAATGTCTGTCTGTTCGTTTATTTATTTAACACTTCATTGTACATAGCTTATTTGCCAGTACAAATGGCGGACTTATTGCCTAGTGGCAATTTCTCCAGACAACCATTTGTTATATTTATGGATGAAAGTTACATGATTTTGTTGTGTATTCTACAATGGTTTGTGGTGCTAAACTTCGGTGCATACTACTTGTAACAATATTATAAATTACCTACATAGGCATTGTACTCTGTATACGTATACTGTATAGTGTATAGTATAGGTATACTGACTAGTGAACACAATACTGACTGGTCGGTCAGTATTGGCTTGTTTTTGTTGCGGATGCAGATGACTTAATAGTTAATACTCTTCCTACTTACCTACTCCTTATACTTACTCTTCCTAACTCTTTTTTTATATTTTAATATTATATGCAGATAACTGTGTTAAAAATATATTTTTGCAATTGTTAAATAATTTACATACTTAGTTTAAACTATTTAAAAGAACCGTTGAAAGGTTTATAACCTGTCAATATAATTATACCTATTGTAATTTCATATTGTACAAAAAAAACTACATTAAAGTATAAACATATAAAATTAATACATTTATACACTAAAAAGTAAAAATAATATAAATATGCACAATAATGACGATTAAACAAATCTTAGATGAAACCTGATACAAGAACTGAAGGGAAAAAATGAGAGGAGATTTGTCTAACTAAAGGAATACGGAAATTAATGGAAAGTAAGTTAGTTAGGAAATAGTAGGAGCGCGCGAAGGTTGCTAACGTTGGTGTAGTTTTAATGACAATGTTCTAATGCAGTTCGTTCGTTCGGTCGCTCGTTATTATTGAGTAGGTACTATAAACAATTAAATGAAATATTGTATCCTATACATAATGCTTTATCAGTTGCCTAGTTATCAAAACAAACAGATTATCTTTTTATGACGAAAAATGGCATCACACACATGAATTAATTATTTTTAAGTTTTATAATATTAAATTTGATTTATTTCCGTGAATATTTCCCGGGTTGCAACAAGTATCCATATATAAATAAATAAATAAATAGAACACTTCCTTGCACCCTGCGAAAGTGGCGATTTTATTGCCGTATGGCAATTTCTTCCAATTAACCAGTGTTTCCAGCCCAGAGAAGCAATGCGTGAGAAATAAATTTAAATAAATTTCTCCTCTGCTGGTAATCGAACCCAGGACGCCCGCACAGAAACCGAACGGCTTACCAACTGTGCCATGGCGGTCGGCAAATAATATTGCATTTGAACATAAATAAATTAATAACTTTTATCATATATACTTATGTTAAAAAGTGAATATTATTTTATATTTTTTATTTGATATTTAATATTGACTTCTTGATTAATAATAATATTCTATTTTTAAATTAAACCCAGAGATAAAAAAAAAACAGATAAAACAATTATATTATGCAATCAGTAAGGTCTAGTGTACATTGGACGAGTTGGCAGCAGTCGAGTTTGAAGGGCGAGTTGGCATACTACTAGTATCACTAGTATGAGAATAAAAATGATATTAAATCAACGCTAATGTTCAAAACTGCACGATTTATTTTATTTTATAAAGCTTATCGGGCAACAAACATGCACTATGTCAAATATGAATTTAACACGTACCCAATAACAAGTTGCCACATTCTGGAGACTTGTAATTTTTATCGTCTCACAGTTCCAGACTGAAAACTCAATTCTAAACTGTGTCTCCACCGGGAATCAAACCCGGTAGGTACCTTTGGATCAGCAGTCAGATACCTAAACAATTGAGCTACGAAGACCGAAATGATGTTAACAATAGGATTTAGATTTAATACTTTTACTTCTATATACCTACATCTGTTTTTACTCCTCACTAACCCAGGAGATAAAGTGGGGAGTTATGATTTCGCAATTTTTTTGCTGAGATTGTATTCTGAAAGTTTCATCACAGTGTATCTGTGTGCGTGTGATATGTGCTGTGTGCTATATGCTGTGTGCTATGTGCTGCGTGCTGTGTGCTACGGCGTGTTTGTTTTACTTTATAGATTATAGACTAAAGTACTCATTCGATTCTTTTCAAATTTTGCAAATATGTATATCTAATACTCGATTAGACCCCGTTAGATTTTGAAGAATATCTGAATAGTGCTTCTCATTTTTTAACTGTCAAATATTTCAAAGTGACCCCAAGCTCAGGAAACAAAATTTGAAATTTTTATTTTTAAATTGGTCATAAAGGCACATCACTTTCATAAAATGGCATTGAAGAATTGTCAAGTTTTCATAATAATAAAATAATTTCATGAAAATGCTGAATATTTTCCATACAAAATTTGAATACTTTATAAATGACTTGTTAGTGAGGAGTTTACCGTTGGCCACAACCAATTCGTTTTTTACTATTGACATGATTTTTATTTTAATGTGTAGGTTTTTTTTATCGAGTGTATAATTGTTTTTTTCTTCTTAAGTATATGATGTTATTTACAATATGTTTTTTTTGTATGTCGGTTACCAGTAAATTAAATAAAAAAATAAATGTGTTATTAATATCCCATTTATATTTAAACGTTGAATGTGTTTATAATACTCCCGTTCCATCTCACTTTGTGTACCAATCTCCTGGCCTAAAGTCGTAGCTTATGTTAGCTCTGTATATTAATTACTATGTGGTTGTGGCAGATATTCTCCGGCCCTTCGTGTAATGGCGAGTTGACTGTCTTGGCCAGTATACATACTAGCATCGTGTATACGAGTGTACCAAGTAAATTATGTGTACATATAAAAATTCTAGTGTCAACAAGCCAAGATAACTTTACACCTACAACAAAAACAAACGTGAAGTTAGCGACGAATCTAACAGGTTTGAAAATATTTTAACACGTGATCTATGTACCTACCTTATACAGCGGTTATCAATCTTTTTTGACTGTGGAATCCTAATTTATATACCTTCCTTTTTTTTGGCGGAACTTCACCTCGAATATAAGAGTTAATTTGAAAAAAAGATCCTTGTTAAGATTCACGACACCTCATTCTCTGCATTTTATTTAAGTATTTATCTTTTTGTGCATAATATAAACAAATATATATTTCACACTGGCGGTATTATTACCATCAGGCTATTCCATCCAACCAACCAGATTATAAAGTATGACAACAACAGAAAGATTGATTGCAAGAAACGACAAAAAAAGAAATGAAACACATACATTGCGCCAAGATAAAAATTAAAAAATAAAACACAACACTTCATATAAAAATAAATACGCCGCACATAGCGACATCCAAGCAGAATTTTTTTTTCAATTCAATAAAAGGTATTATTCCCAAGACAATCCAATATTTTTTTTAATAAAGCGATCGTCAGCATAAGCATGTGAATCAAAACCTTCATTTTCTACTGAATATCGTCATTTTAGATTTACGGTCTTATTTCAGCGTTATAAAATATCAACTTGGACTAAATGGAATAGAACGTGGCCGGATATTGGCCGGAACGTTCTTAAAAAGTTACTGAATTAGACGTATTTTGAATAATTATGTGAAAATGATAAAAATTCAAAATACGTCTAATTCAGTAACTTTTAAAGAACGTTCCGGCCAACATACGTACGTTCCTATTCCATTTAGTCCAAGTTGATATTTTATAACGCTGCAATATAACCGTAAGTAAATCTAAAATCTACAATTTTAGTACGTTCCTATTTTAGTTACAATAGTTACTGAATGGTAGTGGGTAGTTAAGATTTCGCAATTTTTAAGAGTATTTTTTTATTGTAGATTATCAACTAGTATCATGCTGAGATTGTATTCTGAAAGTTTTATCACAATGAATCTGTGTGTGTGCTATGTGCTATGTACGGCGCGGGCGTGTTTATTATATTTTATCGATTATAGACTCAAGCACTCGTTCGATTATTTTCAAAATATGTCTAACACTCGCTTAGACCCCATTAGATTTTGAAGGATATCTGAATAGTGCTTCTCAATTTTTTAACTGTCAAATATTTCAAAGTGACCCCAAACTCTGGAAACCTAAAATTTGAAAATTTTATTTCATGAAAATGCTGAATATTTTCTATACAAAATATTAATACTTTTATAAAATGACTTGTTAGTGAGGAGTTTAGCGTTGGCCACAACCAACTCGTTTTTATTACAATAACTCTGGAACCCCTGTAAAGCGTTTAAGGAACCGCTGATCTGATACATAAACCGTTAAATATTTTTATCAAAAAACCTGTATTTTCATAATACATATTTATATTTTTTGATGTAAGAACATTTTTTTAAAAAGATACTTCAACATAAAAGAAAATTAAAACATTTTAAATAATATAGAAGAGTAGAAGTACTCACCAGCAAAAATAAATAATTGATCTGCTAATTATTTTGAGCAAGTTGACGAATAGCCGCATATATATTTTTAAAATTAATTATTATCGAAACTAAATGCCTATAAGATAAATATCTACCTACGATAGTAATAAATAATCTTGACACTATACAGATTATAAAATATTAACAAGATAAAAAAACGACACAAAAATACAAAAAAGATGGATCTATATATTATTCAAATAACATTTTTATGATAATACCTATTTATTTGTAACTTCTTATGTTTATAATATGTTTTGTGAATTCACTATAGGTAACTCATTTTGTGTTATTGTATTGGTAAACTTGCATAGTTGACAATCAGATAGCCTATAGTTGCCTATAGTCTTCACACCAGATTTTGTTATTGACACATCATGTACGGACGGTTTTTTCTAGTTTTCACACCAATTTAGTTTTTTTTGATATTTTAATTACTTTTTTGATATTTAATGCGACTGGCTCACGCCAGTAGCAATTATGTCTACAAACAATCCTATCCAACCTACTTTTACCAAACTTTTGTAGGTTAAGTTAAAAAACACTTCACACCAAATTTTTTAAACCTAACCTACAAAAGTTTGGTAACAATGCCAATCAAGTTATTTTTTTTAATATTTTAGCTGGACAAGTTTAGTTTCTTACATCTGACAACACTAAAAAATCTTATCAACACAAAAAAAGAATTGAGTTCTTATAGTGAACGCACTATATACTGGCGGGCTTATTGCCAAACGACAATTTCTTCCAACCAACCAGAGTTAATGTTAAATATATAATTCAGTGTGTACCCGCGTACCCGTGCACCTGTCGCTGTTTACCCTTCATGGTGGGGTATGACGTGATTGCATCAATGATTGATTTTAAATTTTTTTTTTCGTTAACTAAACCGTTCATTAATGGATAAATAAGAAAATAAAATAGTATGTAAATAAATAAACTAATTAACAAACAAGCAAATAAATAAATAAACAAATAAAAGGTTTTCTTTCCTTGGGTTATCTCTATGTATCCTGAGCATTAATCAGTTACATAGGTCATTCCGTTAGAAAGTTCAAAACTTCTGTCACATTATTTTACCTATCAATTTACAAAACAAAACGTATAATTATCGTTACGTATTTATAACAACAATGAAACACACACAATATAAATTGTTGTGTTGACAACTTGAATAGTAGCAGTTTTAATTAACCAATTTGAAAAAAGAACAACATTACCTTTGATTTGGTTTTCATTATTGTAAAATAATGAAAACCAAAATATGCACAGTATACAACGAAAAATATATATTATTAAAAATAATGTTAGGTACTTACTCGTGTTTACCAATTTAACAATATTTCTTCTTGGTATCATATAAACGAGCGGATACCGACGCTGCTGTCGATATTGTGCTATTGGAAATATACAAATTAGAAATCAAATTTTCCGTTTACTAAACTTCAGCGTGTCATTAAAACCAACCGGTATGAACTCACATCGTAGGCGCCTCTACAACTTACTACTGTGGAGCCCGTTTTCATATAGACAAACAAAATAATACTGACTGAATTGATAAGTAGGTACCTACCTACCTACCTACAAACACCTAACTAAAAGTAGGTATATGGTTAGATAGTGTCAGAGCCGCATTAAGATAATGTAATGTAAATGCAACTGAGTACGTGTAATTTAAAAGTACACTTCAGGCTTATATTAATTGATATGATTGGATTTGGTGTTGCTATGCATTAAAACAGGGTATTCCCTACAATCAAGGAAAAAACTTTTGTAAAAGTTGTTTCTGATAAATCTAAAAAAAATCGTTAAAATATATGGATTTATGTATTTATTTTACAGTACACATGACAGCATACAGCACATGCATACGATTATTAAAAGGAAATAAACAGAAATACAAATAAGACAAAACGAGTGGGTTATGGCAACACTGAACTTCCCACATTATGTTATTATACGCAATCTTTCCTGTTGAATGGTTGACAATCTCTAAATTTACCTACATATTTATTATTAAATACATTTTGAATACATATTTTGTTTAAAAGAATGAATATGTTCTTGTAACGAGCACATATACATCGTCATACATTCCCTAAATTAAGCATAAATGTTTGTGCTATAGGTGAACAAAATCGGTCGTGGCAGGATTCGATCTCGCGACCACTGTATTACTAACCCAGCGCACTAACCGCTCTGCCACCTATATATGCATCTATATATACGAGTATATTATGATATGATGATGTAGAAAGCAGTGTCGATATTGTGTTTTAATCACCACCAAACTATGAAAGCCTGTGTCATGGTGGCTATTTTATCAAAATAAGACAGTAAAAGAGTGTGATTTAGTGTGGGTGCGCGAATGAGAGGAAGAGAGAATACCAATGTGTATGTGTGTGTGAAAGATTGTTATGTTTTGTTTAAAATTAGTATAGAAGACGTAGTGTTTCATTCTATCATATACTAATAGATGGCGTTTGGTTAAAATTTCTTCGTCATTTCCATAGATACCGATGGTGTTCTCAGGTTATTTTTAAGCGTTCAGAAATTGATGATCAACATAATATATAGAACATTCAAAATTTCGATTTATAAGGAAACATAATTGGTACTTTTGGATCGGAGCTCCTTGTTACACACGACGTTCAATCTGAACGCCACAGAGTGTCTTTCGAGCGTCTGTTTCCGGTCATTATGAACGGCTTAGAGCGTCACTTGTGAACGCAGCCCTGACGATTAATATATATAAATATTTAAAAAATATTATAAGTACGAATTATTTTATTGTATTGTTTAGTGTGATGTCGCCTCTGTTTCTATCTACCTGTAAACATAGCTGATCGCTTCCAACCAACTCAAGGCAACTGTTCAATGATGCATTATACAGCTATATATAATGTAAGTACACTCGGTGACAACGTAACTATTGCCTGATTATTATTCTTAAATCGTTTACTTGAGCACTGTTTCGTCGACGTATACTTTTGTTAGGTACGGGTTATTAACACGGACAGTAAAAATGTCAGTTACAAATTTATGTACCTATAAATTATATGCAGATGTCTTTAAACAAGTCGCTCAGCGAACGGAAAAGGACCCTTGGCTGCAGAACATTATTAAGGCCATTATTTAATGATAAAATTTAATATCGACGGCCACTAAATGTTAGTTTATATTGGTGTATTTTTAAGGCTAGCGTCAATACAGGCGCAGCGGACGGATTTTAGAATTATTTGTATAGGAATTCATACAAGTGTGTTCACTGATCGGCAGCGGACGGAGAGCGCGCATAGGATCGTCGGAATGCCGACGCCGCACATACTGGTATTTGCCGAATCTAACCGGTCATAAATCATTTTGTAAAAATGGTCCCAGGTTAAAAAAAACCCACCCCCATATAGCTAGTTAGCTACGGAACAATAGTCAACTCCTGAGTCCATCTTTACCGTTGTCTTCTACCAATCTCAGCTGAAACCTGATCGTCTTTGGTAGCGCACGTATTTAGTTGTATATGAAACAGTATGACTCAACAGCGAATGTCGGGACGGACGTCGATGTTGGCTGATGGGGACTGAATGCTAGGGAAATGCTTCCCCTGCCCCAGACAGCAGCAGATGCTGGTCGAATGGCTACACCGGTAACGGCAGCGGCTAGGCAGGTGTCCTCAGGACGGCAGGGCTCAAGAGTGATTCTGCAGACTGCGGCTCCACTATGAACATGACTCAATGGCATCGGATCTCTTTCCGATGCAGAATACGCTAGTCCACAGGATCGTGGAATCATATCCGCCGGATTGGTACTGCGACGTCCATCCCCGGCACCTCGAGGCTATTTTAGATTTAGTTTTCCATACGTAGAACCGAAAATTTTTTATGATTTGATCTATTAATTATCTAAATTTATATTTATTTATATATTTATCTCACAAACCAAATTAATAGAAAATCATGTTCACAAGAAAATCCATAATAGGCGGGAGAAGGGACGAGTGGAATTTCTAAAATGATAAAATATATTAAACATTTTACTAATAGTAAAATGTTTAAAATATATTGTCATTGACAAATATATTGTCATTGACAAATATATTGTCATTGACATTATATAATAAATTGTCATTGACATTTAAAATATATTGTCATTGAAAATATATTTTAAACATTTAACTCTTTACCTACCATGTTTTTGTTCAATCAAAGTTTTAAACAATTTTCCATCATCATTTATTGCTAAATTTTCAATATACAAACTATTTCATATAATTAATTAATTATAGAAAATAGTTATAACTATTTCTTCTTCTTTTATGTAGACCTTTGGGTCATTTGTCACGCGACGTTCTACGTAGGCGATTCAAAGCGAACGCGATTGCGAAGCGGTTACACGCGAATTCAAAGCGATGCGGTGCGACGCGGCGGCACTGTCCTACGTGCGCACGAATCGCGCTTCTGACATTGGCCCTGAGTCAAATTGAAAACGCTGTTCGTTATCGCCAAGCGCTATTTTTTTTGTATGTGATTTGACGTTTGTTGTAGAAATTTTTTCTACAATAACTAACAACAAACGTCAAATCCCATACAAAAAAAATTAGCGCTTGGCGATAACGAACAGCGTTTTCAATTTGACTTGGGGGCATTATATGTACCAACTTAACCAAAAAAAATATGGCACCGCTTCCAATTCGCGCGAAAATATCGATCCAACTGATCGCGTTCGCTTCGCATCACGCCGCGCCGCATCGTACCCTACTCGCGGTTGGTAACGTAGGACACATCCATAGTTACCGACTGTTTGTTATTTTCGCGCCGCGCTTCGCTGCGTTCGCTTGAATCATCTACGTAGGACGTCGCGTAAGTCTAATAATGCAGAAATATTAGAAACTAAACGCAAAATTGATGAAAGTATACATGTGGCCACATAGACTCTCTTCAATACTTTTCTTCAAAAAAAATTAAAATCTCCAATATTGTAAAATTTTCATGACAGTACATAATATATATAAAAAATGGGGGCTGTAGCCAACACTGAATTTTTTTAAACTTTTATATTCAAATTAAAAACCATTTCCATTATTCTATTTTTTTTTCTTTTTCTTTCTTGTAGACCTTTGGGTCAGTTTTAAGTCTAATAACTATGTGCACACTTGATGAAAAAATATTAAAATGAATGGGATGTGACCAACGCTCTTTTCAATACTTTTGTTTAATTAAATTTTAAACCATTTCCCATTATCCAATATTGCTAAATTTTTAATACACATTTGCTTTTGATGACAATACATAAAAAATGGGGGTTATGGCCAATACTGAACTCTTTACAATGTTTATATTCAAATTTTATTTATTCATCTTCATTTTAACAGTCTTATTGTGCAGAAATATTGTAAACTATATGCACACTTGATGAAAAAAATATAAAAACGAATGTGACCAACACTAGACTCTATTCAATACTTTTGAGAAATCAAATTTTAAACCATTTCTCATCATCCAATAGTGTTAAAATTTTCTGTACACATACTTCTGATGAAAGAATATGAAAATGAATGCAATGTGGCCAAATTTTAAACCATTTCTCATCCAATAGTGTTAAAATTTTCTGTACACATACTTCAGATGAAAGAATATGAAAATGAATGCAATGTGGCCAACACTAGACTCCTTCATTGGTTTTGTTCAATCAATTTATTTATTTATTCATTTCCCATCATCCTATATCTCTAAAATTTTCTATAGATATATACTTGCTTCTGAAGTATATAAAAACAAATGGGTAGTGGCCAACACTTGAACATTTTACAACGCTTAAATTCAATCAAATTTCAAACTACTTCCCATAGTCGGATTTTGCAGAAATTTAGTTAACACTTTATACAGAGGAATGGGCTGGCCAACTTGAAATGATTAACAATGCTTATAATAAATCTAATGTTAAATCACTTCCCATTTTATGTGACAATATTATAAAAACAATTGATGATTACATAACATATTTACATTCTTGGTCAACGGCGGGACATTGAAGCTAGTAAATAATAAGAAAAAACATGAAGCATTTTATGAAAATAAATATTTATGAAGATGTATGTATATTCTGCTTAAATAGATGCACTCATATAATACCTTTAAAAAAGAAATTTTTATTTTATTTTATTTATTGTCAACAGCTTTGTATTATACATAGGAAAGTAGATTGATTACATTTAAATAAGCCAATTATAGACAAACATATTTCAAATTATAAAACACGCTGATAGGGTATATAAATAAATTGATTGAAACCGACTCGCCAATGCAGATCTCGTGCAATATGAGAAATCAGTATTTCAGTAAGTAACTGAACCCAATAAAACTTTTATTTAAACTTTTAAATGAGTTTTTTTTATTATTTTTTTTATGGAACTTTTTTATTTAAACCCAATATTTTTAAACTAGTTGCATGTAACACATGAGATCCAACTGTCGATAGCGATAGTATGTATAGTTGAAGAATATGTACCAAACTATAAACCCATAGATACAAATTATTGAATATTTTCAGATATTTTGTTTTCTATACAACATATGTAGGTATGTATGTCAAGATAGGATAGTATGGAGGAAGATCCTTTTTCCTACCCAGAATAAGCAAATAGCATGATGGTATGTATGTATGTTTGGAGATGAAGTATCAAACTATTAAGTCTTCTTACATATGTGTATAGGCGACTGCCATACAAAATGTATGAAGCGATGTCGTCACTAAATTCAATTTTTAAAAAAATTGTTAAAAAAAAATTGAGATCTTCTACTACAATGTTAATATTTTTTATAGGAAATTAAATTATCTAGTTGGGGTGTTTCGGCTTTTTTCGATAATTGTAAAAGTTTTGGAAATATAGGCAGTTAAACTCATAAATTTATCATAAAAAAAATATTTTTCTTAATAAAAAATGTTTGAGAAACCCTGGAATATTTTTGAAAAAACTAATTTGAGATTTTGTATTTGTCTATTTTTGTACCAATTTTCAGCGTTCTAGCGTTTATGGTTTCTGAGATATATGGAAAAATAAAATAAAAATTCAAAAGTTGATAACCCCTGACTGAAACAAAAATTCAAAATTCCGAGTATAAAAATTTTGTAGGCCTGTAACTGTTTATATATTCTGAAATTTTAGGCTCTGTAAATTGAGCGGATCAAAAGTTATAAGGGGGGGACGGACACACACACACACACACACACACACACAGACACACAAACAGACACACAGACACACACACACACAAGAAATGTTCTACTCCGAATTCTGAGTAAATCCGTGTATGGAACATATATGCTGCGAAGCCTCTAAGTTGGTGTTTTTTGACTTCAAAGTTGGAAAAGCCGTGAAAAAAGTAGACCTCTCCATACAATTCTCGCGTATTCTGGCTTGATACATTGTCGATATGTTAAGTGAACAAAGTTCTCCTGAACAAATCGACAGTTGGATAAAAAGGTCCATATTTTTTACTATAACTCAATTATTTTAAACAAAACATGTTTGATTTTACATTGAATTATATGTACGTACGTAGTACATAAATATAAATCAATGGTTTTTTTAACAATTTCTGATGATTTGATCACTAGGGAGTTATACTGTTTTTTTATATTAGTTTTGTTTTTTTAACATGGTAACGTAAGGGGAACCAGCTTTTAGGATTCGGGTACATTATACTTTTCTGAAGAAGCACACTACGTAGCGTTGGGGAGGGTTTACAGTCTGCTCGGGAAAATATTAATTCGGGTTTTAAAAAGACCCAGGTTGTAAGAAGGTGGAAACAGTATTCAGAAGATCGATCAACAGCCGCGATGCTGCGTTGGTAAAAAGTTTGAGAAGTGATTGGTTTACTGTGAACGAGTGCTGAGATTGAGATAGCTGTTTCGTATTAACAAATAGGTGATTTGTTTGTTATTATAAGAATGGTTTGCTTGATTCACAATTTGTATTATCATTTATGTTCATTCAAATGAAAAATTAGTCAAATCAGTTCAGTTGTTCTCAAATGATGCCATTTCCAACCAAGAGAGTAACATTTTTATTTATATAGTTGAGAAATGATTGTAAAAATCGATTGTTTACAGATAAAAATTAATTTCTCAATTTCTCAGTAGATGGCGTTACAAAAAGGTTTCTCCCTTACTCCATAGATGGCAATAGTAATAATGCATTATTTTCATGTGAATTGTTTACACACTATTCAAATATATAGAACTTTAAAAAATTACATTGATAAGGGAACTCAATAAGAAGGCATAATTGGTGAACGTTGCGCAAGTCCATAAAGTGATCACGTAAACCAGCTGATGACAGGTCGTAAGCCCTGTAGGTGCCTCAAGTTCCTGGTTCTTCTACAATATCCCAACTTCGTCCATATCGAGATGTTGAAAAAATGTTTGCCAGTTAAAATCAAAACAAGATATTATATAGAAAAATAATATTTATTTATAAAATTCATAATATTTTGACAGTTTCATTCATATAAAAATACAAACATATGTATTTTACATATGATAAAAATTACTTGACAATAAAAATATTCAACATTCTTAGAGTAGTTTCACATTATATATCACCTACTGTCAATACAATGCGATGTGGCCAACACTAAACTCTCCACTACATAGTAGCTAAGTGTACATTTGAAGTACATTTCTATTAGATTCCTGAGCAAATATTAGTTTCCCTGAGAACAAAAGTTTTCATAATAAACAATACAGGCAAAAACTCATTGTATGCACTCTCTACATGATACCTGTTGAGAAATGAATGTAAATAATTTGATTTAACAATAGAAGATCATGTATAAGACGATGCATAAATGTTGATGAGATGATGTGCATGTGTCACGATAGAAGAATGCGGTGTTTGGTTCTCTCTACCTGCCCCATGAGGAAGATGGCTGTAGTGCCATTGAAAAAGAACACAAAAAAAATTAGAATCATTACTAATACACGATACTTGAAACGTTGATGTAAAAGTTATACTTAAAAATAGTGAAATAATTATCTGCTATTACAGCAGTGGAGTCATATAAATGCAAAACTACTCTAAGATTTTAACTATAAGCAGTGTCCGACCTTTGACTTCGGCCCAAATTAATCCCAAGGTTTAGCTGAAGTTGAAGTTTTCTATCGGACACTAAAAACTGAATAACGTGGTCAGGTAAAATGTGCCTCAAAATAAAGTTTATATTTGTATTCAGAGCGTTATGTGGAGATGTTAGACGACTTCTTGGTGCCTGAACTGCAAAACTTTCCTGGCTATAATCAAAGAACATGGTTCCAGCAGGACGGAGCAACGTCACACACGTCCAATACATCTCTGCCACGAGTTTGTGAAATTATCCCAGGCAAATTGATCTCCAGGAGAGGTGACATCAATTGGCTTCCACACAGTCCCTATGGACTTTTTCCTATGGGGTTATCTTAAATCTAAAGTTTACGCCGATAAACAGACTTCCCTGGCGCATTTGAAAGAAAATATCCGTCACAAAATGGTAGCCATCACTGAGTCCACCTGCCGAGCCGTCATAAGTAATTTTGTTGTTGGATTAAATGAGTGCTGCGAACGCGAGGGTCAACGTTTGGACGATATTATTTTTAAGAAATTAATTCCTAAATTGTGTACTTTAATAATTAATAAACATTTTTTCGATACATGGCTTACTTTTTTTTAATCGATTCACTAAATATAAACTTCCTTTTAGGACACCCTGTATAAGAATTATCTTATTTCAATTCAATGATGCATCTTACTGAGTAATTATTTTATTACTACTACCAAATAATTCTGACGTTTGGTCGGACACTGCCTATAAATAACTTAATTTGAGATTTCTCAATGTCGGTATCACTTAATGAGACTCTATAGCTGTAGTTTCTTCATGTCCTTGTCAGCTTGGGCAATCGAGGAGATGTGACCGATTTTCGTGGCCCTGAGACGGCCCCAGAGTGCCAGGTCCCGCTGGGCGAGGACTTGAGCGGCGCAGAGGGCGGCACCCTCGGCACCCAGCGCCGTGCTGCAGCCCATACCAGACGGGATCGAAAGACTTGACCAAACGTCCTGAAACAATACTCTTTTTTTGAGTTTATGTAAATACATATAAAACAATGATGCGTGGATGTAAAAGAAGCCATGAATGTATGCGAGAATAGAAGCATATTGTGCTTGTTTCTCTCTGCCAACACCGTTAGGGACATGGCGTGATGGTATGTATGTCTGTTAGTAAATACCTTGAATTTATCAACAGACATACATAGTTTATTATGGCTACGTAATCTGAGGCAGTGGTCCAGAAAAAGCACTGCCTCAGTCACTATTTCAGGCCGCCATGAAAAAAGGGGAGATAGAACCTTAGCAGAGTAGGAGACGGCACATAAAGAAGAAGACGAAGAATTATTAAAATAATCAGAGAGCTGCGTAATCCAAGAATAAAATACAAGAGTCTGGTGTGTGGGGATAGGTATTAGATATTGTGGTGTATTATAATATACAGGTAATACCCCTACCCCCGATAAAGAATATAATTACAATGTCTATGGTGTATTAGATATTGTGGTGTATTATAATATACAGGTAATACCCCTACCCCCGATAAAGAATATAATTACAATGTCTATGGTATATTAGTTTTGGTAAATTGTCAGCCAGACAATTAAAAAAGTTTATTTTATACAAGAGTCAATTATTCTTCTTCTTCTTTAGCCTTCCTCCCTCCACTGCTGGATGTAGGCCTCTTCCATTCTTTTCCATTAGTCTCTGTCTCTCCCCTTTCGCATCCAAGTCCTTCCAGCTTGCTGAACTATGTCATCGGACCACCTTTTGGGGGGTCTTCCGACACTTGTATTTTTGGTCCAGGGCCTCCACTGTAGGATTCTGGGTGCCCACCTAGTATCCCCCTATCGAGCCATATGCCGAGCCCATTGCCACTTGCAATTCGATCCATAATATCTGTGACTCTTGTACGGTGTCTTATTTCTTCGTTAGTCAATTATTAACTCAAGTAAATATACCCACTAAAGAATAGTATCCTGTTCTTAAGGCAAAGTCAGTATATGACAGATACGGATGAAAATGGAGGTTAAATTATTATATATAGAGGTAATATAGACCTGAACCAGCATCGGCGAGGACGGTGGGCAGTTGATGACCGGGCAGGAGGCGTTGGCAGCCAGCACTGGCCCCAGACCGTTGGACCTCCCAGCCACAGCGATGATGACCAGAGAGCCACCTCCGATGCGAGCCTCCAGCTCCGACAGCATCCTCAGAGTGCCGGCTGTGCTCTTGTGGGCGGACGTGACGCGTAGCTCACAACTCAATCCCATTTTCTTGCAGCCTAGATATGTGAAAAATATACGTACAAAATATGATAAAATACATTCATTATGTAAAGAAATTTTTACTCTCCACACTATGGAATAGTGGAGAGTCATGATTTCACAATTTTTATGCGTATTTTTTTGCATCAATTTCTCAACGGGTATTATGTAGAGAGTGCACACTATGAGCTTCGTCGTAATGTGTTTGTATGTATGGCGTACACCATATGCCATATCCTTTTTTGTGTCCTCTCTACAGCCCAAACTATAAGTCCAAACGACTTCATATTTACATCATAAGTGTAAAGTTCAGTGATCTAATGCCGCGTTGACACAGTCAGAGTATGCTCGGACCGAGTGGACTGGTATAAGTAAGCTTCATCCGAGTGTACATGGATAGCGGTTTACACACAAACTTTTTTACTCAAATTCAAAATCATAACTGCGACAGCTCTGTTGCTGAAAGGTGTTAGTTTTCATTTAACATACAAGCTTTTTTACTCGTTTTTAAGGTCATAAATATGGCACAGACAGATCTGTTGCTGCAAGGTGTTGGAGTTCTTACAGACACATTAATTAAAGAGTTAGAAAACCACTACAAGGAAAAAAATAAGCAACGCATAAGGAAAATTTGGACCCGTCAATGGATTTTAAGGCGTACAAAGCAGGACGCATCTGAAAATTTCCTTCGTGAAGTACAAATGGCAATGCCGCGTTCCTTGCGTCTTTATTTTTATAATCTTTTAATTTATCGTTCCATAGAACTTCTTCCGCTTCGCATAATTCTAAAAATTTAGCGGTATCGCGCTCAGACCACTTTTTTTTACCACGAGATGACATATGTTTGTTGTTGTCCGCCATTTTGTTTCACTACTCCTATACGAGCTAACTAGGAACAATAGGACGTGGTCCGAGTCTACACGGATCGGACGCCGTCATCCGAGCGGGCTCATACTACCGGTTGACATAATACGAGTGGCGTCCGAGTAGGTATCCGAGTGTGCACGATCCGAGCGCACTCTGATTGTGTCAACGCGGCTTAAGGCTGTTTAGTTTTCCATAGACAACTTCTAATTTCTTCTCTATGATTTCATCATTTACGTTGTCTTTTTGTATCCTCTCTACAGCCCAAACTATAACTCCGACTGACTTCATATTGATATTGTAAATGTAAATTCTATAAACTTAGAGCTGATTAGTTTTCCAAAGATATCCGTTAAAAACTCTCTTATCCTAAAATTCTGTACTCACATTTGGCAATTTTCTCACAGTGGTCCTTATCGCTGGGGGAGCCCATCATAATGGCCACCAGATGAGGTGCTACGGGACACAGATGATCCAGCTGTTCAGCCACCCAAGTAAAGTTGCGCTTCACCGTGCTCAGGTCGGATTCTGTCACGGTCGTCAGGTTACGGTACACCTGTCATAACAAAAAGTCCATTATTAAAAAACTTCTATTAGATATAAGAAAAATAACTGACCAACTGTCTGTCAGCAAATGGTGTCAAATCACTGTGTTATCCAGTGGTCGCAAGTTCGAATCCTACCTTTTTGTTTTTTTATTTTTCCTTTAATTTTTCTATTTTAATAGTTATTATGTTATCCGAGGTGAAGACGAATCCAACAAATAAGAGATCATTACAATCGGTCTAGCCGTTCATGGGTTATAAATAGTCTAACTAACCTGACTTTGTTTTATTTTTATAGTTGTAGAATACCTGTTTGTCCACCATGCGTCTTTTGTCACCAGCTGGCCACAATCTCCAAGAGTCAGAATCAATCACATCTGCGACGAGTAGGTTACCTTCAAATATAAACATGTTTATTAGTAAATAATAATTTATATGCCACAAACATTCATCATGCGTTGTAATAATTCAACCACTATTTAACAAGTCAGCTCAGCTGTACACCACTAGGCTGAGTATCATTAGTTTGGGTGACAGGAAAATTATTCGAAAAACAATTATTCGAATGCTCAATTTTACGAAAATCAATTTTACGAATGGCAATTATTCGAATCACATTTTTTCGAAAAACAATTTTCCGAACACACAATTATCAGAATTTACAATTGTTCGAATTTTTATGACGTCATGTTGGTAGTATTGTGAGAGGAATAAACCATAGATTTTTATTATAATATACTAGATGTCGTAGTTAGCAAATTTTGTATGAATCGAAAACAAATGACTCACTTTTTGCACGGAGTACTACATCTACATAGTATATTATGTTTAATAAAAATCTATGGAATAAACAACATGGCGACGCACCGCGCTGTCAGATATCCTAGGATGTACACCTATTTTTGAAACCTAAACCTACAAAACTTTGGTAAAAATAGGTTGGTTAGGTTTGTTTATAGTTATAATTGCGACTGGCGTGAGCCAGTTGCATTAAATATTAAAAAAAAGTAACTATAATATTAAAATAAAATAACAAATTGGTGTGAATACTAGATAAACATAAACTGGTGTAGGTACAATCTAAACTATCCCGCGCTGTCAAACATCAGTTATTAAAAATGTGCAATCATACGTACCCAAGTAATAATAGTCTTCATCGAATATATTTTACTGGCAACAAATATGTCAAAGGAGGCAACATAATGACACAAAAATATATTAAATTCGGTTAATTGGTTTTCCAACAAATGTTAGTTCGAATAATTTGCTTTCGGACAATTGTCATTCTGATAACTGATTTTCGAAAAATTGTTATTCGTACAATTGCGCATTCGAACAATTGTGTTTCGAAAAATTTTCATGTAATCATTAGTTTGTTGGTTGACCTTTTTAAGACGAGCGTCATGTATAGATGCCCACCGAGAGCGTGCCTAAACGCCGAGTGTCATCTATACATGCCCTCATGGCTATACACAATTGTGAACCTTTATATCTCAATAAATTCATACTTGATTGAAACGAAAATTGGATGAATATTACTCCCATATATTTAACTTCAAGACATCTGTCAGTGAATTAACAAAACAATTGTTAAATTATTTTAAAAAAATCAAGAACTCTAAACACTGAAATTCATCGATCATCGCCGGCGAAATTCACACTCTCCCGCACTTTGTAAGGATCTAATACGCATGCGCGTAGGAAAGAGGGATACTGCACCAGTTCATTTTGTTGTTTCGCGCTCAACATTCTGCTTTGAATTCAATCCTTAACAATACACAATCGGCGCATATTTCTTAACCACATCAAATGCCGGAAGGATCACGTGACATATCGATGACGCCATGTACTTTTTTGTATGGAGATAATTACGGTAACATTATTCTTCATTTATCTTATGTTTATATTATGAAGTGTTCAATTTCATTGAGTTTATGTGATCTTTTGTTTATCTTTGATCCTTTTATCATACATCTGCATCCTTAGATTTTTTTTTACCGTTATTATATTCAATTAAAACGAGATTGAAAAAAAAACTGTGTGCGACACGAAATACTGTCCGTCCGTAGGGAATGCAAGTACTTGTACCTACCCGTCTTGATTGGGTTAAATATACAATCTATAATAATTTTACACCATTATCTTTAAAAAAAATTACATAACAATCCCGAGTTAGTCCAGAGAGGGGGGAAAAGTAGTCAATTAGTTTTATATGTTTTTAAAAGAAAGGATTGCGAGATATTTTCTTGCGTTAAAATTCAATAGACGCAGTACCTATATTTGGGGCATCTAGTCGATATTGTATAAAAATATTAACCTTTTTAATACGAGCGTCATGTATAGATGCCCACCGGCCGCGTGCCTAAACGCCTGAACATTGTAATTCATATATCAGCCTTATATACTTTTATTGTCAGTGGGTCATCGCTAATTTTATTTCAATGTGGCCAAACCACCATAGAGCGTTTACTTTAATATCTATCTTACTTATGAGATCTCTTTCAGTCAAATATAATATCCTCAATGTAAAGGATGAATTGTACCTTCGGTATCCACACCAAATTCAATCTTCATATCGATGAGAGCGCAATCCCTGTTGGTCCAGGCCCTCTCCAGAATCTCAAATACCAACACGCTGGTGCGTTGCATCCAGTCCACTTCGTCCACACCTGCAACATCATTAAGCAATATTTATTATAAATTTAAGCAGTAGGCAAAGTAAATTTATTAATATGAAAGTATAAAAAAAGGATACAGGATATATCATGACAAAGTAGGTATCACAATATCACAAATCAAATTTGAGATTCTCCCCGAAAAGAAGGAAACCTTTTGATGCAGATAACTTAAAATTCACAACATACATAAGAGAGTAAAAGTCTACAGCAAAGCACACAAAACAGAGTTCAGTAAAGTTGATTTTTTAAATTTACATAGAGAAAAAAAAATAAAGTTACATTTAATTTTTATACCTTTATTATTGTTGTCAAACCTCTTTATGTAGAATGTCATGTAGAATGTCATGTAGAATGTCATGTAGAATGTCATGTAGAATGTCATGTAGAATGTCATGTAGAATGTCATGTAGAATGTCATGTAGAATGTCATGTAGAATGTCATGTAGAATGTCATGTAGAATGTCATGTAGACTGTCATGTAGAATGTCATGTTTATTATAAATAAATAAAAAATATAAATTAATATAAAAATACAAAAAACTACATATACAAAACTAAAACATTCATATGGTACAATAAGGAGGAAATTATTTCAACCTTTTTACTCCTCACTAACCCAAGAGGATATAGTGGGGAGTTATGATTTCGCAATGTTTAAAGCTATTTTTTTATTGCGAATTATCAACTAGTATCATGCTGAGATTGTATTCTGAAAGTTTTATCACAATGTATCTGTGTGTGTGTGCTGTGTACTATGTATGTACGGTGTGTTTATTTTACTTTATCGATTATAGACTAAAGTACTCATTCGATTCTATTCAAATTTTGCAAATATGTATATCTAATACTCACTTAGATCCCATTAGATTTTGAAGGATATCTGAATAGTGCTTCTCATTTTTTTTTAACTGTCAAATAGATCAAAGTGACCCCAAGCTCAGGAAACTTATAATTTGAAAACTTTACTTTCAAATTAGTAAAAAGGCACATCACTTTCATAAAATGGCATTGAGAAATATCAAGTTTTCGTAATAAAATATTTAAATAAAAAAATAATCAAACAAACTCATTTGATAAAAATGCTGAATATTTTCCATACAAAATTTAAATACTATATAGAATGACTTGTTAGTGAGGAGTTTAGCGTCGGCCACAAACCACTTGTTTTAAAAGTTAACAAGTTGTCAGTATTTTACAGTTAGGTATTTATCCAGTTCATTGTACCATTTTATACCCCGGAATGGCTCTGTTTCAGCTTTGATTTTTAGGTTTCCACTTTCTCACAACCCTGGGGGGCAATTCTGGTTCGTCCGGCGAAATCAAAACCCTAGTGTTTACCCATATCATGGATACAATTATCGTATGGAGTTCTATGACATCTAAAGATATTGTAGAACTACATATAATAATTATATCCATGATATGGGTAATCACAAGGGTTTTGATTTCGCCAATCGAACCAGACTTGCCCCCCTGTTTTTATTAAGATTATTATTCTTCTTCTTCTTCTTCAACTTGGTGTAGACCGAGGGTCTGTTGGTACAGGATGGTCCTCCTGAGATGCTGAGTTCCAGCTGTCTCTCCATCGTTTCGGGGGTCTTCCTGGTTGACGCTGTCCATCTGGTACCTGATTATTATTAATTCATATTTTTCTTGAGCAGATTGCAAATCCTCTCCAACGCTAAGTAGTGCGCTTCTTTGGGAGAGTAGAATGGACCTTAACCTTTTTAAGACGAGCGTCATCTATACTTATCTACATCAAATGCCGGAAGGATCACGTGACATATCGATGACGCCATGTACTATTTTGTATGGAGATAACTACAATAACATTATTCTTCATTTATCTTATGTTTATATTATGAAGTGTTCAGTTTCATTGAGTTTATGTGATCTTTTGTCTATCTTTGATCTTTTTATGATATATCTACATCATTAGATTTTTTTTACCGTTATTATATTCAATTAAAACGAGATTGAAAAAAAAATATGTGTGCGCCATGCGAAATACTGTCCGTCCGTAGGTAATGCAAGTACTTGAACCTACCCGTCTTAATTGGTTTAACAGCTGGTGTCCTCAATATAGTCAAGTTAAAAATATATATTTTGAAAGAAGGCCTAACCTAATAAGTGTTAATACCAGACGTGACGCAGCATTGAAAGCATACGAAGGTGGGAGTATATTGGGCTCGGCACGACAGTTAGTATAGAATAAAATATATATAAAATCCAATTTACCAATTGTGAGACCATTGTACGAGAATTTGGCAGCGATAATCTGTTCTTCGGACCACTGAGGATCGTGGTTAGCGTCATCTTTGAAAAACGTCTCCTAGAAATATAAATAAACAATAATATATAACTACAACACGCGAAACTCTGGACAGCAACACGCAAACGAAGCCATTTAATAGACACTTCCCCACTAACTTTCGAAAATTCAGATATTCTTCCTAAATCCTGTGTTAAACTTCTTGGAGTCAAAATAGATTCAAATCTAAGCTTTTCAAACCAAATTAACACAGTTACTTCTTCTGCTTTCTTTCAACTAAGACGTTTAAAGTCAATCCGTAGGAGTATCCCAATTGAAGCCATGAAATCTTTGGTAAGCGCCTTTGTTGTCTCCCGTTTGGATTATTGTAACGGTATATATGCGAATTTACCAAAGAAAGAAATTAATAAAATTCAGTCAGTTTTCAATGCTGCAGCCAGACTCATCACTGGAGCCTCCAAATTTTCTCACATCTCTCACCATCTTCGCAATTTACATTGGCTTAAAGTCCCCGAAAGAATTGAATATAAGCTCTGTCTCATAATCTTTAAAGCACTTGGTGGTATGGCTCCTACTTACCTCTCCGAACTGTGCATTCCGCTTTCAATAAATGACAGACAATCATCACTTCGTTCTGCCTCTTCATCCATGGTTGGGAAATTAGTTGAAATAAACAGGGTGCACACAACTAATTTCGGTGATCGTGCATTTGCTGTGGCAGGACCAAATGCATGGAATAAGCTCCCACACACCCTCAGACAAACCGAAAATATATCTTCGTTCAGGAAAAAACTCAAAACGCACCTTTTTCGCAAATCTTACCAGAGCCGAAATGATACAACGTAATCATTTTTTCAGCGCCCTTGAGGTGAGATATTCACAAAAACGGCGGTATATAAATTATCCAAATTTATTATTATTATTATTTATTACAAGAGGCGGGTAATCGAGAATACAACAGGCAACAATAACATCTCATATAGTTCAGCACTACACATTCTGAATGCAGTGTTGTATTGTAGTGGTTTATCCTCCATAGGCTCCCAAGCAGAGCACTCGGAGTCGTCATTGATTATAAATAAACAAATTAATATTAACAAAGACGTAATACTCCTAGAAATTTCTTTCATTCAGCATTAAATCAGTTTTCGACTAGACACATCTTTCTCGTTTCTCATCGATACAACGAGACTGGTGTGTACTTCCTTTTATAAGGTAATGTACACCAGCACACCTGTCGTTGGTTACCCCACATTGTGTGATATATCATAATGGTATGAAAGAACGGATGTTGAAACAAACAGGATACATTAACCCCTATTCAGTAACTATTGCAACTAAAATAGGGACATACTAAAATTGTAGATTTTAGATAAACGGTCTTATTTCAGCGTTATAAAATATCAACTTGGACTAAATGGAATAGGAACGTACCTATTTTGGCCGGAACGTTCTTAAAAAGTTACTGAATTAGACATATTATGAATAATTATGAAAATTATGAAATTTTCATATTGTATGTGAAATAGTATATGGATAAATGGTATATAGGTACCTGTTTGGGAGGATAAAACACGTAACCCTCGGGCACACCCGTGTTGCGTTTCAGGAAGGATCCGGTGGCCAGACGTCTTGTGACCCATTCGATGGGTATCATGAAGCACTTCTTGGATATGAAGGCCACGTCTGATGCTGTCTTCACGAATGCCGTCTTCACACCTGAAAAATAAAAAGGTAAGAATACAAAAATAGGCGATATCTCTGATGCACCACACTGTATATTGCACCAAGTATTCCACTCCTGCCTGCCATAGAGAGTCATAGTCATACAAGTAAATAGTTATATACAGTTTACATATGATGGTGAGTCAACCACTCTGTTGAACAATAGCAATGTGTAGCCACTTCAATCTATGAACCTATAATATACTCACTTTCTGAGTATATTATAGTATTATTTAAACGGAAATAATCAAATACATCTGACCGATTACGGTTAAATAATAACTCCTTTATTAATATGAAATGTTCCTTCTGACAGCCAGTAACAGAATGGCGTCGCACAACTCTCTCAATAGCAACCGCATACATTCATCTCTTTCACACTTCGATCCATCCCACTCACACACCACTATACCACAGAACCCTTAGGTTAGTGTTCCTCGTGTGACAATATTGTCTCCAACTGTGGTCGGAAAAAATATCAAGAAAACAGGCTGAGTTATTTCATCATTTTATTGCTTAAATGTGATATTAAGCAAAAATAAAACTACATTTTAAATATTGTTAAATATTTTTTCATAAAAGAAAAAAACAAATTCATTTAATTTATTTCGGCCGACCGCCGTGGCACAGTTGGTAAGCTATTCGGTTTCTGTGCGGGCGTTCTGGGTTCGATTCCCAGCAGAGGAGAAATTTATTTAAATTCATTTCTCACGCAAATATTGCTTCTCTGGGCTGAAAACACTGGTTAGTTGGAAGAAATTGCCATACGGCAATAAACTCGCCACTTGCGCAGGGTGCAAGGAAGTGTTCATTATTATTATTATTCCCTATTTGTAATCAGATTATTAATTGATTAAAATTATGATTTTTTATGAGTGGCAACATCGAAATAAGTGTAAGATTACTAAATGACGTACGTTTTAGCGTTTTATATGAGAGATTGTTCATTTTACTACGACATACATACATTTTGTTTTTTATACATACATTTAAATTTGGATGAATGTCTAAAGATTAATTCTGATTAATTAACTAATTAATTAATTCTAATTCTGATCTAATTCGCTCTTTAACAAACTCAATATGTAATCAATGGAATTCTGATTGGCTGTCTGAAACCAAAGGATCATTTTACAAATCTATTCAAAACAATATCATTCCAAGAAGACCTTGGTACAACGATGTTAAATTTTCTAAAAAAGAAATCTCAAACATTTGTCGTATGAGAATTGGTCACTGTCTAATTGCGTCATTTAAATAAAATTAAAATAGTCGATAGTGATGTATGTGAATGTAATACCGACATAGAAACGTTGGATCATCTGTTCTTTTCGTGCCCAATCCAGTCTTCTGGTAATCTTTACAACGAATTTAGTGAAATCACTAGACCTTTTCATGTTGCTCACCTCCTAGCTCTCAAAAAAATTAATGTGTATTGTAAACTAATAAAATTTATTGTTAAAAATAATATCCTTCTGTAATGTACTTTTTGATATTTTATGTTTATTTTAATGTTAAGTGACTTTCTTTTATTTACTACTGTTCATAGTGTTTGTCTTGATTATATTTAAGTACGAGTGTTCTAAGAATACAATTATGGCACAAATCATACAATATTGTGTGAATTGCTTAACTAATAAAAACGAGTGGGTTGTGGCCAACGCTAAACTCCTCACTAACAAGTCATTCTATAAAGTATTCAAATTTTGTATGAAAAATTTCCAACATTTTCATGAAATGAGTTTGTTAAATTATTTTTTATTTTAATATTTTATTATGAAAACTTGATAACTCTTCAATGCCATTTTATAAAAGTGATGTGCCTTTTTACCAATTTGAAAACAAAAATTTCAAATTTTAAGTTTCCTGAGCTTGGGGTCACTTTGAAATATTTGACAGTTAAAAAAATTGAGAAGCACTATTCATATATCGTTCAAAATCTAATGGGATCTAATCGAGTATTAGATATACATATTTGCAAAATTTGAATAGAATCGAATGAGTACTTTAGTCTATAATCGATAAAGTAAAAAATGAACACGCCGTACATAGCACACACACACAGATACATTGTGATGAAACTTTCAGAATACAATCTCAGCATGATACTAGTTGATAATCTGCAATAAAAAAATACCCTTAAAAATTGCGAAATCATAACTCCCCACTGTATCACCTTGTGTTAGTGAGGAGTAACTAGTTGATAATCTGCAATAAAAAAATACCCTTAAAAATTGCGAAATCATAACTCCCCACTATATCACCTTGTGTTAGTGAGGAGTAAAAAAAATGTCTAAAGATAAAACTGAAGTTGTATATTGTTAGACTTTTAGTAATTCAGTCAATATTTTTATTGATTTCAAATTTTGAATAGACACTATATATGAAATGTTGATTGGAGATAACATACTAGTTATATTTAATAAATATAAAAATAAATAGTGTTTTCTCACCGGCCTGATTAAGTATGTGAAAGACTTTGGCGTTGGTCTGATTGGAGATGGCAGCTTTCCCTTGAAGGTCGTGCGCCTTGACACCGTCCCCGGCCGTGATGCGGTCCTTGTTGAGCAGCAGACACAGCTCCTGTTCTCCGGGAAGGTCGTACACCTGCTTCGTCTTGCCCTCAATCAGCAGAGCGCCCAGTTTATAATCACCAACTGAAAATTATGAAAAACTCTTCTCAGACCTGTCGTAGTGTATGGAGCTGAATGCTGGGTCTTAACAAAGAGACGAAAATAACCTCTTGATATTTGAAAGGAAAATCCTGAGAAAGATTTTTGGTCCAGTTTATGATAATGGACTTTGGAGGATACAATATAATAATAATAATGAACACTTCCTTGCACCCTGCGCAAGTGGCGAGTTTATTGCTGTATGGCAATTTCTTTCAACTAACAAGAAGGACTGTTGTTTTCATTGTTTACAAATAAACTAATTTCTCAATAGATGGTGTTACAAAAAAAGACCTTTTCATTACTTCATAGATGGCAATAGTATAGTTCCTTATTTTCATGTGAATTGTTACACACTATTCAAATATATAGAACTTTCAAAAATTACATTGATAAGGAAACTCAATAAGAAGGCATAATTGGTGAACGTTGCGCAAGTCCATAAAGTGATCACGTAAACCAGCCGATGACAGGTAGTAAGCCCTGTAAGTGCCTCGAGTTCCTGGTTCTTCTACAATATCCCAACTTCGTCTCTATTGAGATGTTAAAAAAGTTTGTCAATAAAAATATCATTTGAATCCCTATAGGGAAAAAAAATCCAATGTTTGTGTAAATGCAATTAAAAAAATATTCGATTCTGTGAAAGAATTGTAACAATAAATGAAATTTTAATGTTTTAATAAACAATCTAGACTTTTAACTTACAAAACCAAAGACTCCACCCAATATAACACAGGGATTATCTCTAGCATATTGGAGAGCAAAATCGTTAATTGACAGCAAAGCGCAAGAGAGTGTCAATGGTTTGGATGTGTATGTGTACCTTTCCATTGTCTCTGTCTGAAATATGTATAGTATAGCATTTAATCTTTTTTTATATAAGTACCTTTATTATTGTTGTCAAACCTCTGTATGTAAAATGCCATGTTTATTATAAATAAAAATAAAATAAAATATTATGCCATTATTTGGAAAATGAATTAATTTCGGATTATTTAGGAAAGTCGCAGTCACCTACCCCACTCCATAGGGAACGTTATAGAAACAAGCGTTCTGTTCATCCCCGGAGCGGCTGCTCGCCGGACGAAACAAGAACTACTATCATGCATATTTCATACCAGTACCACTAAGGCTAGATTGTTTCAACAAAAGTAACGGTAATAGTATAGTTAAAATACTTTGATTACATAAAATTGTTCAAAAATGCATTGTTTGACGGCATTAGATTTCAATGAAACAACCAAAACTTTTGAATAATTTTATGAAATCAAAGTATTTCAACTATTCTTTTACATTAATCTTTGTTAAAGAAACACATTCTAAAAGAGTCTGATTTCTACCACTAATTTCGAATCAGGATTACATGAAAATTCTTCGAAACACAATTGTTCCAATGCGCAATTGTACGAATAACAATTTTTCGAAAATCAGTTATCAGAATGACAATTATCCGAAAGCAAATTATTCGAACTAACATTTGTTGGAAAACCAATTTACCGAATTTAATATATTTTTGTGTTATTATGTTGCCTCCTTTGACATATTTGTTGCCAGTAAAATATATTCGATGAAGACTATTATTACTTGTATTATTGTGGGTACCTACGTATGTTTGCACATTTTTAATAACTGATGTTTGACAGCGCGGGATAGCCTAGTTTGTACACCAGTTTTTGATTTTGACACATCATGTACAGACAGTTTAGATAGTATTCACACCAATTTAGTTATTTTATTTTAATATTATAGTTACTTTTTTAATATATAATGCAACTGGCTCACGCCAGTCGCTATTATAACTACAAACAAACCTAACCAACCTATTTTTACCAAAGCTTTGTAGGTTTAGGTTTAAAAAATCGGTGTACATCCTAGGATATCTGACAGCGCGGTGCATCGCCATGTTGTTTATTCCATAGATTTTTATAATACATTATACTATGTATGTAGATGTAGTAAAAGTGAGTCATGGAATATCGCGCGTTTTACGTTTTGGTTATTAACATATTTCAGTTTTCCTTACATTTCAACACATCTTAAATAACTTTTTTCTAAATCTAAATTAACAAAGTGTTTTTTACGACAAATAAATCCGAATACAATTACGTAAAAACTACAACGTCAAAAATCCCCCGGAAAAATGCCTCACTTCGATTCATACAAAATTTGCTAACTACGACATCTAGTATATTATAATAAAAATCTATGGTTTATTCCTTTCACAATACTACCAACATGACGTCATAAAAATTCGAACAATTGTAAATTCTGATAATTGTGTGTTCGGAAAATTGTTTTTCGAAAAAATGTGATTCGAATAATTGCCATTCGTAAAATTGATTTTCGTACAAAAGAGCATTCGAATAATTGTTTTTCGAATTATTTTCCTGTCACCTCGAATCAGCAACGCTGGATCCAGCAAGACATAAAACATGCTGGAATTAGCTGGATTGTTGGATGTGGTATCCAGCAATTATAATCCTTAATGGCCACCCACTGTACCTACACAAAAGATCCCAACAATCAAAAGGCAACATTGTTTAGGTCATGTCATTGGAGCACTGGGGGGGTTATGGTTAATATTAGGTTATGTAAATAAGGACGACCGGATGATAAAAACATGTTGTTTTGTTGGTGGCAACATCATCGGAAAACAACATTATAATAATATATATTTTTCAACTCTGGCGTGTAAATAACACACGGACAAAATGTCACGACCCTTTGTTTATTATTGATTACACCACCGACAGTCTGTATAATAAACTAGATAAAGCAGTGTCACATTGATGTCACAACGTCCGAGAAACCATCTGGAAATATTCAATATTTTATTCCCTTTCAATAAAGAAAAACAAATCGACACGATATTTTCTTAAAAAATGGTAAAATGAAATTTATCACATCATTGATAAACAATTGCTTTTTAATTTGTGGTATCTTTTTATAATTAATTAGTTAAATTAGATAAAACAAAACTTTGTGTATAACTTTTATTAAATTGAATAAAGTTATAATTTTATATTTTTTATTCAATTGAATAAAGTTATAATTTTAGTGATATATACACAAAGTTGAGCTTTATGGAATGTATCACCTCACTAGGTGCTGCCTGTTCCGAGACAATACGGACATTTGCTATGTAATTTGAGCAGATGTAACAAATTATGAAAAATAACAGGTAAATTATAATAGTTGGTTAGGTATCTGACTGCTAATCCAAAGGTCCCGGGTCTGATTCCCGGCAGACACAGTTTTTAATTGTGTTTTCAGTCTGTATCTGTGAGAGACTATTAATAAATATTTTTTTTAGGTAAACAAGCCAAAAATGAAATAATATTTCTGGCGCAGTTCAGAGGTGACATTCTGTGCGAGACACCGTCATCTCATTTATAAGGACTGTTGCTTTCATTGTTTACAAATAAACTTATTTCTCAATAGATGGCGTTACAAAAAAGGTTTATTCATTACTTCATAGATGGCAATAGTATAGTTCCATATTTTCAGGTGAATTGTTACACATTATTCAAATATATAGAACTTTCAAAAATTACATTGATAAGGGAACTCAATAAGAAGGCATAATTGGTGAATATTGTGCAAGTCCATAAAGTGATCACGTAAACCAGCCGATGACAGGTAGCAAGCGCTGTAGGTGCCTTGAGTTCCTAGTTCTTCTATAATATCCCAACTTCGTCTCTATTGAGATGTTAAAATGTTTGTCAATAAAAATAATATTGTAAGTCTCCATTATTATTATTGGGTCCATGTTAAATTAATATTAGACATAGTACTTGTTAGTTGCCCGAGAAGTAATATAAAATACACGAGTATATACGAGAGTAATATACGAGTTTGATTTTGGAGTTCAAGTGGAATTCAATTTCAAAAGCTGTGCTACAAATACCCTAATAGCTACAAAATAAAGAGAATGCAAAAGCTGTGCTACAAATACCCTAATAGCTACAAAATAAAGAGAATGCAAAAGCTGTGCTACAAATACCCTAATAGCTACAAAATAAAGAGAATGCAAAAGCTGTGCTACAAATACCCTAATAGCTACAAAATAAAAAGAATGCAAAAGCTGTGCTACAAATACCCTAATAGCTACAAAATAAAGAGAATGCAAAAGCTGTGCTACAAATACCCTTATAGCTACAAAATAAAGAGAATGCAAAAGCTGTGCTACAAATACCCTAATAGCTACAAAATAAAAAGAATGCAAAAGCTGTGCTACAAATACCCTAATAGCTACAAAATAAAGAGAATGCAAAAGCTGTGCTACAAATACCCTAATAGCTACAAAATAAAGAGAATGCAAAAGCTGTACTACAAATACCCTAATAGCTACAAAATAAAGAGAATGCAAAAGCTGTGCTGCAAAAGCTGTGCTACAAATACCCTAATAGCTACAAAATAAAGAGAATGCAAAAGCTGTGCTACAAATACCCTAATAGCTACAAAATAAAGAGAATGCAAAAGCTGTACTACAAATACCCTAATAGCTACAAAATAAAGAGAATGCAAAAAATATAATATTTATGAAATACTCACAAACGAAGCCAAGGACACAAAAATAATATTGAACAATCATAACATGTTTGATGCTCCCCACCCTTCCTGAATCAATTTCTTTCACCTATAGCACAAGCATTTATGCTTAGTTTAGGAAATGTATTAGGATATATTATAATTTTCTTAGTACAAGAACATATTTTTTCATCTATTTAAATAAAATAATATACCTATTATAAAAACATTTTTTATTAAGTTTCTATTTAAATATTTGTTCAGACTAAAAGTGACTATTTATATTTTATAATATTTCATAGTCTAGTTGAGGTCTGTCCAACATGAGGCCCGTGAAAGAATTTGCATGAAGAGGGGCACCATAATACAGAAATATGATTGATAAACAAAATTATACCCTAAACGAATCATTCCTACACCAACCATGAAATAAAATAATTTATGTATGAAAGCTATGTGACACTAACTTCCTCAATATTTTTTATGTGGGTAAGTACCTACATTATTTTTTTTTTAATAAATAAAAATAATTCAAGGAAATAAAAGTTTTTTGTACTTATCACAAAACACTGATTAAATTTGCATACAAAGAAATTTATGATGCGGCCCTCACAGCTGAAATTTAATTTATAGCTGCCCTTGGTCCACTTGAAATTGGGCAACCCTGATCTAACTGATTGTACTTGAAAAGGGGAGTAATTTGTTAATTAATCACAATGATTTTATTATTTATAAACTTTTTGTGTTCCGGAGTACAAATCCCATGGAACGATACGATTTAAATATAATTTCCTCTATACTTGATTATAAATTAACCCAAAAAAAAACATTATTTATCAAGCTTTCAAAAAAAAAAAAGAAAATGCAATACTTTCATTTTTAACGAAGTGTAAAAAAGTATAAGATTAACATACAACGCATGGTGAAACACGCTCAAACGAGTCAATAAATACAAAAAAAAACAAATCGAAAAAAGATAAACAAAAAAGAAAAAAACAATATTTTAAAATACCTGTTTCCAAGACAAATGTATATTTCTAGTGATATAGGTAGATACCAAAAAATCATATCATCGTCATGTGTATCTTTTAAACACTTTTAACAAATTATACGCACCTAAATTATGAATTTAAATGTAATACGCAATTTATTGAGGTTATGAAGCAAAAGATATACGAGTATAAAAGTTTCATTCTCGGTAGAAAATTAAATTCAAATAGATATTTTAAAAAAAACTTACCTTGAGTAGGACGCGACATTTTTAGATTCTGTAAATTTGCGGGGCACAACGACAAGACTTATTGCAAATAAATGACTGATTATAATAAAATAAATTAAGCTAACACAAAATAACCGGCCGCCGATATCAACTCAAATTCCAGAAGGAAATCGATGCGCAACTAGTTGACGCATGTAAACATACACGTGAACGAGTTGTTTTCCGACTACGTATAAATCAAATTATATAGTATCTAAAATAAATCCACTTCAGCAATAAATTATTAGTATGATTGTTACTGAAATATTACATCATATAGAATTGATAACTTTCTTATAAAGTGCCACGTTGTGATAACGCCGTGTTTTAAGCATCATTTAATTGTCAAAAACGGGGCAATTATAAATTCGTCTTACACGACATCTATTCAAGGAACCAAAACACTTCGAAGTTCGCGTTCGAGACGGCAAAATTTCTAATTAAAAACACATTTTCATTTAAAAAACTATATCCGTGCGACACCGTCAAAATAACATGTTTACGTACTGTCAGAAATTTGGACCAATCACGTTCGAGATACGATTTGTGAGACACTGATTGGTCAAAGTGTTCAATTGGCGGTAAAATTTTGGGCAAATTCCATAAAAAAAGTTGCAAAACCATTTTTTTATCAACGCCATCTTTTGTTTGATTAATTGGCAAATTATTGTTAAATTCACACGTGGTTATGGCCGATCGCGAATAAGTTTGCTTGCTTTGTAATTATCGTGTTTCTTTAATTAAATCATAACAAATTTGAGCGCACACATGTGATTCAAATTGAGCTGATTTTATTGACGATAACAGGCTGTCCGCGGGCGGAACAATCTGTGTTATAAATGCATTAAAACTTAAATTGATAATTTGTTTTTAATGTTTGCGGTGTCAGTTCTTTGTAGTGAACGTATGTTTTCACGATGTGATAGTCTGTTATCTAGTTCATTTCTGGCTTAAACTCCGAAGATTTTAGTTATCAAATAGCTCTAAAGGTTCTACGAAACACATTTCGTAGTTATTTGATAAAACTTCTTTGGTAAGTTAAATTTATTGTTTTGAATTGATTTATTGTTTCAGACCATGTGACTTTCATTCATAAACACATGTTTTTTGTCAAAATCAAATTGTATAATATTTTAGAATATCTCTTGAAGTTTTTATATTTATTTTTCCTTCATATCATTTAAATATATTGTGTATAATTTAAACGATTCTTTTGAAATGTTAAAGACGAAACTTTTCGTGACATAGTACGCTAGGTTTGTATTCTAACAAGTTTTTAATTAGTTAAAAAAATATTGCGAGGTCGTGACCATTTATATTTATAAATGTAGCCTTGTTTTGCATGCTTTAATGATGCATATTATATATTTTATTATTTAATAACATTGAAAAGAATGAATGCGGACCATCTTTTGTCACTTAACAAGGCAGACTTCGCCTTCCAGCTCTGTTTCTTCTCCTTGGTGATCCATTCAAAATCGCTTTTGGGATGTCTTCATCATCGCCCATCCTTTGTACAAGCCCCAATCATTATTTCTCTGGAAACAATAGGATCTTTGTAAAGATCATACGAGTTCCTGGTTGAATTTTTTAAGTCACTCTCCATTTTTACAAATTGGACCATATTGCATGGTGTGAATGAAAGTGACTCAATCCAAAATTTAGGCAAATTGAGTTAAATACATATACTTACTACTCAAAAAAAATACTTTTCCAAAAATACAGTAGATAGAGAAAAATTGTGGGATATCCTATCAATATATGGAGTGAAGAGCAAACTAATACGTGGTGTTACTTCTCTGTATGAAAATAGTGGAGCCTGTGTTCGTGTCAACGATGCGTTGACAACATGGTTCCCTATTAATAAAGGGGTGAAGCAAGGGTGCAGAATGAATGTTGAATAAATGCTGTAGAAATGAGATCACTAAGAAGATTAAGTATGTACATACATACATACCATCACGCCATATCCCTTACGGGGTAAGCAGAGAGAACCGAGCGCCATACTCCTCTATTTTGGCACACATTCCTAGCTTCCTTTACATCCATGCATCGTCTCATACATACTTGTCGATTGTTCAAGATCCTTATATTTCCTTCTTTCAAAATATCATTCACATGGTCATGTCATCCCTCTCTGGGGCGGCCCCTACTATTCACTCCATCTCTTACACCCATGTATAATTTTTTGGTCAGTCGTTCATCATTCATTCTTTCAATGTGTCCAAACCACCTCAAGGAATTCACTTTCATTCTTTTTATAATACTCTTCTTCATCTTGCATTCTCTCCTTATGTCCTTATTTTTTATTCTATCATATATCGTTCTATTACATACTCTTCTCAGTGATCTCACTTCCACAGCATTTGTTTTATTTTCATGCGTCTTTTGCCACGTCCATGTTTCACTGGCATACATCAAAGTGGGCACTACAATTACATTATGTACGGCAATTTTGACCTTCTGAGTGCTCCGTTTATTCTATTACCTGCCATAACTCTTCTTTCAATGTCTTTATCAGGGCTTCCATTCCGTTCAAAAAGTAAGTATGTAATAGAACGATATATGATAGAATAAAAAATGAGGACATAAGGAGAGAATGCAGATAAAGAAGAATATTATATGTAAAATGAAAGTGTATGCCTTGAGGTGGTTTGGACACATTGAAAGAATGAACGATGAACGACTGACCAAAAAAATATACATGGGTGTTAAGATGGAGTGAATAGCAGAGGTCACCCCAGAAAGGGATGGCATGACCATGTGAATGATATTCTGAAAGAAGGAAACATAAAAAGTTTGAACAATCAACAAGCATGTATGAGACGATGCATGGATGTAAAGGAAGCTAGGAATGTATGCAAAAATAGAGGAGTATGGCGCTCGGTTCTCTCTGCTTACGCCGCAAGGGAAATGGCGTGATGGTATTTATCTAAAAATTAAAAAAACAGTCCCCTTTCTATTAAATATTGTGTTCTTTAACGGAAAAGGGAATGTTTATTATATTTTCAGATGGTATAATTTTCACCAAACATCTTGAATGAGCTTCCGGTTACGCAGAGCGCAAATTATGTATTTTTGCTTCGTTAGTGTACATGCAAAACACCCCCTTCGCGTCTAAAAGTTCAAGATGTTTGGCTACAACTATACAATATGGTTTTTTAAGTCAATTTGTGTATTTTTAACTCGATTTTCCTAAATTTTGGATTGTATCACTTTCATTTTTTAATGCAATATATCCTCCATATCACCACCTACCTTTTGAAAGTCTTGAGAGACATTCCAATTTATATTAATCTACATTCAATCATAAAAATTGTTAAAATCAAAGTTTAATATGAAAATGTCATTTCTAAAATCTAATCTAATCTTACTCAACTTCATGTGTAGCCCCACTGGTACTCGTAAGGAGCATAGTATGATGGTATGTAATCTCAATAAATAAATTACTCATAAGTATGATATATATGTGTTTTAGCAAGGTTTTAGTGTTGTTCGAAACGGCTATTTTTGCATAGCAAACTATATGGAATATGCTGCTTATTTCTAACATGTTATTTTTGACGCTATGTTATAACGATTACGTAAACACGCTCCGAGTATTATATCGCTATCCACACATCTGTTAACATGCGCCAAGTATTATTTATTTATATGCAGGCAGCCAAGGCTGATGTGCCTATATCCACTGTCCAATTTTATTATTTGGTTGTAACTATTTTGCTTTGTCCAAAAAAAGTCCAGTCTATTCTTGATAATATTAACATTTTCAGCATCCAAAACATGTTGGGGCAGTTTATTCCAAGTATTCACCACTCTATTTGAAAGAAAATGCTTTCGAGGATTTGTCGAGAACCTACTTTTCACAAGTTTTAAGCTATGGCCACGCAAATTAGTGTTATGACTATATTGAAAGGGATTTTTCATGTTTACACAGTCATAATGGCCTGATAATATTTTGAATGTTTCAATAAGATCTCCACGTTCTTTTCGGTTTTCCAGTTTTGATAGTTTTAAGAAGTCATGTCTTTCCTCGTATGTTAAGTTGCGAAGTGTCCTGGGAATTTTTGTAAAACGTCTTTTAATATGATGTAATATAATATCATATTATAATGTAATATGATAAAATATTGTATTTTTAAATATAATATAACCCTGGTAGGTACTCGCCTACCCGCCTAAAGGGGGACAAATTGTTAATTGTATGTAACTTAAAATTGTTATTGAATAAATAAATAAATAATGAACGCCTGCAACGTATGGTAAACTAATTTAGTTTTAGTATTCTACAATTTTGTCACGCGATAGCGAGCTGACGATCGTTCGACGTTGAACGAAACGACACGCAGTGATGCTGGTCACTGCCAAAATAAACCTGACAGTAATGCTCACAGTAAACCTGACAGTAATGCTTTACGTACTGTCTAATGCTCACAATAATATTATTGATTTGTGAGCATTAGATAAAATTGTTCTTTGTTACTCCTCCCTGCCCCAAGAGGATATAGCGGGGAGTTATGGATTCGCAAATTTTTAAGGTTATTTTATTATTTCAGATTATCAACTAGTATCGTGCTAAGATAGTTTTCTGAAAGTTTCATCACAATGTATACTGTGTGTGCAATATGTGCTATGTAATTTTGGAAATTTATGTACCTAATATACTCACTTATACCCCATTAGATTTTGAAGGATATCTGAATAGTGCTACTCAATTTTTTTAACTGTATAATATTTCAAAGTGACCACAAGCTCGGGAAACTTAAAATTTGATATTTTCATTTTAAAATTGTTAAGGGCGTGTACCTTTCATATAATGGCATTGAAGAATTATCAAGTTTTCATAATAAAATATTTAAATAGGTAAAAAATAATTTAACCATCTCATTTCATGTTTTCCATACAAAATATGAATATTTTGTGGAGTGGCTTGTTAGTGAGGAGTATAACATTGACCACAACCCACTAATTATATTTATCAGATGATTTCACCTGCAGGGGACAATAATAATTGTCGATTACCTTTTATAAATTTATAAAATTCTTACAACCCGCGCTAAAATAACTTTACATTGAAGAATAGCTTCCACCATGTCGAATCCTCCGTTGGTCAGTCCACTGCGAGGATATGGATGAAAATATGCGCTCTACAATTGCATTTTTTATGAATCAAAATCAAATAATCTGTTGGTACATTTTGGTACGCCCATTCTTATTCTGTTGGTACATTTTGGTACACCTATAAATATTCCGTTGGTACATGTTGGTACATTTCGGTACACCCATAAATATTCTGTTGGTACACCTATTAATATTCCGTTGTTACATTTTGGTACACCTACAAATATTCTGTTGGTATATTTTTGTACAGCTATTCTTATTCTGTTGGTACATTTTGGTACACCTACAAATATTCTGTTGGTACATTTTGGTACACCTATTATTCTGTTGGTACATTTTGGTACACCTACAAATATTCTGTTGGTACATTTTGGTACATCTATTCTTATTCTGTTTGTACATTTTGGTACACCTACAAATATTCTGTTGGTACATTTTGGTACACCTATTCTTATTCTGTTGGTATATTATGGTACCCCTTAAATATTCTGTTGGTAAATTTTAAATATTCTGTTGGTAAATTTTGGTACGCCTATTATTTATTAGGAGTGGGTCCAAAACGCCCCTGCACCGCGACCAAAGGTTGATCTATATGGTACACCTATAAATTTTCTGGTGGTAAATTTTGGTACACCAATTAATTTTCCGTTGGTACATTTTGGTATACCTATTAATATTCTGTTGTTTTGGTACATATATTATGTTGTTACATTTTGAATAGAATGCTGGGTTTGGTACAAAGGCATTGTTAACTACGGTGACAACATGTCATGAGGTATGAGGACAGATGGCAGCCCTGGTTTAGGGTGATGCAAGTGTTTGTTTACATTGATAGTAATGAAACTGTGACTGACGTTTTTATCTCGACCTGGCATTGCATTCTGATAACCTCCGACCTAACTATATCACATAAAGGGACTCATTCATCAACTTGGATCTGTTTATTAATGTATTCAGACTGAATTTATTACATATATATCAAAGAATTTATTACACAAAGAATGAAGTGTACGAATGTATATGGAACCTGGTACCAGCACTGTTCCAAATGAATGATACATTGTTGGAAAGGTTTTAGTCTGTCCCAATATTAAAACTAGTAATTAAAACCTTTTTGGAATAGTTAATTTTTAACCATAATGGCTGTCCGCTTATCCATTAATTTTAACATATCAATTAAACACTACAAATAATAACACTCAATTATTACTAGTTGCATGTAACACATGAGATCCAACTGTCGATAGCGATAGTATGTATAGTTGAAGAATAAGTACCAAACTATAAACCCATATATTATACAAATTATTTAATATTTTAAGATATTTGGTTTTCTATACAACACATGTATCTATGTAGGTATGTATGTCAAGATAGGATAGTATGGAGGTCAGTCCTTTGATCCTACCCAGAATATGAAAACAGCATGATTGTATGTTTGGAGATTAGTATCAAACTATTAAGACTTCTTACATATTATAGTTTTGTATAGGCGACTGCCATACAAATTTTATGAAGCAATGTCGTCACTAAATTCAATTTTTATAAATTTAAAAAAAAAAAATTGAGGTGTACTTCTATAATATTGATATTTTTTATAGAAAATTAAATTATCTAGTTGGGGTGTTCCGACTTTTTTCGATATTTTGAAAAAAAATGGAAATATAGGTAGTTAAACTCATAAATTTATCATTAAAAAAAAATTTTTTTCTTAATTAAAAATGTTTGAGAAACCCTGGAATTTTTTTGAAAAAACTAATTTAAGATTTTGTATTTGTCTATGTTTGTACCAATTTTCGGCGTTCTAGCTTTTATGGTTTCTAAGATATATGGAAAAATTTTATAAATCATGAAAGTTGATAACCCCTGACTGAAACAAAAATTCTAAATTCTGAGTATAAAAGTTTTGTAGGCCTATAAATATTTATATATTTTGAAATTTTGGGCTCTGTAAATTGAGTGGATCAAAAGTCATAAGGGACCAGTGATATGTAATGAATAGATATGCAATAGAATTCAAAAATCTGCACACTAAAACATGAGTCCTAATCAAAACATGTGTCCTAGCGAATATTAGTCGTTGACGAACCTTTGTACGTGTTGCTTCTCACTTATTTGTAATTGAAAATGACATTCTGTGTCGTAAAATGTTGCCGTAATAGGTCTAATGTTGTGAAGAAAGACGATGGAGTTACTTTTCATAAGAAAATACAAAAATATAATCGAAATTTATTAATTTTAGATCGAAAAAACCTTGGATATTTAAAATTTTTATTTTCTTATTCGGGAATGACCGTTGGATACTGTCTAGACTTAAAAAATCGTGTACACTACTAAAAAAAGTCATTTCATTTCTTACATGTACATAAAGATTCCTTGTTTAGTATTGTTTTTTCTTGTGAATGTGTCAAAATTGTTTGCTGGTATGAAATATGTACGATACTCAGCTAAACTGGCATATTAGGGCTTTCACAAATTTTATTTTTAAATTATTTTTATTTCAATCAGGTTTCCAAATGCAATACGAAGGGGAGAAAAGTAGATTAAATTTTTAAGAAGAAATCGCTGTGATCAATATTGGTGTCCATCAAAATATTCACGCATTTGTTCAAAGCACTTTCAAAATTAAATTTTTATTGACAAACATTTTTTTTAACATCTCAATAGAGACGAAGTTGGGATATTGTAGAAGAACCAGGAACTCATTGCAACTACAGGGCTTCCGACCTGTCATCGGTTGGTTTACGTGATCACTTTATGCGCTTGCGCAACGTTCACCAATTATGCCTTCTTATTGAGTTCCCTTATAAACGTAATTTTTGAAAGTTCTATATATTTGAATAGTGTGTAACAATTTACCTGAAAATAAGGAACTACACTATTGCCATCTATGGAGTAACGGAAAAGCCTTTTTTTAACGCCATCTATTGAGAAATCAAGAAATTAGTTTATTTGTAAACAATGAATGCAACAGTCCTTATAAATGAGATTACGGTGTCTCGCATAGATGTCACCCCTGAACTGCGCCAGAAATATTATTTCAATTTTTGGTTTTTTAACCTACTTATACCAATGTGTATGTAAATCGAATATTGTTTTAATTGCATACAGTCCCTGATCTAATTATTAGCCCACCTTAGGAAATTTGGTAAATTATGACTTTTGGATTTAAAAACTCACATTTTTATAAAAATATATTTGTGTATTTAAAACTTTGGGTGAATATACATATTTTTAAACATAAAACAATAACAATTAAAAAAAAATAATAGTTCTTTAGTACTTTATTTTAATATTTTGTGGATCCTCCCTTATTTTTTATCACAGCTTGCAAACGGCTTGGCATGCTTTCGATACATTTAAGAGCCATTTCTTTCAAATGATCATTATGGTTCCAATGCCATATCACTTTCTCGATTAATTGGGTCTTATTCGTAACATTTTCTTTAGATATTTCCCTCTTCAATAGTTCCCACACATTTTCAATGGGGTTGAGGTCAGGAGAGTTCCCCGGCCAGTTTAGAAGTGGGATTTTTTTGGTTTCAAGTAGTTTTTTTACAGATTTCGCTGTATGGCATGGAGCTCCATCTTGCATAAATATAAATTTATCGCCCGAATGTGGAAACCATTCCTTTATTTGAGGCATCAGTCGAGTTTCAATGACTTTTTGGTACTGGTCCTGTTTCATTATGCCCTCAACAATGTACAGCCGCCCAAGACCTTTACCACTAATAACTGACCAGAACATTAATTTTGGAGGATGTTTGATAGTTTTAATTACACAGTCCTGGTTGTACTTCTCAGATGAAGTTCTTTTAACATACTGTGCCTTTTGTGTCAGTATTTCGATCGTTGACTCGTCACTAAAGCATACCTACAAATAACCAGAATTTTAGACAGAATTAAATGAATATTTCTAAAAAAATATTAAAGTATAATCAAATATATTTTTTAATCTTACTCTTATCCAATCTTCAACTGAGAAATCGGAATACAGTTTAGCCCACTCCAACCTTTTTTTCTTCATATTATCCGTCAATTTGGGTTTTCGTACTGGCCTTCGACTTTTCATTCCTAGTCTATGGAGACTTCGACGGACAGTAATAGTGGCTACTTTTACTCCCGCCTCATTTAATTTATCAGTCAATGTAGTATTGGTAGCAAATCTGTTTTCTTTAACGATTTTCACCAATTTCCTTTCATTCCTAGGTGTCATTATCCTTTTACGTCCACATTTACCATGCCTCTGAGCATCCAATGATAGCCCATTTGTCAATTTTTCTTTAATTCGTCTTACTTTACGCCTTGATATGTTACATTTTTTTGCTATTTCACTAATAGTAACATTTTCTTTGGTCAAAAGGTGTTCCACTACTGCTTTTTTTTCAACACTTATATCTTTGGCCTTGCCCATAATGAAATTTAAGGTTAAAACCACGTGTAAATAATTAGGACGGAATTCAAACTAAATTTCTATAGAACAACATAAAAAATAAATGAATTAATAGTCCAAAACTTATTGTAAAATGCGTAGAAAAAAGAAAACACAGTTTTTTGTAGAAAAAAACACCAAATTAGCCATTAAACTTAAACGAAGACACAACCGAACTGCCCAGACAACAAAACACAAATCCTATAGAAAACACTAATGTCATATTTCATGTGTAAATGTTGCCAACCTTATAATAAATTAGTGTTGCCAACAATTAAAATGAACCATAAAATATACCCAAAACAATATTCAATATTTTGTTTTTGCATAAATTAAGATATGTATTAATAACAAGAGGAAAAAGTCATAATGTACCAAATATACCAGGGTGGGCTAATAATTAGATCAGGGACTGTATACGCAAATATTGGCTTTTTTTCCCTTTCGGAAGTCAAATGATATTTTTATTGACAAACATTTTTTTAACATCTCAATTGGGACGAAGTTGGGATATTGTAGAAGAACCAGGAACTCGAGGCACCTACAGGGCTTACGACCTGTCATCGGCTGGTTCACGACTTATATTTATTTATTTAAGATTTGGTACACGGTTAACATACAATATACATAAACATAATATCAATTATAATAATAAATCAACCGTACACACAAAAATCCCACAAGGCATAGCCTGTCTGTGGGTATACCAATTAAAAATATTCAAAATTATTTCGTTAGTAACATTAGTTATTTATAAAAATAAAATATAGCAAATAAAAATATGACATAAACACTAATACCCTGAATATGTAAACAGCTTGATGGTACGTATGTATGTATGTATGACGATTAAGTACATATCAAACTACCTATAAAGGGTCCCCGTATTTAGATATTATGTATTCTTTCATACAAATTATATGAAGCAATATCGTCACTAAATTCAATTTTTTACAAACATTGTTAAGAAAAGTTTGATATATTTACTACAATGCGCATATTTTTTATAGGAAAATTGAATTCTCTAGTTTACGCATTTTGTCATTTTTCGATACTTAAAAAAATGGAAATGTAGGCAGTTAAAAGAAGACAACAATTTGTCATACCAATTTTTTGTTTCTTAATAAAAACAGATTGAGAAACCCTAGAATTATTTTTTAAAAAACTTTTACGAGATATTGTATTTGTCTATATTTATACAAAATTTCAGCTATATAGAGTTTGAGATATGTGGAAAAATACAATAAAAATTAAAATGTTGATAACCCCTGACTGGAACAAAAATTCGAAATTCTGAATATAAAAGTATTGTTTACCTAAAATTTAGTATACATTCTGAAATTTTAGGATCTGAGCATCCAGCGCATCAAAAGTTATAATGGACACACACATAGACACACACATACAAAACTCACATAACATGTTCTACTCCAAATTCAGAGTAAATCCATGTATAGAACATATATGCTGCGAAGCCTCCAAGTTGGTGTTTTTTCCATGCAAAAAACACCAACACTACGCCATACAAAATGTTCCTAATATTCCCAATACGCGTGTTGGGTTTATACTGCCGATTCAATAAAATAAATAAATTCTCTTGAACGAATCTACAGTTAGATTACTACATACATACAAATCATCACGTCATGTCCCCTTCATTATTTCGCCATTATATGTTATTTTTTAGTGTTTAGTTATTAAGGATTTTTTGTTTTTAATAAAATGTACAATATACATTCATAAAGTTCATGTAAAATACTGTATTTTGTATCGCTTTCTATTTTTATACGTAAATATATTATATAGGTATACTTTTTACGCAGTAAGTATCTATTTAATTATTGTAATATTTTATTTTTTATGTATTTCGTAACGTTAATTTAGTGAAATTAAAAAAAAAAATAAATGAAATACCTGACAACCCTGTCTCATCTAGTGCATAAATGGGAGAAAGAGATTTTATCAGGCGTATGCAAACAAAAGGGACGGAGAAATTGACTGTTATTAGATGCCGTGTGAGAGAAAGAAAGTGCGCCGAAAGGTATGCATTAGAACAGGACAAAATATAGGAGTTTTAAACTAGTACGAGACACTGCGGGACCTTTGGCGAGACAGTTTTTTGAGAATAATTTGAATGGCATTGCAAATCTATTCATTACATATCACTGTAAGGGACACACACACAGACACACGAAATGTTCTACTCCGAATTCTGAATATATCCGTATATGGAACATATATGCGGCGAGGCCTCTAGTTGGTGTTATTAGCATGCAAAAAGTCCACTACACCATACAAAATTTTCCTTCGTACACGTATCTTGGCTTAATAATGTCGATTCATTCAGAGAATTGAATTCAGTGGCTGATATAATGAACGGTAATTTTATTATTTTACGAGAATGTCAAAGCTTTTAATCTCGTTTCCTAAAGCGGTGTATTTTCTAATTTTTTCATCAAATGATTTTATAATATTACTAGAATTTGGAATAGCCACGTAGCAAATGTATGTTATTTTTTTAATTTTATCATGTATTATTATATTGGGTCTGTTATGTTGAATTGACCAGTCAGTTAATATTGTTTTATCGTAATAAATCGAAATATTATTATTTTCTAAAAATGAAATTGGTTCATATTCATAATATGGTTTTATGTTAGGCACATCAATTAATTTATATTTACTTAATAGCTAAATTTTGATGTACATATTATTTTTGTTACTTGGTTATGTTTAAATGTATATTCTGATTGCGCGAGAAAAGAACACGCCGATATTATATGCTCGATTGTTTCCGGAAAAGCCAAACATTTCCTACAACTATCATCTGCTACATTTAGGTATGTCTTTTATTTTATATTTTTGATATTTTTTAGTTTTTATGACTTTATCTTGAATCCCTATTATAATTGCTATTCCAACTGTCGATTTGTTCAGGAGAACTTTGTTCTCTTAACATATCGACAATGTATCAAGCCAGAATACGCGAGAATTGTATGGAGAGGTCTACTTTTTTCACGGCTTTTCCAACTTTGAAGTCAAAAAACACCAACTTAGAGGCTTCGCAGCATATATGTTCCATACACGGATTTACTCAAAATTCGGAGTAGAACATTTCGTGTGTCTGTGTGTGTGTGTGTGTGTGTGTGTGTGTGTGTGTCCGTCCGTCCCTTATAACTTTTGATCTGCTCAATTCACAGAGCCCAAAATTTCAGAATATATAAACAGTTATAGGCCTACAAAACTTTTATACTCAGAATTTTGAATTTTTGTTTCAGTCAGGGGTTATCAACTTTTGAATTTTTACTTTATTTTTCCATATATCTCAGAAACCATAAAAGCTAGAACGCTGAAAATTGGTATAAACATAGAAAAATACAAAATCTCAAATTAATTTTTTCAAGAAAATTCCAGGGTTTCTCAAACATTTTTTACTAAGAAAAATATTTTTTTTATGATAAATTTATAAGTTTAACTGCCTATATTTCCAAATATTTTAAAAATATCGAAAAAAGCCGAAACACCCCAACGAGATAATTTAATTTTCTATAAAAAATATAAAATATGTATTAGCACATCTCAAACTTTTTTTAACAATTTTTATAAAAATTGAATTTAGTGCTTCATACAATTTGTATGGTAGTAGCCTACACACAATATATAAGAAGACTTAATTGTTTGATACTTCATCTCCAAACATACATACATACCATCATGCTGTTTTCATATTCTGGGTAGGATCAAAGGACTGACCTCCATACTATCCAATATTGACATACATACCTAGATACATGTGTTGTGTAGAAAACCAAATATCTTAAAATATTAAATAATTTGTATTTATGGGTTTATAGTTTGGTACTTATTCTTCAACTATACATACTATCGCTATCGACAGTTGGATCTCATGTGTTACATGCAACTAGTAATATAAATAAGGTACAAGTTCATTATTTTCTGCTATGCAAAATATTTCTTAATAATTATTATATCTTAATGGTTTTGTTTTCTTCATCAGTATCAAGATAAGCATTGTTTAATTAAAGCCAATCCACATCAATCCAGCTTAATGGATTCCAGCTTGTTTGATGGGAGAGTTTGGTGTTGGACAAAACACAGTCTTTTATTCCTCACTAGCCCAATGGGATATAAATTTTTTTACAACAGATTATTAACTAGTATCATGCTGAAGATTATATTCTGAATGTTTCATCACAATGTATCTGTGTACGGCATGTTTATTCTACTTTATTGATTATAGACTAAAGTACTCATTCCATTCTTTTCAAATTTGTATATCTAATACTCCCTTAGGCCCCATTAGATTTTGAAGGATATCTGATTAGTGCTTCTCAATTTTTTTACTGTCAAATGTTCAAAAGTGACCTCAAACGTAATTTTTTTTTTCTTTTATTCAAATTTCTAAAATAACACATCACTTTCATAAAATGGCATTGAAAATTATCAAGTTTTCATAATTAAATATTTAAATCAAAAATAATTTCACAAACTCATTTCATTTGCTGAAATTTTTCCATATAAAATTTTGATATAAAATTCTTGAATATGCCCAAGTACATATAAATATGTACATCATCATACATTCCGTAAACTAAGCATTAATGTTTGTGCTAGAGATAAATTAAATCAGCTGTGGCAGGATTCAAACTTGTGACCACTGCATTACTAACCCAGTGCGCTAACCGCTCTGCCAACATCCATCTTGTTTCTACATTTTTGTGACTTTTATTTCTTTTGCTTTAGATTTTACTAGTGATTTAATATTCATCTGTATCAAGCTGGCGCAGTTCAGGAGTGACATGAGTGCGAGACACCGTCATTTAATTTATAAGGGCTGTTGCTTTCATTGTTTACAAATATACTAATTTCTCAATAGATGGCGTTACAAAAAGGCTTATAGTTCCTTATTTTCAAGTGAAATGTTACACACTATTCAAATATATAGAACTTTAAAAAAAAATTACATTGATAAGGGAACTCGATAAGAAGGCATAATTGGTGAACGTTGCGCAAGTGCATAAAGTGATCATGTAAACCAGCTGATGACAGGTCGTAAGCCCTGTAGGTGCCTCGAGTTCCTGGTTCTTCTACAATATCCCAACTTCGTCTCTATTGAGATGTTGAAAAAATGTTTGTCAATAAAAATGTATCAAGCTGCTGGATTGATCCAAACCTATCTTTACTCTTGTGACAATCATAATAAGATAGTGAATTCAGTTGAAGGACCTATTTCAAGAATTCAGCCATCACTCATAAAAGGCAGAAGTAATGTACTCTATCCAAATATGCATTCAATTTTTTTTTCAACACTTCTCCAAAATTATCACTTCTTATTTATTTATGAATTCATCTTCACGTACAGCAAGTGTACAAAAGTGCAGTAGCGTATTTATTGACGAACCTTACAAGCCGGGCATTCCTCTGCAAATATATTTATTATTTATTTAACTTTTTGTACATAATATAAACAAATAAAATGCGCACCGGCGGGCTTATTGGCGGGCAATTTCTTCCAACCAACCAGATTACAGAGTGACGGAATTATACATGTACATCAACAAAAAATGAAAACTACAAAAGAACAGAGAAAATATACATAACACCAAGATAAATAAAAAAACATCACAGCAAAAGAGGGATTGGGAAGGAACAAGAAGAGGAAATCGAGATCAGGTGTTTAGGGATAAATATTACGTAGCAAAGGGAAGGAAGGAAAAGGAGAGGGATCAGGTATTTTTGGAGAGATATCCCTGCTTTAGCCTTTTCTTGAAAATGGAAAGTGAGTTTGACAAAGTTATATCAGGACTCAAATTATTCCAGAGTCTTGCTGAACGCACTTCAAAGGAAGAGCTGAAAAATTCAGTGTTGTGAATAGGGATAGTTTGTTAATGTAGTTCGTTCAGCAGATCAAAGCGATAGGCCATGATTAGATAAATAGGTGAATTTGGTTTTGAGGTACTGCGGTGAATTAAGGTTAAAGAGCGTATTGTATAGAAGTGACAAAATATGTATATTTCGCCGTTGTCGTATCTTAGGCCAATGGAGAAGATTACGGTAAGAGGAAATGTTATCGAATTTTTTAAGTCCAAAGATGAAGCTGATACAAACATTCTGGAGGCGCTCGAGTTTTGTTGAGATGCTCCTCGTTCGCATCCAAATAACAAACGTCAGCATAGTCAAGTAAAGAAATACATTCATTATCAGCCTGTGTTTGCCCACTGCAGGACATAGGCCTCCCCTCTCCTTCACCACTCCTCCCATTCCTGTGCGATCCCCATCCACTGTGGTCCAACAAATCTGTTAATGTCGTCCATCCATCTGTTGGGTGGTCGCCCTTGTGATCTCTTGTCGCCTCTCGGTCTCCACTCCACCAGTCTTTTCGTCCATCTATTGTCGGTCATTCTTGATACTTCTGCATGGCTATTCTCTCAACCATATCGGACAGTTTGGTCTGACTGCGTATCCAGTCATTCCTCTTCCTGTCTTCTAGTTTTATGGCCAACATTATCCTTTCCATTTTTCTTTGTGCTACACGCAGCTTGTTGGCAGGCAATTAAGTGAATACTGGCAGAATCCACTGCTCAAACACCCTTGGCTTCAGGGAATTTGGTGCAGTCAAGCTGCTAAAAGTGGAATACTGGCAGAATCCACTGTTCAAGCACCCTTGGCTTCAGGGAATTCGAAACAGTCAAGTTGCTAAAAGTAATTAATGTAAGATGGATTATATGTTTTGGATATAAATTAGGCTACGACTATTTACACGACTCAACCATAGACGAAAACCAAAAATAACCACAGAAAACGCAGATAAATCAAGTTATAAAAATATTTACCTTTGTTTATACTTTGTTATAATTGTAGATCTCGATGAAAAAATGATTTATAAAATTAAGTAAATGTAATAAGATGCCAATATTATTTATTTTTTCTTCAAGTTGGTTTCCATGATGCATTTTTATGACCATTGAAAAAATGACAAAGGTAAATATTTTTGTATTTTGATTTATCTGCGCTTTCTATGGTTATAAATGACCTAAAAACATAGACGACGTCAGAAAATTTGTCGTGTAAATAGACACTTTTTGGCGGGAAAAACGCTTTTCCCGCCAATTCCGGTCGTAAAAATAGTGGCACCGTAAAAATTATATAATGTGAGGTTGTGCAATCATCACCACTCACAGAGAGTATTGATACCAGTTCTGCGTAATCGGTCGGTTTGTATGAGTGAGATATATTTTTATTAAAGTTTAAGGCTTAATGAGGTAAGTCATTGATTCAATGTTTTATGAAAAAACATCGAAACATTGTGGTATCAAATTACTTTTCAAAAAATCGGATCGATTCTATGTATTGTAGATGTCTAGTGAATTCGATGCATTGATGTACATATATTGAATATTTCTAATTATTGGTATCATTTTGATTCAGATTTTAAAAATTTACTCCTGATCCAAATGTTTATCACCACTGTTTTGTGCCAAAATAATAGCCATGTGTTTTATTACAACAATGGTGTGTTGTTAAATGAAGGTTGAAATATTTTAATTGTGTTATGAGAGTTATTTAAAAAAATATTCAGTAATTATTTTGTGGTGTTTAGGTCACACATGCATTTGAGTTATTCTGATTTATAAAACTTTCTTTTTCAAGTATGTATTAAGACTATCTATTAATTAACAAGTTATTATTAATTGATATATTGGCTGGCTGAAAACATGAGTAGGACTCTACGCCCCTGCACTGTGATCTATTGTGCACCTCCCTTTTAGGTTGTCATTTCAATAGTAGTTGAGTTTCTTGAATTAAGTCCCATTTTTTGCAAATTGATATGTCCCCCCATCAGAATATGACATATTGTTAAACATATTTGATTTCAAAATGCGATATTTAGGTTAATATGTCCTGTTACTACAATTATTAGATACAAAAATTAAAGATGTATATTTCCACATTGTTACAGATCACCGACATGATGAATGAGGGAGTTGCGTCCAATGAAGGGAGTGGTGTTAAAATCTACAACAGAAGAAAACGGGATATTGTCAATTCTGGTAAGTCCTCACCGCAGGTCGCTAGTTCTAATCCTGCCACGACCGATTTCATTTATGCTTTGTTTAACTAATGTATGATGACGTATACAAGGTGACCTAAAATTCAACGATAAGCTGAGTATTGGATGTAGGCTAGGTTATGAGAATTTATAAAAAAACTAGCGGACCCGACAGACCGAACTATTTGTGAAACAAAAAATATATGTAACGTATATTTGAATCATATGGATGTTATTATTCGCTAAAAGATAGTCGTTTTCGCTATAATTATGTTATATTGAACGATATTCCCATAATTCTAATTTATATACACATGGGTAAGTATGTATCGTGGTGCATTAATATTTTGAGATTCAATATTAGTTACACATTATCATAGATTTTTATTATAATATACTAAATGTATTACTCCGTATAAAAAGTGAGTCATGGAATATCACTCCTTTTGGTGGACAACATTTCAGTTTTCCTTATATTTCAAATTTCACCGGCTTAGAATAGTGCTTCAACTCTTTTCTATTATTGTTTTCGAGTGTCCTGTAAGAGCCGGGTAATCGAAAATACAACAGGCAACAATTATAACATCTCACATAGTTCAGCAATGAGGTTCACCACCCATTCTGAATATAGCGCCTTTTTAGGTGAGACGAGACTGGTGTGTGGGTATACACAGATATGTTGTGTTCCCTTTTATAAGGCAATGCACACTCCCGCACACCTTTTGCTGGTTACCCCACATTGTGGGATATGCTGTGATGGTATTAATGAATGAATGAATTACATTTCAACACATCCTAGATAACTGTTCTCTAAATATTTAATAATAAAAATGTTTTTTTAGACAAATAAATCAGAAAACAATTCACTAGTATTATTATTTTATTTTATTTCAATTTACGGTTTGATAACCTTTTACACATACAAGTATACATAATATATTAAAAACATCAGAATTAAAAAAAAAACAAACAAATATACAAAATGAAAATAAAAAATGAATAACAATATAAAAAAGGTGAAAACATGTAAAAATATGTAAAAAATAATGAAAAACATTTTAAAAAAATATGTAAAAAAAACATGCGAGAAACATTCAAAAATATGTAAAAAAAAAATAAACAAAAAACATGTAAAAATATGTAAAAAAAATAAACAAAAAACATGTAAAAAATAATGAAAATCATGTAACAAATATGTAAAAAATATGTAAAAAATAAACAAAAAACGCAAAAAAAAAAATATATATATGTAAAAAACATGTAAAAAACAATGCAAAAACACGTTAAAAAAATAAACAAAAAACATGAAAAAACAAAAATCATGTAAAAAAAATATGTAAAAAAAAAAAAAAATATGTGAAAAACATGTATAAAACATGTAAAAAAAATATGCAAAAAAATAAACAAAAAATCTGAAAAATTATAATAAAAATCTGAAACTGCTGTAAAGCACCGGCTTGGAATAGCGCTTCCAATTTTTTTTTTGTAGTATCATTGTTTTCAGCAGAAGAGCCGGGTAATAGAAAATACACCAGACAACAATAACATGTTACATAGTTGAGCAATGAGGTGCACCACTCATTCTGAATATAATGTCCTTTTAGGTTAGATGAGACTTGGGATACACGCTCGTGTTGTGCTTCCTTTTATGAACCAATGCACACCTGTCGCTGGTTACCCCACGTTGTGGGATATGCTACGATGGTATGTATGTATGTATATTATTTTGTAATGATAAATTTGAATATTTTAGGATTGACACACGAGTGTGGAGTGTTTGGAGCAATCGCAGGTGGAGAATGGCCGACGCAGTTAGATATATCACAAGTCATATGTCTGGGACTTGTGGCGCTACAGCATAGGTAATTATGTTTATCTTCTCGGCCAACAAACAACAGATACTTTAAAAATATTTTATTGAAAAACTAGAAGAAAATACAAAATCAACATACCAAAGAAATATACAGCTGTAGCACAGAAATTACTGTCATATAGGTTTAAATTATGATTCCCTAGTAGTTCTTGAGAACACATTTAGGCCAACAATTAGCCCTTTGTGATACCACAATGGGGCTGTCCTCCCACTCACTCATCCCCCCTGAACCAGCCTGAGTGGCTAATGAATGTCATAATGTCTCCGATGTCGGCCGACGCTATGTCAATTAAATCATCATAGAAGAAACTTCCCAAGGAGCTTCTCCTAATTCTAGAGAGAGCAGGACAGTGACAGAGGAAGTGGACCACAGTCACTTCTTCCTCTTGGTCTTGGCATGCTCTGCAGTAATGGTATGCCTCCAGCCCTAACCTTCTGGCATGCTTTGATTTTATCTCCCTCTAACCTCTCTGATACTATGATTATATCTGATCTCATGCCCAGGTCTCGGTTCCATATGTCCATGATTAGATTGTGGCAGACCACCTTCGAAAAATTTCTTTCAAAGATATTTGTTCGTCGCTAGGCCGAGTTCATCGCACTCGATGCCAGGTGAGCGACAATACGCGACAGAGCGGTATGATAATTCAGTAAATAATTCTAGAGACCTTGACAGAAGTACTATATAAGGGAGCGTACGCCTGTACACGATGTCACTTCTCGATCCCGCGAGCTCGCCGTCATTTCATCTCTCGTCCCTGCGAGCACGATGCCACTCAACTACGCGAGCACCCGGTCACTTCATTTCATCACGGAGGATTATTTGGCTCATTATGTTTCACTTACTCGCTTGCTCACTTCGACTCGTTCGCTGTTATATCGTATCGATATATCTAACAATCTACTCATCGTTAGAAAATTTCTTTGTGCTTACAAATATTTCCTCATACTTCTATTGTGTTATCGATTGTAAATTTGTGTGTAAACTGTAAATTATTTGTGAACAATATATTCGTTGTAAGTTGAAACCATTCTTTCTTTTCATTCTCTCTACCACTGTCTGTGTATCTTAATACAAACCGTAACAATCTCGAGTATCTTGATATTCACCTTCTGTGATATCTTGACTTCTTGACGTGATTCTTCTAAGAGGGATAATTTGTTTACATCAAGATAAGTTTCACTCAGTTTGACTGATTATTCAGTCTGGTGACCCCATCAACCAAATCAAATATTATTTCTCTAGCACGTTACGACGAGAAGCTACTCGAAATACTGTACACGAGCTATATCACTTCCTGAGTCAGTTCAGAGTAATTTATATTGGTCAAAACGGAGTCAAGCTTACAAACCTGCGCATTGATATTCACTATCATACCTTGCGCATTGATATTCACCAATTACTAAAAGACCAATACCTAAGTGAATTTGTTTTTAAGATACTATTGTGGGGTATTTTATATGCTCAATCAACTGTTTGATTTACTATGAAAATATTTAACTAGTTGCATGTAATACATGAGATCCAACTGTCAATGGTGCTAGTCTGTATAGTTGAAAAATACCAAACTATGAACCTTTAATCCAGATTATATATTATATACCTACTTGATACTTTACCTAAACAGAGTGAAATATCAGATGCTCGGAAAGATCTTCATCTAAAAATAAATAGCTACCTCCACTCAATCAACACCTGGGGTGAAAGTAATCTTGTTTCATTTAGCGTCTCAAAAACCCAAGCCTGTCTAATTTCTGCAAAGAGAAACGCAATATAGAGCGCAATGAATTGCAAGTGTCTTTCAACGGAAGCACCCTACCTAACAGCAGCTCTATCGACCTGCTTGGAGTATCTATAACAAATCAATTACACTACAAGGGCTCCATCGAAGCTAAGGTGAAACTCACCTCCAAAAAATTTAACGTACTATATAGAGCGCGTAGATATTTTACTAAGTCCCAGATGTGTACCTATACTCTACAAAGCGCAAATACGTCCAATTATTGAATATGGTAGTCACCTCTGGAGTGGCACCCCCCAATACCTACTGAATACCCTCGACGCTGTCCAAAGGCGTGCTATACGTCTGATTGATGATCCATCACTGACTGATGGATTGCAATCACTAGAACACAGACGCAGAGTCAGTATTTTAAGTTTATTCTATAGATACTACCATGGGAATTGCTCAGAAGAACTTGCATCTTTGGTCCCTCCTCCACCCACTCACAACAGAGTCACTCGCTTCACTCAATCGCAGCACCCATTCACAGTGGACCTTCAACATATACGAACAAGTCGCATCTCGAACTCCTTTATTAATACAGCAGCCCGACTGTAGAACGATCTTCCGAATTCTGTGTTTCCACCTTCGTACAACCCGGGTCTTTTTAAAATCCGAATCAATAAACTCTTTTCTAGATTGCAAACCCCTCCCAACGCTACGTAGTGCGCTTCTTCGGAAGAGCAAAATGGACCCAAATCCTAATAGCTGGTATCCCCTACGTAGACATGTTAAAAAAAAAAACTTTTATATATGAAATTCTTTCGTCCAAAATATACTGTTATATAAATATACTAAATGTATTAACCATGTAAATATTTTGTTGTTAGGGGTCAAGAATCAGCTGGTATTGTTACTTCGGAGGGGAACGGAAAAAACTTTCACATGCACAAGGGTATGGGACTCATCAGCAACATATTCAGTGACGACTCCATGAAGAAACTTAAGGGGAATCTCGGTATTGGACACACAAGGTAACATTTTATTTAAATATACATCGATATGGAATCAATTGACCTTGTAATAAATATAATTGTTAAATATAATGCCGAGACACCTTGGCGATAACGTTTGTTCATTGTAATCGAATTTTGTGGAAAAATACTTTGGTATATCTTGTTCATTAATTTAAATTGTTAGGTTATGTGTGATGTACATACATACATACCATCATAGCATAATGGACCCCTTTACATCTTAAATTGTTTTTATAGATACTCAACATCGGCAGCCTCCGAAGAAGTCAACTGTCAACCATTTGTGGTGCACACGGCCTACGGTCAACTGGCGCTCGGACACAACGGAGAACTCCTCAACTGTCATTCACTCAGAAAGATGGCAAGTTACTCTATCTTACTTTATTTTACACAACTAGCATTGTTTCAACATGATACTAGTTGATAATCCGCAATAAAAAAAATAACCTTAAGTATTGTGTATTCATAAAAACCCTCTATGACCCGAATCCACAGTTCTAGGTACCTAAATACACTAGAGTCTACAATCTGAATCTACCCGTTTGCATTCTGTTTCCGGTTGGCTCTCTGATTGGTTGAGATCTCGTAGTATTAAGTCAAATGAGCTGTGAAATTTTATATTAAATGCGAAAAATTAAAAGAATATTATATATTTAATTTATAATAATTTATAATTCAATTTATAAAGCATTATTATTATACACAAACTTAAACCTAACCTAAGAATGCAGAAAAGAAACTCAGGGGCTAGACGCTACTCCTAAATACATACTCCTAACCTCACTGGAGTATTTAGTATTCTTAAGTTAGCAATTGTGTTGCAGAGACATCACTAACTAAATACTACGACAAACTTAAAGTCAATGGCGTAGCTTTTCACATAATTGTGTATGAAGGAAAGAGATAGACAGCTTTCTATCTCTTTTCTGACGTTAGACGTTTAAAATGTTTTTATGCTATGACAACACAAACATTGTAACCAACTTCACATTGACAGCTCGATATCACGATTTTTTTGAAATTCCACCAAATTTTCGGCATCTCATATGTATCGCTGAATACTCTGTTTGGTATTTGATTTAACAAAATTACCAAATACATATTCAACAAAGCCGATAAAATCATCATCCACCGAAAAAATCTCGTATTTTAGTATTAAACCACTCGTAAGGTTCCTCGCTATCAACCTTACTTTTTGACAATTCGCAAATGTTAGTTTACGCCGATGCGCATGCGCTAAGTATTTAGATATGTCTCTGCAATGCAATCCTCAGAATACAAAAACGTGGTAGCATCCTCCAGTTAGGAAGCCACGTGATCTCCTAACTTAAGTGAGCGACTGTGCAATGAAAACATGGTTAGTATTTAGTATTTAGGTAGGACTCTGCACATTCGGACCTATATCTTCTTGGGGTAGTGAAGAGTGGAAAACATTTATCAAAATTACATTAAAAATTACAAACATAGCGATATGCAGTTTGAAATTGGCTCTGAATTATCAACATCTCTTTCCCAAACAGGTTCTAGATCGTGGCGTCGGTCTGAGCACGCAGTCCGATTCGGAGTTGATCACGCAAGCGCTGTGTGTGGCGGGAGAGCGAGAGGCGGGGGCGCCGGACTGGGCGGCTCGCATCTCTGCGCTGATGACCCTGGCACCCCTGTCCTACTCCCTCGTCATCATGACTGAGGACTGCATATACGCTGCGAGGGATCCGTTTGGCAACAGACCGCTGTGTTTGGGAAAGATATTGCCACTGAGTCCGGGTAAATAATACAATGCTTTATAAATAAAAATTTGCAATTTTTTTTTTTTTACATAATAAACGACCTCAAACAGCAAAAGTTTGGTAGAGTTTGTTTAAAAGGCATTTCGTGGTTATACATTCTACAAAGAATATTCCGTACAATGAGCTAATTTCACGAGTGGGGAATTCAATTAAAAATATTCTTAGTTTATTTGGTTATACATTCAAAACAGGATATTCCCTACAACAGTACAATGGGCTAATTTCACAAGTGGGGAATTCAATTAAAAATATCCTTAGTTTATTTGGTTATACATTCAAAACAGGATATTCCCTAAAATAGTACAATGGGCTAATTTCACGAGTGGGAAATTCAATTAAAAATATTCTTAGTTTATTTGGTTATACATTCAAAACAGGATATTCCCTACAACAGTACAATGGGCTAATTTCACGAGTGGGGAATTCAATTAAAAATATCCTTAGTTTATTTGGTTATACATTCAAAACAGGATATTCCCTACAATAGTACAATGGTCTAATTTCACAAGTGGGGAATTCAGTTAAAAATATCCTTAGTTTATTTGGTTATACATTCAAAACAGGATATTCCCTACAACAGTACAATGGGCTAATTTCACGAGTGGGGAATTCAATTAAAAATATCCTTAGTTTATTTGGTTATACATTCAAAACAGGATATTCCCTACAATAGTACAATGGTCTAATTTCACAAGTGGGGAATTCAATTAAAAATATCCTTAGTTTATTTGGTTATACATTCAAAACAGAATATTCCCTACAATAGTACAATGGTCTAATTTCACGAGTGGGAAATTCAATATAAAATATACCTAGTTTATAAAGAAAAATATTCTAAATTCAATGGTCTTTGGATTTTCTTCTTTTATTCAGCAGCCATCTAAGCTTGGCTCTTCCTAGGCTACTTTTTGCTCTCGCTCTTGATTCATTCTTTCAACATGACCCAACCATCGTTACCTTTTACTGTTATTTTCATTGTTCTTAATTTAATACTGTTTTATTATATTCTACTGTACTGTTGGATATCCAAAATAAAAAAAAATCTTAGCTAACTGGGCTGTATTTTAAAGAAAGTTGGCAAGGTCAGTGTAGTACATTTTTTTACAGGGCGAAGTGTCAAAGTTAGGTCACGAAAATTTGTAGACTTAACTCAAACAAAAATATTTTTCTCTTAACTATGCATGCATTATTTCAATTGCACATGTAACTCTAACAGCATGGTGATAGAAACAAGAAAGTTAAGAAATGGACCAAGATTGATCTCACTCATTATTGTGTGCTTTGTAATTTCAGAAGGCACGGATTGTGGCTGGGTGGTGTCTTCCGAGTCGTGCGGATTCCTGTCCATCGGCGCCCGCTACGAGAGGGAGGTTCTGCCAGGGGAGGTCGTGCGACTGTCACGGGAGGGTCCCCACACGGTGGCCAGGGTGCCCCTTCCTCAGGAGAAGCACCAGGCCTTCTGCATCTTTGAGTATGTCTACTTTGCCAGGAGCGACAGCATATTCGAAGGTTATTATTATTATTTATTAGGAGTGGGTCCAACACGCCCCTGCACCGTGACCCTAGGTTGATCTATTGTGCCTCCCTTAGGGGGATGTCACTTCAACAGCAATCCGGTTTCTTGAATAAAGTCCCATATTTTGCAGATTGAAATGCCTCCCAGATCTTGGGGTCTTAGTATAAAGGCTCCCAGGTGTCTGTGTCTGGATTCCATTAGAGCTGGACACTCGCAGATCACATGTGAGGCTGTTTCTTCCTCTTGTTGACACTTTCTACAATTTGGTTCATCGGCGATCCCCATTATGTAATGGTGTCTTTTTAGATGACAGTGCCTAGTAAAAAGACCAGTCATCGTTCTTAGTTGCTCTCTGCTGAGACTCAGCAGCTTTCTTGTCCTCTTTTTGGGGGGCCCTTCTATGAATTCTTTTGCCTGCCGTTGTCCACAACTAACTTTCCAGAACTCTCTGTGTTTGACTGTTATCCAGTCTTTGACCGATCTTTTGATTGTTGCTGCAGACAAGCCAACCGCTGGTTCAGGTCCTATGAAAGGCATCCCTGATCCTTTCTTTGCCAGCTTATCTGCTCTGTCGTTTCCTTCTATACCTTTATGTCCAGGTACCCACACCAAATGTATTTTGTTGTTTTCCCCTAGCCTATTAAGGTACTTTAGACAGTCCCATACCAGTTTTGAAGTGACCTGGTATGATTGTAGCGCCTTAAGGGCTGCTTGGCTGTCTGATAAAATATAAATGTTCCTATTTCTATAGTACCTATTTATATTCTCACAATACATTCAATAATTGCGTACATTTCTGCCTGGAATACAGTTGGGCATATTCGAAGGTTACTTAGTCTGTTGTTTTAACAATAACTTTGTTTGTACAACAAATATAAACATAGCTCAATACTAGCATATCCATATGGAATTTTTTTTTCATTTTACAGTTTTTTTAGACTTTGTGCCCTTATAAATATTAAAACGGAAACAATAATAATCCAACTGTCGAATTGTTCAAGCCAAGAGCCGCGAAATTTTGTTCATGGTTTTTCAACTTTGAAGTAAAAAAACACCAATTTGGAGGCTTTACAGCATATATGTTATATGTATGGATTTACTCAGAATTTGGAGTAGAACATTTAATGTGTCTGTGTGTTTGTGTCCCTTCATAAATTATCTGATTGATGCTCAAACTATTGCTGTATCTACATCTCAAACTATTCTTTACACGAGATTTTAGTGACACGAGATAGTTTCATAAAATTTATATGGTAGTTTACACAATATCTACGGGGACTCTCATACCTTCGAGCTGTTAACATATTTGGGGTAGGTAATCTAATGGAGTCTAAGTGAGTATTAGATATACAAAATTTCACGATTACGAATCCTGCCTCGACCGATTTAGTTAACCTATAGCACAAGCATTTATGCTTATTTTAGGGAACGTAGGAAGATGTATATGTACTTGTTTAACAAGTACATATTAAAAAAAATATCAAGATGATTCATTGCTTCCATATATATATATATAAGAATTTTCCATCACAAATAAATATGTATTTTTGTTGTGCGTGTGTATCCAGGTCAGATGGTGTACTCAGTACGACTGCAGTGCGGACGGGAGTTGGCCCGAGAAGCCTCCGTGGACGCAGACATAGTCAGCTCTGTTCCTGAATCAGGAACCGCAGCCGCTCACGGATACGCAAGACAAGTAAATATAATTTCAAAATATTCAATACATATATATTCAGCCCATACTAGAATACCTTTACCAGCTGTGGAATCTCTATTTTAAAAAGATATCTCACCACTTGTAAGGGTGCAACGTCCGTTTGCTTAATTGGGAGTTGGACTGAAGAGTATAGAGGATTGAGGACTGGCTGAAGATCCTGAGCTTGACATATTTGTCAGACAGAAGAAAGAGGGGTGACATGATAGAGACATGCAAGATACTCCCATCCGCGGTCACTACTTTGACTGACCACAGTTGGAGACAATATTCTGTCACATGAGGAACACTAACCTAAGGGTTCATAGATTGAGGTGGTAACATTGCTATTGTTCAACATAGTGGTTGACTCACCATCATATTTAAACTGTACATAACTATTTACTTGTATGACTCTCTCTTAATGTAAACTGTATCTAAGTATTTACTTGTATGACTCTCAATGTAAACTGTATCTAAGTATTTACTTGTATGACTCAATGTAAACTGTTTCTAAGTACTTACTTGTATGACTCTCTTAATGTAAACTGTATCTAAGTATTTACTTGTATGACTCTCTCTTAATGTAAACTGTATCTAGGTATTTACTTGTATTTATTTATTTATTTATATAACACTTCTTTGTACATACATAAAATTACATAGTACAAATGGCGGACTTATTGCCTGGAGGCAATTTCTTCCAGTCAACCATCTGAGATTAAAAGTACATAACATAGTTTCGGCATATACATAATAACACAACCAGTATAAGACAGCAAAACAAAATGTGAGAAATTACACAAATTCAGAAAGGAGAGGAAAATCAGAAAGGAAAGGGAGAGGATGAGGAGCGATCAAAAGGGATGGAAAGTGAAATTGGGATATATGTTCGTTATGGAATTGAGAGGAAGAGTGAGCATTTAAGACGAGATTTGAAAATTGGAAGTGATGTGGCAGTTCTAATATCAAATGCTAAATTGTTCCACAGCCGGGCAGCATGAATAGTGAAGGAAGATGAATAGTATTCTGTAACGTGAGGTGGGATGGCAAGGGTTCTTTCTTCTCTAGACCGAAGTGGGAGTCCATGAGAGGCCAGCGGTTGAAATCTTTCTTTCAGATATGTGGGGGCATTCGGATTGTTTAATACATTAAACAGGAGGCAGAGGGTGTGCTGATCTCGACGCAGATGGATGGGAAGCCATTTGAGTTGTTTGCGAAGATGCGATATATGATCGTACTTACGGAGGTTAAATATGAATCGTATGCAGACATTTTGTAGACGATCTAGTTTGTTAAGATGTTCTTGATTGAGATCTAAGTAGCAAATGTCAGCATAGTCAAGAATAGGGAGAAGTAGAGTTTGCGCAAGTTTTATTTTAATATTGGTTGGAAGGAATTTTTGAAGTCTTTTCAGAGAGTGGATACTACGAAAAACCTTGCGGCTAACCTCATTGACTTGTTCAGTCCAAGATAAATGCTGGTTGAACAAAATTCCAAGATTTTTCACAGTTTTAGATAGAGGTATATCTGTGCCATTCAGTGAGGGGAGAGGAAATGTACCATTTGCCAATTTAGCACAATGTTTGGGGCTACCTATGATAATGGCTTGGGATTTAGTCGGATTGAGGAGAATTCCATTTTCAACTGCCCATCTGACTATATGACTGAGGTCTGAATTCATGGTTTATGTGGCCCTTTCTATGTCGTTGACAGAGAATTCAATGTAAAGTTGGAGATCATCAGCATACATATGATAGGAGCACCGAAGGCCACTCACAATTGGATTGATGAATATAGAGAAAAGTAGAGGAGAAAGAATTCCGCCTTGAGGAACACCAGTTTCCAAGGTGATCCAGTCAGACATTTGATTGACTCTCTCATTGTATGACTCTCTCATAATGTAAACTGTATCTAGGTATTTACTTGTATGACTCTCTTAATGTAAACTGTATCTAAGTATTTACTTGTATGACTCTCTCTTAATGTAAATTGTATCTAAGTATTTACTTGTATGACTCTCTCTATGCTAGTGTTGCTAGTATACAGTCTTTAACAACAGACATATCAGCCACACTGCCTGCCTGGTTGATAATAACAAATAATTAATAGTGACACTCCCTATTTTTCAGTCAGGCATTCCCTTTGCCGAGGTGCTCTGCAAGAACCGTTACGTGGGCCGCACATTCATCCAGCCGTCGACGCGTCTCCGACAGCTGGGCGTTGCCAAGAAGTTTGGCGCTCTCTCGGAGAACGTGCGAGGAAAGAGGCTGGTGCTCATAGACGACTCCATCGTCAGGGGCAACACCATAGGACCCATCATCAAACTCTTGAGGGACGCCGGGGCCAAAGAAGTAAAAATTATTTTATTTTAAATAATTACAGAGACTCACCGTATTATCAGACTTTTTTTACATACGTACATACCATCATGCCATGCCCCTCACAGGGTAAGCCGGGAAAACAATGCCATATTTTTCTATCTTGACACGCATTCATTGCCTTGTCAACATTTAGGCTTCGTCTCATGTATGGTCATCTGTTGTTCAGGATACTTACATTTACGTCTTTCAAAATATCATTCACATAGTCATACCATCCTTTTCCTGGACTAGATGATCCCAATCTCTTTATTCCATTGCTGTCAGCTCTGCATATTTTCTTCGTCAGACGTTCTTCATCAACTCAATATGTGACATCTTTCTTCATCTTAAATTATTTCCTTGTACCTTTATTATCTTACTTTGTCATACATCTTTCTATTACAAATTCCTCTTATCGATTTCATTTCAACTGCAATTAATCTGCTTTCGTGTCACTTTATTGAAAAGAATATCCTTGTATCCTTTATAATAAATATATCCTTGCAACAAGTACATAATATACAATCCCATTTTCTTCATGTATCCTTTCGGGAATCTAACAATGACGATCACTTGTGAGAAATCCTCTCCAGTCCAGAAATCTAACAATGACGATCACTTGGGAGAAATCCTCTCCAGTCCAGAAACCCAGTGTGTAACAGATCTTCCACATGCCTCGTCCTGGTTTCAGAGCCACAATAGCTGCTTACTGCCGAACCCTCTACCCCTTTATGATCAAGTATAAAGTATTTTTCTATGTGACCAAAATACAAAGTCTTACTGTTTTTACTGATACCACTATGGTCCAGGACTTCTTTAGTATGTATACTAAAAACGCCTCCAGGCGGTCTACCTATATATATATATATATATCTATAATGGTGGTCTGTCTTTACCATTATTGTTCACCATTTTGAATGGGAGACATGATTGTGATCTAAAATGATTAGACTGTAAAACTATAGTATAATATTGTTGTCTAATTTAGGTGCACGTCAGGATAGCCAGTCCACCGTTGCAATACCCTTGCTATATGGGGATCAATATACCAACCAGAGAAGAACTCATTGCCAATAGATTATCACCACCGCAGCTGGCAAAGCATGTCGGTAAGTTATACATACACATTCAATTGCTTTCGAGCGTCTGTTTCCAGTCATTATGAACGGTTTGGAGCGTTCAATAAGTGCGCTTGGCGTTCATTGTGAACGCAACCCTTAATCATTTTATCCAGCATTCCTTCCTGTTGATGGCATGAGTAATTGTTGCCATGGGAAATTTATGTTATATTATTCCTTGTTAAATAAGTATGGTATCCGGTAGAGAAGAGAAGAGATCAAACATCACTCCAATACTAGACTTGTTGCATCTGTCAGTGCAATTTGACTTGCAATTTATTATATTCAAACACTTATATAAATTATTTATTCTTTAAACATAATGACAAATTTAATTCAGTGCAATTAATGTAAATAAATTCTATATTATTAATGGATCAAAAATATTTACATGCACTCTTGACAGATAGAATTGTTGTATATGTTGCTATATATACTAAGATCCGAATGCACAGTCCTAGGTAACTAAATACTAACTCCTAACCTCACTGGAGTATTTAGTATTCTTAAGTTAGCAATTGCGTTGCAGAGACATCACTAACTAAATACTACGCCAAAATTAAGGTCGATGGCGTAGAATTTCTCATTATTGTGTGTGAAGGAAAGAGATAGAAAGCTTTCTATGGGCTTAGACTGACGTTTAAAATGTTTTTTTGCTATAACGACACAAACATATGTAACCAACTTCACACTGACAGCTCGGTGTCACGATTTTTATGAAATTCCAGCGAATTTTCGGCATCTCGTCTGGATCACTGAATACTCTGGTATTTGATTTGACAAAATCACCAAATATTTGACGAAATTGCTAAAATCATTATCCATCGAAAACATCTTGTATTTTATTATTAAATTACTCGTTATGTTCCTCGCGATAAACCTTACTTTTTGACAGTTCGCAAATATTAGCTTACGCCAACGCACATGCGCTAAATATTTAGATATGTCTCTGCAATGCAATTCTCATACAAAAACTTGGTAGCATCCTCCAGTTAGGAAGTCACGTGATCTCCAACTTAAGTGAGCGACTGTGCAATGAAAACATGGTTAGTATTTAGTATTCAGGTGTTTAAGTATATTAAACAGTAACAAATTATTTTTAGGAGCTGATAGTCTCTATTACCTGAGTGTGGAGGGCCTCGTCAGCGCCGTCCGCTTCCACATGAAGGCTCCGGGGGGCGGCCCAGGGGGGCACTGCACGGCCTGCCTCACGGGGCACTATCCCGGCGGTCTCCCAGACCACCTGCACTGGTAGCATACCACATTCTGCACAAAATTACTTGTAGTCATTCTCGTTTATTTGTATTTTCTATATGTACAATTTTAGTTACATAATTCTACTGTGACAGGAATGAGACACATCTAAGTTTTTTTGTTATATTAAATTTATTGAAAATATCAATGGTATTATGCACAGAAATGGTAGGTGCAAAAAAAAATATTTTACAGGGGAGCATGTTAAAAATTTAATTAATTTATTACATTTTTGTATTTAATTAGCAAATATTGTTAAAAAAATTATTGATTATATTAATAACAATTAAGTACTACCTAATAATAATACTCAATTATTATTATTATTATTACCATTATACACTTCCTCAAAAGAATTAGCAGATCAATGCGTAAATTGTTAATTATTTAATAGAACAAAATAAAATGCAACAAACGCATCATCAAGCTGCTTTCAATTGAGAATAATTCACCCATCCAGATACTTAACATATCAAAGGATTAGGCTCTGAGGAGGTCTCTATACTACCTAACAATACTAATGATTCCTGATTATTAACATTTAAAAAATCTTGACCGGTACTGCATGTATTCATTATTACCGATTTTGGTATATATGTACATATATTATATATTTTTTGATAAATCTAAAATTTCTAAATTACGGCCAAATAATTTTGGAGTAATTCCAGTGGCTGACATAATGAACGGTTATATTATTATTTTATGAGAACACTAAAGTTTTTTTATCTCGTTACCTAAAGTGGTGTATTTTCTTATTTTATCATTAAAATGTAATGTCTTTATCATTTATAGTACACATATCATAATGTACACAATAAACTATGAACAATACAAACATTTTTGTGTATTTATCTCGATTTGACCAAAACTTGTACTTACCACGTCTGTGCATTATACTATACCATCAATATGTAATTTTTATATTCAGTATCAGTGGCGTACATATAAATATCTAGCCTTGCTATTGGGTTTCTTCAGACGGAGTATTGAAAAGTCATTTTTCATACAGTTCTAGTATTGGCCACAACCCACTCGTTTTATCATCAAAGACTTTTTTGTTTTGAATACAACCAAGATAATATGTAAAACCCATTTAAATATGCATCAGAATGCCCAAATTAATATGGATACAACTAATGTTATTTAACTACTCGCTTCACTTTGTTCATTAAGTCTGGAGTACCTAAGTCCATGTTACCTTCGTTACACCATGGTTACTACAGTATCAAAGACATCGAAAATTGTTGTAATAATAATAATAAGTTATTTGTATAGCGCCGTTTAATGATTCGAGATCATACCAAGGGCACTGATAGTTTAATGTTGTGTTGCTCTCTGAAACAAAGCTGTTTTTAGTCCATTAGTGAAAGTGCTCTGGCTTTAAGCACTGCGGACATCTAGAGGCAGTGAATTCCACTTAATAGGACCACTCACACTAAAGCATCGGTCATAGTAAGCCGCTTTGTTGACTCTGTCCAACTCCTTTAAAGAATTGTTACTCTGTGATCCAGACGACCTGAGTGTGAGGTGAGATGCCTCCCAGAGAGATCTCTTCTCTGACACAGCTCTTGTATATATTTTGGTGCCAGGTTGTTCAAAGCATTATATACTGTCAAACAAATTTTGTAATCAATTCGCTCTGGACACTTCAACCAGTGTAATTCATTTAGTAGTGGAATTATGTGACATCATTGTCTGCACCGAAAATAAGTCGCCGCTGTGTTAAATACCATCTGTAGTCTATCGAGCTGATAATTCGGCAATCCAGCATAAATTCGATTGACCCGACAACTTGTTTCTCCAAAAGGGAGCTAATCCCTCTCCTCTCCTCTTCCTTTTCCCCTCGCTTACCATTCCCTAAATCCTAAACCCTCTTGCAATGCTATATGTAGGTTCAATAGTTTTTTGTCTTTAATTCACTCAAACATTTTATTCATAATAAGAACATTGTAATTGGCGCTATGAAAAATTGTAATTTTTATACTATTTTTAAATAAAACTTAAGCTGTAATGTTCATTCAAATAATAAAATAAAAAAAATAAAATAAAATAAAAATAAATGCCGTTGAAGTAATCAAGCCGAGACACAACAAATGAATTTACAAGTGTTTTAGTCTCACTCTTGGGTAGCTCTGTAAAATTTTAATCTTCATACTTTGGTTGTTTTCAAAATAAGCGATTCAATTGTAATGAGCCCAAACTGGATGGATATACTATAGAAGAAACTTCTATCAATTGTCAAAAGTAATAAGTAAACAAATTATCTTTGTATGATGAAAAATGTCATCAATTATCTATGCTTTCCTTGAGGTACATGCTCCTTATCTTCAAGATACCTTGAAGGCCCAAGGCTTCCTTAATAATATTATTTGTCTCCGAATATGGTTATCATGATTGCTGTTAAATAGCTACATACGCCACTGATTCACTTCTGTTAGGTCTAGTTTTTAGTTTTATCAATCCGTCAAATGACAATTATAAAAAGTATCAATTTCACTGGTAGCTAATAATCAGACACAGCCAGTTTCCTCAGTGCCTTTTAAAATGTGTCTTGTGTTGACAAAAAGTTAAGTATATTTTTAGAGAAAATTTACAAATGCGTAGTTTAAATTATGTAATTAATTTACAGATTTTTATGAAGTGTATTAATTTAGAAATATATAATTAAAGAGTTTTCTGTGATAACAAAGAGAATCTATACATATATTATTGTAAGTTAGTTTTATTGTGTGAGACTCTGTTTAAACAAACATTCCCATAACAAACTATGTTTTATATTCTTATAACGCAAATAGACTAAATCGACAAAAACACAATATATTAAAACTGTCAAATACATTATAAAGTAACGTCTTAGTAAGGGTAACTATTGTGTGCTCATGAAGAGACAATGACAATGTGTCATTTAGCTCAAGAAAAGATCCAAATCAATAAATCTATTGTTGCCATGTTGCAGAGAAGTTGATTCCAGTGTGCACATTTACAAAAAATTTATTAATTTTATGGTTAACATTTTATTTATTGAAGGATCTTTATTTCGTTATGATATGTATGTTTTATCTCAAAATATTGTTAATTAAAATTGCCACGCATTAAAATAAATGTTCACCTGGTGGATGTAACAATAATAAGTGGTGCTAACTGTGTATTTTTGTATGTTGCCATATTATCAAAATATGAAACATGTTGTATACTTGTATGTACGGGTCATTCCACGAAAACTTGCATAACGTTTTTCTTAAAATTATAAACAGAAAAAAAACATAACTTAATTGTAAATAATACATTGATAAAATTGCGGGAAATGTATAATACGTCCAATTCTGTAACTCTATGAAATAAAATTTTAGAATTAAGGTCATTTGAACTTAATTTCGTATTCATTCTGTATCTGACGTTGTTCCTAAAACTACAAAATTAGTGTAAATGACGGTAAACACAAATTTGCACTCTGCGCAACCCCACTGACAAACTCGTGTTTATGTTACAGAAAAAAATCTGTAGGTACAGTTAATTTGCCATTAACTGTACAGTATCTACCATAGATTTTTATTATAATATACTAGATGTCGTAGTTAGCAAATTTTACATGAATCGAAGTGAGTCGTTTTTCCGGGGGATTTTTGACGTTTTCATTGGCAGATCACATCGTTTTCCTATAGAGAATAACGACTAATGTGAATTGTTTTCTGATTTATTTGTCTAAAAAAACATTTTAATTATTAAAGTTTAGAGAACAGTTATCTAGGATGTGTTGAAATGTAAGGAAAACTGAAATATGTTGTCAACCAAAATGTCAAACGTGCGATATTCTATGACTCACTTTTTGCACAGAGTACATTATAATAAAAATCTATGGTATCTACATGTTTTTTATTTCTGTAACGTATCACGGAGAAAAAAAAATTGAAATTATAGCCAACATACATTTCAAATGCCGTCTCCTTGTCACACGGGGTCACCGATCTGACCTTCTTGTGTTACAATTATTTACTCCATATTGTGGAATGATTCCGTATAGAATAACAAACTATGTAATATGTACATTGAATCTTTAATTATAGACCTACTAATTAAGTATCTACCTACAATTAATGTACAATCATTTTTAATGTAATATAATTTTATTAAAAATATAATTTGTTATATGATTTCTCACAATAATTAAATGTTGGAATCTCGATTTTATTTATGTTTTATTTCATTTCAAAGCCAAAATTTGTACCAAAACAACTGATAATACCCCATATTCAGTAACTATCGTAAATAAAATAGGAACATACTTAAATTGTAGATTTTAGATTAACGGTCTTATTTCAGCGTTATAAAATATAAACTTGGACTAAATGGAATAGGAACGTGCCTATATTGGCCGGAACGTTCTTAAAAAGTTACTGAATTAGACATATTATGAAAATGATAAAAATTTCATAATTATTCATATGTCTAATTCAGTAACTTTTTAAGAATGCCTGATTATCCAACTTTTCGTACCATTCATCTTTTTCTACATCCTCACTATCTTCTGTGGGTGCATGAGCATTAATAATGCTGAAATTATGGAATTTCCCCTTGATACGGATCACACACATTCTCTCGTTTATCGCTCTAAAATCTATCACTAGGTGTTTTACTCTATTTGACACTATAAATCCAGTGTCTAATATATGATGTTTTTCATGGCAGCTATAATATATATTGCTATCTCTCCTCTCTAGCATACCATGTCCCAACCATCTCACTTCTTGAAGAGCAGTAATATCAGCTTTATATTTAGACAATTGCTCACACAGTACGCTTAAAGCCCCTCTTCTGTAGAGCGATTCTGACATTCCATGTGCATATTCTTAAATCATTGTCCTTATTTCTTTTGCTGGGTCGATTCCAGTTCAGTTTAAGATCCAACCTACCCATATTCCATCCTTGACTTATTATCACCACGTTGAGACCAGATGTCGCCCATCGCCTACCTGCCCACAATTCGGAATATTCATATAAATAATTCGGAACATATTCAAATAAAAGGAACATTCATTTGTTTTTAGTTGGTTGCAATTTTTCACTAGTGTCAGACACTTTTTTATTTCGCCTTTCATATTTTCGATAAAAACTTTTATATTTCCCACTAAGTGTTGTGTACCATTTCAAGAAGAATTTACGAAGCTCTGTTCGAGAAAAGCGGAAGGCAACATCCGGTGCATCGCCGAGAACCTGGGTAAGTCGATCTCAGTTCCTGGTGATAAATTTCTCTTGTCCTATCCCAAGCCGACCAATCCCTTCAATATATACAGTCCACTTGAGCGAGTCGGGCAGTATCGTCCAGAGCCAATATTACCAATTTTCATTTCGCCAGGGACACAACAATAGTAGCATTAAATGGAGAATTGAAGTTTTATAAACATTTTTGAATGAGTTAAATTCAATTGGTCATGCCAAATATATCACAGTTTTAACACTATTCAGTTGTAGCGATTGGTGAAAAATTCCCTTAATTAGTCACTCTTACAAATATGATGTACTAATTTTTTTAACTAGTTTAATAATTCAAAACAATGATCAGGCTGGTGCTGACATATCGTAGCGAGACCTGGACCATCATACAGAGGCAAGTTAATTCATGAAGATGCTCGGGTGAATATGTGAGATAGTTGGGTTGGATGCAATGTCTCCGATAAGCTGATGGAAAGTAGGCTGAGGTGATTCGGACATATTCCATGAAAACATATGCAGCACTGCACTGGTCTATCGAGTGTCTGGCAAAAGACCAGAAAGGTGTCCTAAGATGATGGAAAGGCTTGGTGGCGGAGGATATGTGGGCATGTTATGTAGCCTCACATGCTCGAGGTCGACGGTTCGATTCCGGGCGGGGCACGCACCTCTGGATTTTTAAAAAATCTATGTACGAATTTATGTATAGCCAGGTTTTCAATGTCAATATTCACCCTTACTCTACGAGAGGATGTCAGGATTTTAGACTTCCAAAAACGAGATTCAGACCCAAATGCACAATCCTAGGTACCTAAATACTAACTCCTTACCTCACTGGAGTATTTACTATTCTTAACTTAGCAATTGCGTTGCAGACACATCCCTAACTAAATATTAAATATTACGCCAAACTTAAGGTTGACAGCGAAAAATTTCATATTATTGTGTATGAAGAAAAGAGATGGATAGCTTTCTATCTCTTATCTGACGTTTAAAATGTTTTTTGCTATAACAACACAAACATATGTAACCAACTTCACACTGACAGCTCGATGTCACGATTTTTTTGAAATTCCACCTATTTTTTGGCATCTTGTATGGATATTTGAATACTAAGTATTTAGATATGTCTCTGCAATGCAATGTCTCATACGTGAACATGGTAGCATCCTCCAGTTAGGAAGCCACGTGATCTCCTAACTTAAGTGAGCGACTGTGCAATGAAAACATGGTTAGTATTTAGGTAGGACTCTGCATTCGGACCTATGAGGCTATAGTAGGCTATATAGTATATTTTGAAAATAATTTCCCCAGTACCCTCAAAAAATACGTCTTTGAAATAAAAAACAGGTTGAATTTACATTCTTTATTTTATTGCATGAGTTTTTTGAAGTTCGAATTTGTACTTGTAAAATTAGTTTTAGTAAAACCCTTTTTTATTGGGAGTAACTAAAAAACTACAAGTCCTATGAAGTAGATTTTTACTTCAATCGAAAGAGAATATGAAAATCTACAGGCTGGGTTTTTTAATATTATTATATTTTTATTACTATTCTTGCTATTTAAAAAACTTTAAATTTTACCTTTTCTTCACACATTAGGTGATATACCTACAATATTTTTTCATGTTTCATACATTAGAAGGTAATTTAGCGTGAATTTTTGTGTACATCCGTATACAAGGGCCTTAACATGTACACAAAATAGTTTATACCATAAAGGTCTCAAAATGTATAATAGTTTACCACCAAACATAAAACAAACCACAAGTCTTGTCACCTTTCGTAGGCTACGTGGTAAATACATAATTAAAAACTATTAATGTTCTCCATAGTTTTACATGATGTTTATATAATTTAATGTCATACTTTTACCATATATATATTTATTTATATATTTTGTTGTTTAAACTAGTTGCATGTAACACATGAGATCCAACTGTCGATAGTGATAGTATGTATAGTTGAAGAATAAGTACTAAACTATAAACCCATAAATACAAATTATTTAATATTTTAAGATATTTTGTTTTCTATACAACACATGTAGGTATGTATGTCTGTCAAGATAGGATAGTATGGAGGTTGATGTAGGTATGTATGTCAAGATAGCATAGTATGGACAATTATTTACTCCATATTGTGGAATGATCCCGTATAGAACACAGACACACAAAATGTTCTACTCCAAATTCCGAGTAAATCCGTATATAGAACATATATGCTGCGAAGCCTCTAAGTTGGTGTTTTATGACTTCAAAGTTGTAAAAGCCGTGAAAAATGTAGACCGTGCATACAAATCTCGCGTATCCTGGGGGGCAAGTCTGGTTCGACCGGCGAAATCAAAACCCCAGTGATTACCCATATCATGGATATAATTATCGTATGGAGTTCAATGACATCTAAAGATATTGTAGAACTCCATATAATAATCATATCCATGATATGGGTAATCACGAGGGTTTTGATTTCGCCGATTGAACCAGACTTGCCATCCTGGGTTGAAACTTTGTCGATATGTACATACATACATACTATACATACCATCACGCCATGTCCCTTGCGGGGTAGGCAAGATGGACTACATGTATTAATTTTTATATATGTTTTTACTACTACTACTGGTATTTTGCAGCATATGAACCATTGGTGAATGTATAAGTCCATATGCAGTGTTCTGATGAAATAGCATGAGCCACATGAAAGACAAGCTAGTGAGAATATCAAAACAATTATCACACAGCATGTCTTCCAATAAGCTAATGCTGGTATTGCTGAAATTAACAAATATTAACATGATAAGACAAGACATGCTACCAGGTCATTATTGCTTCTGGGTATCTATTATACAATCTCGCACAGTAAATGTCGTATTCGACTATGTCGCCTAAAAAATGTCGTATGGTAGGCTTTTAGCCTATTCTTAAAATCATTCGTCATTAAAATCGTTCGACATTGAAATGTCACATTAAAGAATAGGCAACATAGCATTTGGGATGTGTTTGAAATATTTTTTGAGCATTTATTGCATACTAGCTTTAATGTCCCGCCGTTGGCCAAGAATGTAAATTATTTTCCAATAAAAATATAAAACCTTAAAATACTAGCTGAATAATGGATGTAATGATTGAATTATCTTTTAATAAAATTTCTAGATGTATTTGACTACCCTTAACTAGCTACAATAAATAAGTTAGCCCAATTAACTTTTTATAAAACTATCTTATAATAAAATTCGCTTATACAAAAAAGTTGGAGCAAATAAGTGATATTTTTGTATGAATTTTTAACATGCACAAGTGAGCAATTAATACAGAGCACAGAGAAATAAGGGTGCTGCAAGAATATTTTTTAATAATGTATTCCTTTTTTTTTTTGTTTAAGGCAATTCACCCTGTAAAGAGTGCTATGTGCCAAATGTATTCCTTTATGGGTAATCGAACCTAGGACACTTATAAATGGTTATGAATAAACTAAATGATTCTTCATTCTATACCTTTCATATAGATGCAAATATCTTGATGTAAACTTTTTAAAATTGAACACAACTATGAAATATTTATATACATTATTATTGCTGTTAAGAATATTAGAAAAAGGGAGATGGAATGTTAATTCACAATTTTAAAATCAAATTAATTACTACTACTTATTTTAACACTGTAAATGTATGGATTAGCTACGCTTTAATAAGAGTAATTGGTAAGTGTGAAAACATACAGTAGAAAATTCTTACAGTAGAAATCTTCGATATTGCACCCATTTTTTCTATTCATATAAATTCAATATTTCGAAAAGATGAAACTCAAAAATAGGTTATACGGATATATAAAACTAATACGCACCTTCGTCCTGCTTAAATAAATATTCAAGAAAAGCGACGAAAAAAACTAAAATATAAAATTTCACTTTACTTCCTCGAAAACAGGGCGAAAGTGAAAAAACAAATGACATTTGATTCTTTATGGATCCTATTAAAAGGAACGAATTTAGCAAATCAAGTTCAATGTCAAATTAGTTATGTATACTTCATTAACAAATATAAGTATGATAAAATTATATTGATTTTTTTAGCTCGGTCGTTTTCAGCTAAATAAAAATAGATTGTCTATTGAAAATTGTGATACCACATGTAAAAAATATTATCGGCAGTACTAATCTAAATTAGATGCATTATTAATTTGTACATTTTCCTGAGATAGATTGATGAGACCTCTCATCTACCACGAAGAAACATCAAGCCAAGGTGTGGGGAAGAAAAGGAGACAAATGATGGTGACACTATGAAATTGTAGTAGTACGGCGCATTTATTCAAAAAATCATTATCGTTGGTCCATGGCAATAAAAAAACAATAAAAAAAAAAAACAGACAACAAATAAAACAGAAACACGTGGCATCTATCGAAACGAACTGTCAAACACACGCGAACACACGAAAAGACGCCGACCAGAATATACCGCCCCAGGGTACAGCGACATCCTTACTCCAGGCATGTCACTGTCTTCCACGTGGTGACGGTAGATCGGTGGGGCCCAGCCTCTGCGTCAGGCTAGCAGGTCTTCCTCGTGTCCGGCGTGGTTTCTTCTTCTCCTCCTGATCTCCTCCTCCAGACCGTCACCCATGGCTGGCTCTGTGCCCCACGGCACGCTATGACGGCGCATCTCGACAGAGGTGGCATACCAGTTGGGGCCTCACCGGAGGCGAACCGACGCTCCAGACGACACGGATTGCCCCTCGTGGTCCAATCTGCGAGCCGCCGCGTTCCCTACGCGGTGGCCCCACACTGCGCTCTGCCTCCAACCTCCTGTCCTGTTGATGCCCTCATCTTGGTTCTGGGGCACCATCAGCGTCCATGCGCGTGACGTGTCCTGTCAAGCAGACCTCCTGCGCCGTCGAAAATATGGCTGCCATCGGGAGTACGTGTCGACCGATGACGGCGTCACACCAAACCGTCCGTCCTTCACCAGCGTCGAATGCCAAAGATAGCGCGTGCCATAGCGCGTGCTAGCTGCAAGTTCCGTTTTTCGCCCGCAACGAGCGCTAGCTGTTTTCCGAAATGTTGCCGTGGAACAAAATAAAAATCATTGTTTTTCGGCATTATTTTTTTCGGGCATAACAAGATTATGCAATATTTTTTTTAATATTATTTGCATTTGCTTAATATTTCAGACCATTCGTTGAACCATAACTCGAATTCTTTTTACTTAATTTATAATATTTGAATATGTGTAAGCCACAATATTTGAATAGAAAATGATTAACGACAGACTGATATATAAAATATATTCAAACACTAAACAATGATTTTTTTACATACTTAGCTATCACATTAAGCATAAACTATATATATTACTACATATACAGCACAGAATCAATTAACTTTATTTGTGAAAAGCGTAGATAGATTAAAAAATATGGGTTTTGATACCCTCCTCCCAAGAGGCTTTGAGGTAGAGCTCAACTTTCTTTCAACGTCTGTTATGGAATTAGATATTCCACACATTCCCTCGCTGGACGAGATGCATAAAAAAAAGTAAACGATAATTGAAGCCGTGGTCTGACGATACACAAATTTCAAATGTCAGCGCACAAACGTCAGACGGCACGGTCATGTCACAAGATAAAATGATAAAATTTGAAATAAAATAAATAATTAAAATTGGTAATAAATTAGGACGTCACAAATCAAAATTAAATAGAGTCAATATTGGACGTCACACGTTAAAATGGATTCAATAAAATAAATAACTTAAAATCACACAGCCGAAATATTGTCACATAAAATAAAAGAATGTCACAAGTATTGTTTTGGGGCACACATAATTTTCTCTTCTCGGCCATGGGCGTGCTGATGCACCACCAATGCCGGAATGGATCGTCGTCGATGGGCGAAGGGGCAAGGCTATCGGCGACAGCAACCTCGGGTCCCAGACACCGGCAGATGCCGGTTGGGTGACTGGCGGGAGCGACAGCGGCGGCGCGAGTCTCAAGGAGACGCAGGCCGTCGCTCCAGGGTCCAGCGCGACCCAACATTGTTTGGAACACTTTCCAAACTCAGCACCCGCTTCGGTCCAGGAAAGCGGCTCTCTCGCCGAATGGTGATGCGTCGATCCATCTCGGCACTCCAGGTGTCACATCCATGGCTGCCGATGTGGAGCGAGCCTAACCGACACCCTCTGGTGCGGTTTGCAGCTGCTCTGGCCACAGTGAGCGCGGTCCGTGCAGACACGACGCGTGTCTAATTTCGACTGTCAAAAATCTTTCACTCGTAAATGTCACATTTTGGAGGTTATCGTTATTATTGTCAAATTTCTTTTTCTTACACTTTATTTTTTCACAAATGTTTGTTTGTGGTCTGATTTAGCGCCGATTTCAAAATAGAAAATAACGCGAACAGGAGAGGTCGCGTCAGTTTCAATCTGTTATAGCCGAAAAACAGTGTTGCCGAAAAACGATAATTTTTAATTTTTTCCGCGGCAACATTTTTGGCGGAAGACTACTAGCGCCTCTGAAGGCGTGAGAGAACGACAAGGAAGCATATAGCCAACGCGTCAGTGACGCGCTCTCTTGGCATCCAACTCTGGTGGAGGACGGACGGTTTGGTGTGACGCCGTCATCGGTCGACACGCGCGTCCCGATGGCGGCCATATTTTCAAGAGCACGAGGAGGTCTGTGTGACAGGACCCGTCACGCGCATGGACGCTGATGGTGCCCCAGAACCAAGATGAGGGCATCAACAAGGACAGGAGGTTGGAGGCAGAGCGCAGTGTGGGGCCACCGCGTAGGGAACGCGGCGGCTCGCAGATTGGACCACGAAGGGCAATCCGTGTCGTCTGGGGCGTCGGTTCGCCTCCGGTGAGGCCCCAGCTGGGATTCCACCTCTGTCGAGATGCGTCGTCATAGCGTGCCGTGGGGGCACAGAGCCAGCCATGGGTGACGGTCTGGAGGAGGAGATCAGGAGGAGAAGAAGAAACCACGCCGGACACGAGGAAGACCTGCCAGCCTGACGCAGAGGCTGGGCCCCGCCGGAACTTCAGCCACCACGTGGAAGACAGTGACATGCCTGGAGAAAGGATGTCGCTGTACCCTGGGGCTGCACCTTCTGGCCGGCGTCTCTTCGTGCTCGGTTGTGTTTAAGAGTTGGACTGTTATTCTTCGTTTTGTTTTGTTATTTGTACTCTGTTGTTGTTGTGTTTTTTTTTATTATTTAATTGCCATGGACCAACTATAATGATTTTTTGAATAAATGTGCCGTACTACTACAATTTCATAGTGTCATCATCATTTGTCTCCTTTTCTTCCTCACATTGGCTTTGGTGTTTCCTCGTGGTCGGAGAGAGGGCTCATCAAATCAAACAAAATGAGAAAATTCCGTTAAAATATATTAATACCATAGAATTAAATTTTAAAACTAGTTGCATGTAACACATGAGATCCAACTGTCCATTAATTTTAACATATCAATTAAATACTACAAATAATAACACTCAATTATTACTAGGTGCATGTAACACATGAGATCCAACTGTCGATAGCGATAGTATGTATAGTTGAAGAATATGTACCAAACTATAAACCCATAAATACAAATTATTGAATATTTTTATTATTGCATATGCGCAAACATTATTGAATATTTTCAGATATTTTGTTTTCTATGTAACATATGTAGGTATGTATGTCAAGATAGGATAGTATGGAGGAAGATCCTTTTTTCCTACCCAGAATATGAAAATAGCATGATGGTATGTATGTTTGTTTGGGGATGAAGTATCAAACTATTAAGTCTTCTTACATATTGTGTATAGGCGACTGCCATACAAAATGTATGAAGCGATGTCGTCACTAAATTCAATTTTTAAAAAAATTGTTAAAAAAAAATTGAGATCTTCTGCTACAATGTTAATATTTTTTATAGAAAATTAAATTATCTAGTTGGGGTGTTTCGGCTTTTTTCGATAATTGTAAAAGTTTTGGAAATATAGGCAGTTAAACTCATAAATTTATCATAAAAAAATATTTTTCTTAATAAAAAATGTTTGAGAAACCCTGGAATTTTTTTGAAAAAACTAATTTGAGATTTTGTATTTGTCTATGTTTGTACCAATTTTCAGCGTTCTAGCGTTTATGGTTTCTGAGATATATGGAAAAATAAAATAAAAATTCAAAAGTTGATAACCCCTGACTGAAACAAAAATTCAAAATTCCGAGTATAAAAGTTTTGTAGGCCTGTAACTGTTTATATATTCTGAAATTTTAGGCTCTGTAAATTGAGCGGATCAAAAGTTATAAGGGGGGACGGACACACACACAGACACACAGACACACACAGACACACGAAATGTTCTACTCCGAATTCTGAGTAAATCCGTGTATGGAACATATATGCTGCGAAGCCTCTAAGTTGGTGTTTTTTGACTTCAAAGTTGGAAAAGCCGTGAAAAAAGTAGACCTCTCCATACAATTCTCGCGTATTCTGGCTTGATACACTGTCGATATGTTAAGAGAACAAAGTTCTCCTGAACAAATCGACAGTTGGATGAGGGATCAACCATTTCTACGAATCTTTTAGTCAAATTTCATGTTTTTATACTAGTTGCATGTAACACATGAGATCCAACTGTCGATAGCGATAGTATGTATAGTTGAAGAATAAGAATCAAACTATAAACCCATAAATCCAAATTATTGAAAATTTTAACACATGTTGGTATGTTTGTCAAGATAGGACAGTATGGAGGTCAGTCCTGTTTTCCTACCCGGAATATGAAAACAGCATGATGGTTCTGTATGTATGTTTGGAGATTAAGTACCTATCAAACTATTAAGTCTTCTTACATATTGTGTATAGGCGACTGCCCTACAAATTGTATGAAGCAATGTCGTCACTACATTCAATTTTTATAAAAATTGTTAAAAAAAAATTGAGATTTTCTACTACAATGTTAATATTTTTTATAGAAAATTAAATTATCTAGTTGGGGTGTTTCGGCTTTTTTCGATAATTGTAAAAGTTTTGGAAATATAGGCAGTTAAACTCATAAATTTATCATAAAAAAAATATTTTTCTTAATAAAAAATGTTTGAGAAACCCTGGAATTTTTTTGAAAAAACTTATTTGAGATTTTGTATTTGTCTATGTTTTTACCAATTTTCAGCGTTCTAGCGTTTATGGTTTCTGAGATATATGGAAAAATAAAATAAAAATTCAAAAGTTGATAACCCCTGACTGAAACAAAAATTCAAAATTCCGAGTATAAAAGTTTTGTAGGCCTGTAACTGTTTATATATTCTGAAATTTTAGGCTCTGTAAATTGAGCGGATCAAAAGTTATAAGGGGGGGACGGACACACACACAGACACACACACACACAGACACACGAAATGTTCTACTCCGAATTCTGAGTAAATCCGTGTATGGAACATATATGCTGCGAAGCCTCTAAGTTGGTGTTTTTTGACTTCAAAGTTGGAAAAGCCGTGAAAAAAGTAGACCTCTCCATACAATTCTCGCGTATTCTGGCTTGATACATTGTCGATATGTTAAGAGAACAAAGTTCTCCTGAACAAATCGACAGTTGGAAAAGCAGAATTTGTTATTCTGAAATAACAATATTTTTTCATCCATTCAAATTTAAAAGACAAATAATAGACTCTGTAGCAATATTAATTTAAATTGACATCCACTTCAATCTGTTGAACGTAATATAGTTGTCGCCATATTTCTTGAGCCATTTCACCGAGGACGAGGCCGATTTGCTCGAATAACAAGGAAGAAAAACAGGCATAAATTTGCGCTCTGGGCACCCAGACGCCAGGGGGAGCTACTCATGACACGTTCTTAGCTTGCCTTAATCTCATGTACAAATCAGTACCTACTTGATTATAATCCAATCCAATCTAATCACTCATTTCATTTATCACTCTGATACCCTCCTCCCAAGAGGCTTGGAGGTAGAGCTCACCTTTTTTCCAATGTTAATAATGGAATTTGATATTCCACACATAATCGCTGAACGAGATGAATAAAACACTAAACAATAATTGAAGCCGTGGTCTGACGATACACAAATGTCAAGTGTCAGCGCACAAACGTCAGACGGCACGGTCGTGTCACAAGATAAAATGATAAAAATTTGTAATAATGGTTATTTTAAATCAAACAAATGATTTGGTCTACATATATATTTTTTCCTGAATCCAGGACGACCGTTTCAGCTTATTAGGCCCTTATCAACTGGTAAACATAGAAACTCTGCTTTTTCTTAAATACTAAAATTCGGTACATTTTTGCAATTATGAATTGTTCAAAACAGTTGTATTATAGTTTATGTTGGGAATTACGTCGATGCAGGTGTTTTTAAGTAATGTAAAAACCTACAGTACAGCTGTTTAAAAATAATATAAAGTCTTTACCGAAAGGGTGAAGATCGGACGTTTTTATTGTGGGTTTGTTTTGGTCTGTATACCAGTGGTCTACTTTTCGAAAAACCAGCAATAAAATAGGTGAGGCAAAATTATAGGTATTAGGTATACAACCAGATTCACAAATTTAAATTGAGATCATTCTATACAAATTAATAAATTAAAGCTAAGCGTGGACTATACAATTAACTTAAGAGACACTTAAAACAATAATGGTGAATAATAGTGGTAGGTACATGGTCTGACAGTAGGCTATGATCAAACACTCCATCTCTCCGCTTATCTCTATTGTTCGCCAGTATCTTATTTTCATGGTAGCTTGGTAACATCTGTGTTGGTAATTAAATACCCCATGGAAAATAACTTTATATATTGACTGGAACGGATTATTTTTATAGCCATAAATAATTAATATTCGAAATGACAGTTCCTACGAAACACGAAACTTCAACCTCATATTTTTTGCCTTCTTTTACTGTCATTGTTGTACGTGTGATATTAGTGTAAATATAATTAAAATGTATGTTTTGAAAATGTTTTTATAATATATTGTTTATTCATCTGTGTTATTAATCAGTGAGTAAGAATTATTTTCATTCTCTTTAATGTAAAAAGTGCGTAAATATGTGTTTGAAAATTACACTTGTACAAATTTTTACAACTTTATGTTTACAGGTTTTAACATATTTCATTCTTTTATTTCGTTATTTTATTCGAGAGATATAATGTGTTATTAAACCTTCAGAGTATTTCTTTATAATATTTCTTAATAAATTTAATTATATTATAGATTATAGATAGTTTTTACGTTGGTAAGTAAAAAGTAATGTTCAAGATTATCAAATTTGTTTTTTACGTGTTGATCATTTTGGTAATTGTTTACAAGTACTGTCCCTGGTCGATCGCAATAATTTTTATATCAATAGATAGATGAACGTGTATATATTACGGGAAAAATAAAAACTTTTGGGGGTGAGCCTTTAAAATATTATAAAAAACATACGAAAAATTTATGGAGGAATCCATTAAAATTTGTTAGTTTTCTGAGACAATTTCAATTTCCAAAACTCACCGCTAGGTGGCAATTATGCCTCCAAACTACTAATTATAATCAATAATTCAATTGAAATTTGCCAAATTCACACCTGTGATATAAATATTATAGTATATGATGCAACTCGCACACGCGAGTCGCAATAATAACTTAATACTAACCAACCTAATCAAACCAAACTTTTGGTAAGAATTGGTTGGTTCGGTTTGTATGTAGGCATCATTGCGACTCGCGTGAGCGATTTTTATTTTTTATAATTTTTTAAAGCATTACCGCCATTTTACCATAATATATCGATACCTCCTACGTAAACTACCGTAAGCCACATTTTTGCGATTTTGAGTTTTTTTACGTATTTGGGTTCCTTTTGGATCGATCTATCAAAAACACAAACAAAAAAAATTCAAAACGTCCTACAAATATGTTTCTTACAAACTTAAAATATCGTATCTAAAATTTAGAATGACGTGTAGTACGCTATAAACAAATACTATTGTTTACGCAGAAAAAACACAGAGAATTCTGTGACGCTAGTGTAGCATTTTCCTGAAAATATTGACTCTGTTGAAATTATTTAAATGGTAAATTTTAGATAATATTTTTTTTATAACTCGTAATCAATTGTCTTGTGTTTCCTGTAAACATTTGATACTTTAAACTGCTCTCCTCTAAATTTGACTTTTTGCACTTACGGTAGTTTACGTAGGAGGTATCGATATACTCGTTCATCTATCTATTGATATAAAAAATATTGCGATCGGCCAGGGACAATACTTGTAAACAATTACCATCATTTTTGTTGATAAGTGTTGTGTTATATTTTCACCTGTCGTCACTATGATTTTAATCTAATTCCTGTCTATAAAAGACCAATTTGAAATAATGGCTATCATACTTTTTATAGATTTATGTCATTGATAGTTATCTAGAACTTTATGCAAATATAGTGAATCCCACAGACTAAAGAACATATAGAGACGACATAAGCTACAACTATTGTGCTGTGGATTTGTACATAAAGTGAGGTGGGACAGGACAGGTGTATCCCAAACATATTCAATGTTTTGTGGACTGGAGCCCCTAAGGTTTAAGGTACTTTCAGGAAAGATTGATTCTTGCTTGACTCCTGAAGGGAATGCAGTTAGAGTAGGTACCCTATTGTGACGTGTTAGTAAGGAACATATAGAGACGACATAAGCTACAACTACATATTGTGCTGTGTGTGGATTTGTACACAAAGTGAGGTGGGACAGGACAGGTGTATCCCAAACATATTCAATGTTTTGTGGACTGGAGCCCCTAAGGTTTAAGGTACTTTCTTGCTTTCTTGCTTGACTCCTGAAGGGAATGCAGTTAGAGTAGGTACCCTATTGTGACATGTTAGTAAGGAACATATAGAGACGACATAAGCTACAACTATTGTGCTGTGTGTGGATTTGTACACAAAGTGAGGTGGGACAGGACAGGTATATTCAATGTTTTGTGGACTGGAGCCCCTATTCTTGACTCCTGAAGGGAATGCAGTTATAGTAGGTACCCTATTGTGACGTGTTAGCAATCAATACCGAAGATTGAAAACGAGGTCACCAGTACAGATGATTCTGTCCACTAAGTAAAGTGAAGCTTTACTTAGTTTATATTTATAAACTGATCTTAGCTTAACAAGTCACAATAAGAAGACGACGTATTCACTGAGGGTGATTACTAAATACTCGGGTGCATGTACCATCAAATTAAATATTTACAGTACATATATACATACATACATACCATCACGCCATGTCCCTCGCGGGGTAGGCAGAGAGAACTGAATGCCACTTATTTCTATCTTGACACATTCATCGCCTCGTCGACATTCATACATCGTCTTTTAATCACGTTTCTAACATTTCCGTCTTTCAAAATACCGTTCACATGGACGTGCCATCCCTTCCTTGGGCGGCCCCGACCTTTCCTTCCATTCCTTTCATAAATATTCACAGTCAGTGGGTAAATTAAACAGAGAGTAAGGAAACACATTAATTAGGTACAATTACATTCGATATATTGAGTTACACTAAACTTGCTTTATACACACAAAATAAAATAAAATAAATCAATGTTCAGTACATTAACAATAGAATTTAAACAATTGGAAATAACAGTTTCGTAAATTGAACATAAAAGTACGTACTAAAGAGATAATGAATGCATCGGTAGTTTGCTTATATACTTACCTCACCCCCGAGGCTCATCAATAAACACAGGGTCATTGAACACCCTGTTACTATGTACTATTCTGGGTATATTAATATGATTAAAAAGAATATTGTTGTACAGCCGATACTGGTGGTCGATATAACCCATAATATTAAAAAATTTGGCCGGTAGATTTTCATATTCTCTTTCGATTGAAGTAAAAATCTACATCATAGGCCTTGTAGTCTTTTAGTGTAGGTAGGTACTTACAATAATAAATTCAAAAAGGGTTTACTAAAACTAATTTTACAAGAAAAGTATTAAACAAATTCAAATTTAAACAAACTTACATACATACATACCATCACGCCATATCCCTTATGGGGTAAGCAGAGAGAACCGAGTGCCATACTGATCTATTTTTACGCACATTCCTAGCTTCCATTACATCCATACATCGTCTCATGCATGCTCATCGATTATTCAACCTTCTTATATTTCCTTCTTTCGAAATTTCAAATTTTCAAAAGTTCACATGGTCATGTCATCCCTTTCTGGGGCGGTCCCTGCTATTCACTCCATCTCTTACACCCATATATATTTTTTGGTCAGTCGTTCATCATTCATTCTTTCAATATGTCCAAACCACCTCTAGGAATTCAAATTTAAACAAACTCACACAATAGAATAAAGATGTAAAAATAAACTGTTATTTATATTTCAAAGACATACTTATCTTTAGGGTAATGGAGAAAGGATTTTCAAAATTTACTATTTAGCCAACTAAGTATAGACTATAATATGTATATCACGGGCGTCAAGCCAGAAGGGTGTATCTGCAAAAATGCGATTTTTCGTTTTTTTTTGCCAAACGATACTTTATTAAGACCTCCATTATCTGTAAAAAAATCACGGCTTTCCGTTGCGTATTTTTCGAAATATTTCAAAAATTAATTTTGGGCGTATGCTATGGGCATTGGTGAATTTGACAAGCCAGAAGAGCGTATGAACATACGCCGAAGACTTGACCGATATCTTTGTGAAATATTATCGAACCAGATGGGCGAATCTGCATATGCCGAACATTAAACAGATATTTTTAAATAAAAATGTCTGAAAACAAATGATTGTTAAAAGAAAATAATATGATACGACCTTTCAAAAAAATTGATGATGCCATAGAAACACGCCAAGCCAGAAAGGCGTACCAACAAACATAAAAAAATGGCAGAAGCTTTAGACTAATTGTCTCAATTTCGCTATCAAAATGTTTAAATTCGTCTCATAATTAAGCTATTATGAATTTTCTATGCAAAAATCGAGTCCACATCTAGAAACACTAACGAGCCAGAAGGGCGTATGTGCAAAATAAATAATAAGTTCATTAGTTATAGAAATTTAGGTAATACCCCTTGATGAAGCTTAATTTTTGCTATATTTTCTAAACAAACTCTACATGGATAAATTGAACTGTTGCAGAAATAAATAGTGTTTTTGTCTCTCCTGTAAAGTAGTCATTTCGTTTGTACGCCCTTCTGGCTTGACGCCCGCAATATCATTATTTTATTATGTCTCTGAAATGTGACAACTTGTTATTTATTTATTTATTTATTGCAGGAGCTTCCGATCAAAGCAGCCCGAGTGTATGTTGATGTTGCAACATTATATGATATTAATAACATAACAGAAGATGACAGAATTAGATAAATGGGTGGAGATAGTGAAGGAGTGCAAGTACCTGCCCGAGGACGACCTCAGGGAGCTCTGTGCGATGGTCTGCGACCTCCTAATGGAGGAGTCCAATATACACCCCGTGCAGTCACCTGTCACAGTCTGCGGAGACATACACGGACAGGTAGCCATCAATCTCATTATATTTTTATTTTATTTTATTGGATGTTGTAAAAGACGGCTGAATTAGAATAAAGTTGATTATTAAGAAGAGTATGTAACTAAAAAATATATGATAGAAAAATGTCAGTTCATAATTGCTTATATTTGGTCCTATTCTGATTCATCTAATTTAATCCGTATGAATTTTAGTACATGAGGAATGTAAAAAAGTTGCTTGAATTTATACGGGACTCATTACGTAACGTCGCTTGTATAAAATCCTTTTATCCACGGTCGCCCGTTGGTTATAGACATGTTCGTACTCTGAAACGAATCAGAATAGGACATAGTGTCGCCAAAAATTGTAAACTGCTAGCCCTAGAACAGGATTTCCTAGTTGGGCAGCAGTAATCTACTTATTTTTGTCATTGTAAATATGGTGTGATTAAAAATAAATAAAAAAATATGTACTTATGTATCTTGTATTTTTTTTTTTAAATGAATATATCCTTGTTAAACAAGTACATATACATCTTCCTACGTTCACTAAAATAAGCAAATAAATGCTTGTGCTATAGGTGAACGAAATCGGTCGAGGCTGGATTCGAACTCGCGATCACTGGATTACTATCCCAGCGCGCTCACTTTCTGATTTGTACGCTTTATTAATGGCACAAATCAGAAAAGGTTACTATTGGGAATAGACACTTGCGACGCATGGATGTGATAGTGTGCCATAGTGCTTATTACATAATTAAATCACCTATATTTCAAAACAAACTAACTTCAATACCCCGCTCTTGGCAAACGTAAAATTATGAAGAAATAAACAATCGTTTTTGTAATTTTGTCAACGGAAAGAAGTGTATATACAAAATTTCAGTAAAATGGAAAGAGATTTAAAATTCGATTGATTTTAAGCATTGTAAAAGAAATAATCAATTTTTTAGTAAATTCCATTGTAGGTACTGTTTTAAAAGAATCATTGTATTGATTAGTATGTGTTATAAAAAATAAAGAAAAAAAAATAATAATGTTTCAGTTCTATGACTTGGAAGAGCTGTTCAGAAATGGCGGTCCGGTTCCCGACACGAAATACATTTTCATGGGAGACTTTGTTGATCGAGGTTACTACAGCTTGGAGACGCTCACCAGACTTATGACACTCAAAGCAAGATATCCAGACAGGTTGTTTGTTCTGCTTTTCATTTATATTCTACACTATTACACGTCAAATCTCTAAATAACAAATACCCAATAACCAAAGTATCAGTATAACGTTTACGTAATTTGTTTTCATACAAAAAGTTAGACCTACAACAAAGAAATTAATATCAATAATTGGGTAGTCCGATGACTGGAATATCCTAATGGATACGAGAACAGAGAGATATAACCTTCCAAAGGAGATCTGCATCTCATCTCTTAGGCCTGACTTGACAATTTACTCTCTTTCATTGAAAAGAGTTGTTTATGTGGAGCTGACTGTTCCATGGGACACAAATATTACAAAAGACCACCAATACAAACTAAACAAGTACAAGGAACTGGTAGATAAAACAGTCCAAAATGGCTTTGGCACAAATATATATGCTGTAAAGGTGGGGGCGAGAGGCCTGCCCGCAAAATCTCTATATTCCTACTTTAAAGACCTGGGTCTCCCTAGAGGTAAAAAAAAGAGTGGAGTATCAGTCGGAGATTGGTGGGTGAGTGGTGAGCGTGACTTGAGTCATAAAGGGGCCCCTTAATCCCGCATACATGGTCGCAATACCATGTGGCTCGCCTGTTCTGACTGGTACTCTGGTCGCCTGTGCTCGGGGGCCTGGATTCATGAATCAAATGAAACCACAATTGCCTTTCTCTTTTGTATCTTACTGAACCAAAATTCACTGTATAGCCAAGCCCATCTCAGTGTAGCAGTTATTTTTCTAGAATAATGTTTCAATTTTATGCTAACTCAGTCTGTTTTTGACACTAGGTGGTGCAGTACGTATCTATAAGATATTGAATGCATAGGTAACATATGGTTTCCAAGTGCTAGTTTTTATTATATCAGTTCGCATCTTTACCCATCTTTGGTGTTTCTAAAACTTATCTTTCTAAAACATATTATTTTACTCTATGAAAATCATATTAAAAAATTAGCATTCATCATTGCGAATTTTGGGCATAAACTTCGTTGTACTGAGATTTGACCTATATCTATTAGAGATGTGCCAGATATCCCTAGTAGAGCCAGATATGTCTAGTAGAGATATGTGCCTCGGATATCTACGGATATCTTCTTCTTGTTCTTTCATTAGGCCTAGGGGCCTGTTTTATGCTGCATTTTCAGCCTCCTGTGATGTGGACTGCCAACTGTCTCGCCATCTTTTTGGTGGACGTCCTCGTGGTCGAGACTCCTCCAGTACGTTGCCTCGGGCTATCTTTGGGATCCTATCTTCGGACATTCGGCTGACATGTTCGTTCCAGTATCTTCTTCTTTGGCGCCCCCATCTTACGATCTCCTCGGCTTCGCGAATTCTTCGGATCTCTGTATTTCTGACTCTATCAAGAAGACTTTTGCCAGCTATGAACATATTATATTTAAAAAGATTTAAATAGTAAATATTTATTTAAGCGTTTACCATTGTTGCAGGGTATGTAGGTACTTATAATGACTAGTTATCTATGATTTGTAAATTCGAGTTATCTAATTATAGCATTGAACCCACAATATCATATTATTATTATTATTCGGGGTGTTCTTATGCACTACGACCCCTAGGATATTTTGCGCACCCCCTACTTGCTTACTGGGTTTCCTGTTACAGCATCCCCTCGAATCTCAGGCCTCTTAGGAAGTTTAGGACCCGCAGAGGATTTATCGAGGGTATGGTGTCCATTTGGAGGCTTGCCCAAGGTCCTCATTCTAACTTGTGTCACAGCATCACACTGCACGAGGAGGTGGTGTGGCGTTTCCGCCCCCTCCCTACAGAATCTGCATGTTCCGTCTTCTTCTAGTCCTATTTTATGCAGGTGTTCCCCAAGTTTGCAATGGCCTGTGAGGAACCCTGTCAGAGTTTTTAGGGCTTTCCTGCCGAGGCCCACACACGTTCCAGACCTTTTTCATTTTGGTGGGGCAGTCATGCCGTGCGTGCCAAAAAAATTGCTTATGTAATGTCTGTGATTCTAATACATTTTTTTTAAATGGCCGATTGTTATCCTTTGTATAAATATTTGATTGTCTTACAGAATAACGTTACTGCGAGGCAATCATGAGACACGTCAAATAACGCAGGTGTACGGTTTCTACGACGAGTGTCTGAACAAATACGGTAATGCCAACGCGTGGATGGACTGCTGTAAAGTATTTGATCTTCTCACTATAGCTGCGGTATGACAATATTCAACTATTTATTTTTAACCTTTATGTATTTATAGCAATCCATAACACAGAATTTCTCAGCTCGTACTTTGAAGTACCTACATTCAGCAAGTCTGGATATTGCATCGTCTAACTTACTTTGTATTTTCAAGAAGAAAATCTAACGAAGAAATATTTGAAAATACCCTTTTTAATATAGTTTATTTTATTAAGATGGTGACTGGTGCCAACGTACCTAATTTTTCAATTTGAATTTGCATCATTACTACAAAACGAATCATTTTGAAAAAAATAACCTAGTTAGTTTGGATATTAATAAACAAAAATAAACCTTAACTTTTAAATTATGTTCTGTATATATTCTTGTAGGAAAATAATAAGCATACCCCGATTTTTGACATTTATCTTAAATTTCTAAAAAACTATAAGGTATAGAGCATTATATTTTAAAATATTTGGAAAAATACGATGTAACGTTGCATTAATGCATCAGGTTAAGTTAATAAACCAAAAAACTTTTATTTCGTAATGGCGCTGAATGGAAAATAAATGTTTTTAGGTTTATTTACTAAACCTGAAGCACTAATGCAACGTCACATCATATTTTTCTAGATATTTTTGTCTTTCTTTAATTTAAAACAAATATGTTGAACTACGCTTTATATTTTATTAAAAATATAAGATAAACGTTGAAAATCGGGGTATGCCATTATTTTTCTACAAGAATTAAACAGAACATTATCAAAAAGTAAAGATATATTTTTCTTTATTAAACGATTACGATATTTTTATAAAACGATTTGATAATAAATAATGATGGTATATCAAATTGAAAAATAGGTACCTTGGCAGCAGTCCCTCCCATAATAATATATATTCACAATCATTACCTTAACAAACATATGGGCTCACACAAAACAGAACAACCAGATCCTAATGTCCGCCATAATACCTGTCATAAATCCGATCTCTGACCCGATTTACTTTTACCTGTCTCGTTAAATCATATTTAAAATCACTGTAAGTTCTCTTCTTATCAAAATCAGTAGTTTTGATGATTTATTAATTTATATGTATTGTTTCTGTATGTTTTTTTCAGTTGATCGATGAGCAGATTCTGTGCGTGCACGGCGGTCTCAGTCCAGATCTGATGACCTTGGATCAAATCAGAGCAATATCCCGCAACAGGGAGATTCCTCACAAAGGAGCATTCTGTGATCTGGTGTGGTCCGACCCTGAAGAAGTTGATTATTGGTAAACATATTATTATGCCCTTGTTAATAATAATAATTTTTATATTGCCGTTTAATGATTCAGGATCATTCCAAGGGCATTAATATATCGGTCTTATGTTACTGTCATTCAGAGAAAGTGCTCTTGCCTTGAGTACTGCGGATATCTGGAGGCAATCTATTCCACTTTATAGGACCACTCACAACTCGTTTAGGGAGTTGTTATCCTGTGATCCAGACCCGAGTGTGAGATGCCTCCCAGTGAGCTCTTTTCTCTGACACAGCTCTTGAATGAATTGTATTACCAGGCATTTAACAAAGCATTTAACAGCGTCAAACAAATTTAACTGTCAACTTTTAATTTATCAAAAGGGCATGTCATTTCTATAATGTCATCTCTCAGGCAGTATCCCACATTCTGATGTATTCACTGCTGGTAATAACTGCTACAAAAACTATATATACCTATCATAATAGTAACAAATTTAAACATTCTCCCAACCTTTTTTCTTCCCTTTCCTTCCCATTTCAGGCAAACATACAATAACTGTTAACTATATTTTTTCTTACCTTCCCTTCCTGTTACAGGCAAACATACAATAACTGTTAACTATATTTTTTCTTCCCTTCCCTTCCTGTTACAGGCAAACATACAATAACTGTTAATTATATTTTTTCTTCCCTTCCTGTTACAGGCAAACATACAATAACTGTTAACTATATTTTTTCTTCCCTGCCCTTCCTGTTACAGGCAAACATACAATAACTGTTAACTATATTTTTTCTTCCCTTACCTTCCCTTTACAGGCAAACATACAATAACTGTTAACTATATTTTTATTTATTTTTTGTTGTAATGTGAAACAAATGTAATTGGTCTGTTTTTTGTTTATTTCATATATTTTATAAGACTCTATTTGTCCCTTAATTAAATAAATAAATATAATATTAAGTAAATAATAATTAACCTTGCCTGGGCAGCTTTTGGAAAATTATCATACATTCTGAAATCCCGTAAATACTCCCATTATTTGAAAAAGAAGCTATTTGATGCATGTATTCTCCCAGTGCTTACTTATGGAATGGAAACATCGGTCCTAACAAAAAGAATAATGCACAAGCTGTTAGTGACACAGAGAGCTATGGAGAGAAAGTTGCTGGGTATTTCAATAAGGGACAGAATTCAGAATGTTATGATAAGACAAAGAACCAAAGTAGCCGATGTAGCGGAAAGGGTCGCTGGTCTTAAGTGGAGCTGGGCTGGGCATATTGCCAGATGCCAGGATTCACGATGGACCAAAAAGATCTTAGAATGGCGACCAAGAACAAGCCGAAGAGGTGTCGGCAGACCCCAGGCAAGGTGGTCTGATGATATCAAGAAATGTGCCGGAGGGAGATGGATGCAGTGTGCCCAAGACAGGGAGTTGTGGAGGATCAAGGGGGAGGCCTATGTCCAAGAATGGATGAAAACAGGCTGAAGAAGAAGAAGAAATAATTAAGTATACATTGTTTGGTTTTAGGGCGGTGAGTCCTCGCGGTGCCGGATATTTATTTGGAGAGAAGATCACAAAGGAGTTTTTAGCCATCAACAATTTAAACCTTATATGTCGGGCACATCAACTTGTTGATGAAGGTAATAAATACCCTATTTATATATACAGGGATAATTATATTAGGTCCTTACATATGAAATTTGCGTTTTACTGTACTGCCAACTTTGATCTCAAATATCTTCTCTTTGGTTAGGAATTCCAAATTTAAATTTATACAGCTTTTTACTCATGTATTTGTGTTTTGAAAATTATAATTCATTTGTTTTTTCCTCAATTGTTTATTTCTTTACGTCACTCAGTTTACAAAATGGTAAACTTAAAATATCGCGTTATTTACGAGTGTGAGTTGCACCGTGGCACCAGTGCTGCAGAAACGGCTCGAAGGATTAATGGTGTGTATGGCGAGGGTGCCGCAAAAGAAAACACTGCGTTTTTGGTTCCAACGTTTTTGTTCTGGAAATTTCGACCTGCAGAACAAGCCCCGTGGACGGCCGGAGACCAAAGTTGATAATGAAGAATTGAAGGCTATTGTGGAAGCGGATCCATCGCAAACCACGTCCGAGTTAGCTGCAGGCTGCGGTGTAGACCAATTTCATATGTAAGGACCTAATATTAAATTAAAACGAGATTGAAAAAAATCTGTGTGCGAAATACTATCCGTCCATAGGTAATGCAAGTACTTGTACCTACCTGTCTTGATTGGGTTAATACTCTGGTCAAGCTTAAAAGTAAATAAGTGTGGAATATATATAGTTCTTCTTAAACATAACATTCAGTAATAATCTCTGTGCAACATTTAGTATTTCCTAGTTAGTTAGTTTATATAATACATATAGTATGTATATTTGTTTGTTTTCAGGTTTCAAATACATGTTTGGTGATTGTCTGGTGACAGTGTGGTCGGCCCCCAACTACTGCTACCGCTGCGGCAACGTTGCCTCCATATTGGAGATAAGCGCACCTGACAAACGGGAGCCAGTATTATTCAGAGCAGTCCCCGACCACGAGAGGGTCATACCCAACAAATTTACAACTCCCTATTTTCTCTAGCGCACTTTACTATATGGGATATAATATATACCTAATATCATCTTTGTCACAATTAAACAGTACCTACCAACATTTTATGTATATAATGTATAAGAGCTACGTTTTTATCTTGTACTGAGTAAAAGAGAACATCGTAACATTCATATAATGTCATTACTTTATAAAAATTTTCACCACTATTTAAAAAAACGAGCGAGTTGTGGCCAATGCTAAACTTCCCACTAACAAGTCATTCTATAAAGTATTCAAATTTATTATTTTTGTTTTAATAATTTTTGTTAAATTATTTTTTTATTTAAATATTTTATTACGATAACTTGATAATTCTTCAATGCTATTTTATGAAAGTGATGTGCCTTTTTACCAATGTGAAAATAAAAATTTCAAATTTAAAGTTTTTTTGAGCTTGGGGTCACTTTGAAATATTTGATGGTTAAAAAAATAGAGAAGCACTATTCAGATATCCTTCAAAATCTAATGGGGTCAAAGTAATTATTAGATATACATATTTATAAAATTTGAAAAGAATCGAATTTAAAATAAACACGCCGTACATAGCACACACACACACACAAATACATAGAGATGAAACTTTCAGAATACAATCTCAGCATGATACCAGTTGATAATCTGCAATAAAACAAATAGCCTTAAAAATTGCGAAATCACAACTCCCCACTATATCCCCTTGGGTTAGTGAGGAGTAATAATGTTGTTTTCTATGGTCTAATTATGGTCTACCTCTTTGATCTACTGTAGGTACAACACTAGGGCCCAAATTATAGAATAATTCTCAAGACCGTTCTCTAAATATGACCATTCTCAAGATCATGCTTGAAAATCCATATTAAAAGTAAAATACATACGTTGTCTCATTCTAGAAAGCGTACTTAATAAAAATCTGGATGTAGTTATATAAATAAGTACTTTTTCTCGTGAATGGCAATAATTTCAGTGCTGTTATGTTGGCAGCTGTGCGTTGGAATAGTTATTTTATAGATATTTTGACATTTTCTTGTCTTGGTAATCTTTAAAAGTGTAGAGAAATTTATGCATCATATTATTATACCTGCAGGGCTGCTCATGAAGTTGATCAACATAAATTTAAGATCAGATTTAGACTTAAAAAATCTTTGAGCTTCAAATTAATTAAATATTTGTATTAATTTATACAAATATTAATGACAATTTCAATTAAAAGTTGATATTAACATTTAATTATGATTAAATGTAGAGAAAGATTTATCCAACTGTTGATTTGTTCATGAGAATTCAATTCTCTGAATGAATCGACATTATTAAGCCAAGATGCGTGTATGAAGGAACATTTTGTATGGCCTAGTGGACTTTTTGCATGCTAATAACACCATCTAGAGGCCTCGCAGCATATATGTTCCCATACATGGATTTACTCAGAATTCGGAGTAGAACATTTTATGTGAGTTTTGTGTGTGTGTGTGTGTGTGTCTGTCTGTCCCCCCCTTATAAATTTTAATCCGCTCAATTTACAGATCCCAAAATTTCAAAATATATAAACAGTTATAGGCCTACTAAACTTTTATACTCAGAATGGTGAATTTTGTTTCAGTCAGGGGTTATCAATTTTTGAATTTTTGGTTTATTTTTCCATGTATCTCAGAAACCATAAAAGCTGGAGCGCTGAAAATTGGTATAAACATAGACAAATACAAAATCTCAAATTAGTTTTTTTTTAAATTCCAGTTTCTCAAACATTTTTTATTAAGAAAAATATTTTTTTATGATAAATTTATGAGTTTAACTGCCTATATTTCCAATTTTTTTTAAAATATCGAAAAAAGCCGAAACACCCCAACTAGAAAATTTAATTTTCTATAAAAAATATTAAAATTGTATTAGCACATCTCAATTTTTTTTTAACAATTTTTATAAAAATTGAATTTAGTGACGACATTGCTTCATACAATTTGTATGGCAGTAGCCTACACACAATATCTAAGAAGACTTAATAGTTTGATACTAATCTCCAAACATACATACATACCATCATGCTGTTTTCATATTCTGGGTAGGATCAAAGGACTGACCTCCGTACTGTCATACCTTGACATACATACCAAAATGTGTTAAAATTTTCAATAATATGGATTTATGGGTTTATAGTTTGATTCTTATTCTTCAACTTTACATACTATCACTATCGACAGTTGGATCTCATGTGTTACTTGCAACTAGTATTGGATTATGATGGAGTACTGATTTATACATATTGAAGATTAAGGCAAGATAAGCATGTATTAAGAATGTGTCACGAGTAGACCCCCAGATTAAATATTGAAAGTGTTTACCATTTTATTGGGAAGAGGAAAAGAAATACTTCTTCGTTATTTATTTAGCGTTTGGCCGCATGTATCACAATTATAAAATTTGCTATTCTTAAGGTAAATTAATGTTGCGCAGGGTTAAGTTTCCTGCATTTTCTTTGTATCGTTTATCAAATAAAGGATACAAATAAAATGCCACACTCGTCTCCTAAAGGTGTCATTTTTACGTCAAACAAAATCAAAGTAGGAAAATGTGGGTGCAAATGAGTTACTATAAGTACTGCCTTTTCAGTGAGTCAAAAGTGCACAACATGGTTATGTTGGTACGACTGTCAGTGAGTCAAATTGAATAATGTTGCCATATCACCAAATAAAGTTAACATATTTGAAATTTGACAATAAGACATTGTAAAAGAAAACAATCTTTAGTTTTCTATGAAAGTATAAAACTTTATAATATTTTAAAAGTTATTTACTTTCAAAAAGTTTATAACATATAACAACACCAAATGCAATCATACCAACGTTACCACAAAGTGCACTTTTAAATGAAGCATACTTTAAAGACCGTTCATTGTAATAATTCCTTTTTTTATCTTTATGTTGGCAAGTGCACATATATACTATCTGTATTCTCAATTTTTGAAAACAATACACTAAATTTGTATTTGTAAACCATCATAAAGATGCAAAAGAAGTTATTCTAATGAACGGTCTATGTGCTACTCTGCTAGGAGACTCCTGGATTCAGCCAAGGCCCACCCAGGGCTGTCGAGCTTATGATGATGCTACTCAGACTGAGAGCTAATTAGGACATTTATATATTATACACATATGTCGAGATTTTTTTTTTTTCAAAATATATTTAATTTAAGTTATAAATGTAGCTCTTATACATTTTTAGCTAAAATCTGTATTTTGTTAACCCAGTTATAATATTCCTTGGTTGAATACCATAGATAAATAATTTTTCGTCTTTCTTTGGACCTACATAGGTTTTTATTATAATATACTAGATGTCGTAGTTAGCAAATTTTGTATGAATCAAAGTGAGTCATTTTTCAGGGGGATTTTTAACGTTTTGGTTCCAGACCACCGTTTTTCTATAGAAAATAACGACTAATGTGAATTGTTTTCGGATTTATTTGTATAAAAAAACATTTCAATTATTAAGGTTTAGAGAACAGTTATCTAGGATGTGTTGAAATGTAAGGAAAACTGAAATATGTTGCCAACCAAAACGTCAAACTCTCGATATTCCATGACTCACTTTTTGCATGGAGTACTACATCTAGTATATTATAATAAAAATCTATGGTTTGGACCTGTCATCTATTGTGGTGGAATTTTGAGAAAGACGATTTTACAAAATTGTCTATGGAAAGTAATTGACGCGAAGTCGAAGTTCCGTTGTAGTTTATATATTTTAATATAAATAAAAGGCTATATTATAATGTGACTTTTTAATTTCAAAAACCCCTAAGTGTTATTTTAATATTTATGCAACTGATATGTACTTATTTTTTGCTTGGATAGGATTCAAGAATCAAATCAAGAGAAATATTAATATTCATCTATGATCAGCGATTGCTGTGAGGCATGAATAGTGCTTCCTCTTTTATATAATCTTATCAAAAAGCCGGGTTATCAAAAATACAACTGGCAACATCTCATATAGTTTATCAATGAGGTTCACCACCCGTTCTGAATGTAGTGCCCTATTAGGTGAAACAAGACTGGTGCGTATGTATGATGCGTGTACGAAGGAAAATTTTGTATGGTGTAGTGGACTTTTTGCATGCTAATAACACCAACTAGAGGCCTCGCAGCATATATGTTCCCATACATGGATTTACTCAGAATTCGGAGTAGAACATTTTATGTGAGTTTTATGTGTGTGTGTGTCTGTCCCCCCCTTATAACTTTTGATCCGCTCAATTTTCAAAGCCCAAATTTTCAGAATATATAAACAGTTATAGGCCTACAAAACTTTTATACTCAGAATTGTGAATTTTTGTTTCAGTCAGGGGTTATCAACTTTTTAATTTTTACTTTATTTTTCCATATATCTCAGAAACCATAAAAGCTAGAACGCTGAAAATTGGTATAAAGATAGACAAATACAAAATCTCAAATTAGTTTTTTTTTTTTAAATTCCAGGGTTTCTCAAACATTTTTTATTAAGAAAAATATTTCATTTATGATAAATTTATGAGTTTAACTGCCTATATTTCCATTTTTTTAAAAATATCGAAAATAGCCAAAACACCCCAACTAGATAATTTAATTTTATATAAAAAATTAAAACATTGAATACCATAAAAATTTAACAATTTTTATAAAAATTGAATTTAGTGACGACATCGCTTCATACATTTTGTATGGCAGTCGCCTATACACAATATGTAAGAAGACTTAATTGTTTGATACTAATCTCCAAACATACATACATACCATCGTACTGTTTTCATATTCTGTGTAGGAAAAACAGACTGGCCTCCATACTATCCTATCCTGACAAACATACCTACATGTTTTATATAGAAAATAAAATATCTTCAAATATTTATTAATTTGTGTTGTTTATAGTTTGGTACGTATTCTTTGATTATGCATACTATCGCCATCGACAGTTGAATCTCATGTGTTACATGCAACTAGTATAAATATATAAATTAACATATACCCCCAAAATACCATTATCTACAGTATTTTTCTAAATAACTTTGATTATATTGTCATGCAGTTTTAAAACTGTGGAAAATTTATAAGATTAATAGTGAAACTATTAGGAAAAAGACAAAATTAACAGATGCGCTAAAACAAGCTTTAAAATTAAAGTGGCAATGGGCTGGACACTTATCGCGTTTCACAGATGATAGATGGACTTTACTAACCACGATATGGACGGGACCCAAAGGAAAAAGGAATGTTGGCAGGCCGTACAAAAGGTGGATGGATGATTTAATAACAACGGGGGGAATGGACTGGAAAGAAAAGGGCAAAGATAGAACTATATGGAAACTATTGGAGGAGGCCTTTACCCAAGAGAGATCCATTTCATGAAAAATATACATATATACATACAAATAAAGTAGAAATAAGTTTTAATACTGTACCTATATTAATTTAACTAACTACTAATTAAATGATAGAATAAAAATATGATAGAATATGTAATAGAACGATATACGATAGAATAAAAAATGAGGACATAAGGAGAGAATGCAAGATGAAGAAGAGTATTATAAGTAGAATGAAAGTGAATTCCTTGAGGTGGTTTGGACATATTGAAAGAATGAATGATGAACGACTGAAAATATAAGGTGAGTTGGGGGAAGACCGGATGGTTTTTTAGCAAAGTGCGTGAAGTTTGTTGTATATTTTTTCACACATAATCTATCAGAGTTAGTAAACTAAAAAAGATATTTTAGCCAAGAAAACTAATTTTTCTTCAATATAAAAATATTTAGAGCATCATAGCAGCTATACTTTCTTGCAAAAAAGGTTTTAGAAAATAACTTTATTTTAATTGACTGTGGGGTAAGATCGGACATTTGAGGGGCAAGATCGGAATATCTTCTAAAATCTTTAATAAACATTATAAAGTATTATAATTATTTTAATATAATTTCTTTGTTCTCCTACTAACCAAATCGAATATTTTTTTAACCAATATTATTCTCAAACTGGCATAAATTCAAATAATAGTTTTTCGATATTTCGATCTTACCCCGCATTCGTGAATATACGCCTCCAGTTCTCAAACTGTTATCATTCTTTCAATCTTTACTAAAATACATATATTACCATGAACTTTAATGAATTTGACTTTCAATTTATATTAGGTTTTGAACATTAACTTAAATATGAAAAATTCTGTTTTTTTTTATTCATTTACTTACATATAAAAAATAGTGCTGATTGAAACAAAATTTAATATCACTTTAAAATATCTTCTGTTAACGTACAAAAAAATGATTTTATTAGAAATCGTTATTGCGCTCGCAACTTTAAATGAAGATAGTTTTATATTAATAGCGTTTGATTGATTATTTTTTTAACGAATATTTTAATAAGCTTTCGTTTAAACGCTCTTTCTAAACATCAAATAATAAATACATTTGGATTATTTTTATAGTGCCGTTTTTGTGATAACGTCACCTCAAGGGCGCTTTGAATATATTAGGGGTTTTTGTAAGACTCGCGGAAGAAGTGAGTGTTTAGGTGTTTCCTGAATAGTGCTAAGTTGTCAATTTGCCTCAGTTCAGGTGGTAGTTTATTCCACGAGGCTGGTCCAGCCACAGCAAAAGCACGATCACCGAAGAATGTAGTGTTGACTCTATCTATTTCAGTTAACTTGCCAATCATGTATGTGGTGGCTGACCGAAGAGTTTGTTGTCGCTCGTTTACGGTGATAGGGATGCAGAAGTCTGAAAGATACGTGGGAGCCATGCCATGGATCGCTTTGAAAGTCAACAAACATAATTTGTACTTGATTCTCTCTGGCACTTTTAGCCAGTGAAGATTTCGTAGATGGTTGGTTATGTGTGAGAATTTCGCGGCTCCGGTGATTAGCCTAGCAGCAGCATTGAAGACGGATTGAAGTTTGTTTAGCTCCAGCTTTGGAAGGTTTGCGTAGATACCATTGCAGTAGTCCAGGCGGGAAATAACGAATGCGGAATAAAAAAAAAAATTATACAGGCACTAAGAAGTTTGCAGGGGGTTCACTAGTATTTGCAATAATATTCAAACTAGTATTTGTAATATTTAAAAAAAAAAAAAAATGAATATGTCCTTGTTAAACAAGCACATATACATCTTCCTACGTTCCCTAAAAAAGCATAAATGCTTGTGCTATAGGTGAACGAAATCGGTCGAGGCAGGATTCGAACTCGCGACCACTGGATTACTAGCCCAGTGCACTAACCGCTCTGCCACCGACCCATCTACTACAAGTTTTAATAGCTAATCAATTTTTAATTGTAATATGTGTATTGTTATCCGAAAACAACTTGAGGCAAATCGCAAGTTTGTACCTTTTGCTTGGTTGGTATTTGCGCAAACCGCCCCCCACTACTATGAAAAGGCTCAAGAAGATTGACAGAAACTATACTCACCATTACAAATATGTAAAATAAAAGTTGGGTACGTATTGTCAATATACCCTTCTGCCGCTGACTCATATTCCATTTATATTCAACTCCATGTGTCGATTCCACAGATATAAAGGAAATAAAAACCACAATGACAATTAAATAAAAATTGAATAGATGTTTATTTTTGTATATAGGCACTAAAAACTTGTAAACTTAACCCCATCCGATCATTTACTATAAACCAACAAATAAGTTAATCCAAAAGTGTAAACTACATAACAAACAATATTAATTATTTAAAGACATTGTAACTGAAATGTTGTATTGGATGATGGCAGAAGACAGAGGAGAAGAAGAACAGTAGTCTTACTTCTTCTTTGGTTTCAGCCAGAAGTACATTCCGATGACGGCTAACGAAGCGTACGTTGCTCTTGTTACCTGGAAGAAAAAAACAGAGATTGAATGTTTTGTCAATATTTCAGCCGATAAAAACGTGCTATACAGCAAACGGATCGAATACAACGCATCAGACGGACAGTATTCTTTATATAGGAATTCATCCAATCGTTGGGAGTACCCAAGTCGTTGCTAGGAGGGAAAAATCCAATCCGTTTGCTTCGTCTAGATATGAATGCTAATTTTTAAAAGGAAAAAATAGAAATAGAATTAGTGTATTTGATTAAATATGTATTTAATTTTTATTATATATTTTTAAACCCATACGTTACATACTCTTCTCAATCTCTTCCACCACAATACATTGCTACTTTCATACACACACACACCTGTACTTAAGAGGGTGACTGCTGCCAACGTACCTATTTTTTCAATTTGATATACCATCATTATTACTAAACGAATCATTTTGAAAAAAATAACCAAGTTAGTTTGGATATTAATAAAGAGAAATATACCTTAACTTTTTGATTATCTTCTGTATATATTCTTGTAGGAAAATAATAAGCATACCCCGATTTTAGACATTTATCTTAAATTTCTAAAAAAATATAAGGTATAGAGCAATATTTTTTTTTATAAATTAAAGAAGAACAAAATACCTGGAAAAATATGATATGACGTTGCATTAACGCATCAGGTTAAGTAAATAAACCGAAAAAACTTTTATTACGCAATGGCGCTGAATGGAAAATAAATGTTTTTTAGGTTTATTTACTAAACCTGTAGCATTAATGCAACGTCACATCATATTTTTCTAGATATTTTTGTCTTCTTTAATTTAAAAAAAATATATTACTCTACGCCTTATAGTTTATTAAAAATATATGATAAACGTTAAAAATCGGGGTATGCCATTATTTTTCTACAAGAATTTATACAGAACATTATCAAAAAGTTAAGTTATATTTTTGTTTATTAATATCCAAACTATCTAAATTATTTTTTTCAAAACGATTTGATAATAAATAATGATGGTATATCAAATTGAAAAATAGGTACGTTGGCAGCAGTCCCCCCCCTTAAACCTGCACTCATTGTATTAGACAAGAAAAATAAAATCTCCCTGCTGGTGTCAAATAAGCGAGCTGACAGACTCGCTAGAAAGTAACCGGATTGAACTCCCGGAGTTCATGCGGGCAAGGATCTGCTCGGAAACTACAACCCGAAAAGATTCAGAGCGTGCATGAGGCTCGGCAGAAAAGCCCAAAAAACCCTAAAGGGTTTTTCAAAGGACATTTTGGAAGGGGGAACGAAAACGATCCTAAGGGTCGCAGTGTACGATACCTCCCCAACTAATTATAATAATTAACACTCATTGAAAAATGACTCCACAGGGAATGAAAACTGGTATCTTTGACTCAAAATTTGAATATCTCACTAACCGAGTCACATATATTGTTTTTAGTAAATCGTCTAATTTTTTTAAATGATGTTAAAGACAAAATATAACTTGATACACACACTTTCTCTCATGAATTGCACTCAGGATCCTTAGGGATATAATATTTTCTGTTGCTAAATGCCACTCGTCAGAGCATAATATATTTCTATAGAAAAAAATGTCTTTCAAAATATCTGCATACTATAATCCAAACGCTTCCTACGTCCAAACAGGGTATACATTTTGTTGTTTGGACTAACGAGGCTCTAATGTTTCATCATATATAAAAATATAATTCAAAATTGAACAATTACTATAAAAACCAAGATAAAAACGCACGTGATACAAATTAGAGATGGGTCATTTTCTGAACAAAATTGCTATTTCAGAATTTCGAAAAAATAACACTGGTAATTAAATGAACCCGCTGATATGGTTCTAATCAGATTTAATCGTTTATATGAGATCTGGACGCGGACAAAATTGACTTTTTATCGGTTTTGACAAAGCACGCGTATTACGACAGCGATATTGAAAATCATCAAATATGCGTATAATTACAGTATTATTACGCGATTTTTACTAAACAAACAGCAAATAAACTAAAAAAATTCTACAATGTCGATACATCGTTTTTTATCGGGTAAAATGTAGTTTTTCTTGATATACATAATAAAATTTTTGACTTACGTTCGCTCGTCCCTTCATCGTGACGGCATTGAAATACTTCGACAGCCCCTTCAGGTTGGCCTCCTCCGCCGAAGGTCCAGCCATTTTCTGCACAAAATAGCAAAAATCAACGTCAAATTCGAAATGTCTTACGTAAAACCCTCGCCGAAGTTTTGGTTATAAAACTCACCTGTCAAATTCCAGAATCCAAAATGTCCGGTTACATAATCTCGACCGCTGATTGGTCGGCCCGCCCGACTGAAGTTGGTGAGCTTCGTCCGGACTGTCATGGCGGCAACGGGAGAAAATAAAACGCGGGACAATATGAAAATACACGGGTATTTCGTAGCTTGAGTATATAAATGTAATTTTAGTTAGTTTTTTGAAGAAAATAATTTTCTGTACGAGTAAATAGCAAACATCAACGTGTAAACAGCAATAACAACCTAAAACAAATAGAATATTTAATAAAAAGGGGGACTATTTGAATAACTAATACTTTTCATGTACAATTTACAGAAAAATTAATAATTTCCAAAAACATATATTTGTCCTATCATATCATTCCTTTTAGAATTTTTTGCAGAAATGTATGTCACTGTCACGCAAATTAATATTTTAATTACATATAGATATCAGAAAACAACCTGAGCCAGTCATGTGGGTGTGCAGATGACAAATTTGTGCCTTTGCTTGGTTTGTATATGTGCGAACAGCTCCCCTCCACGGTGAAAAGGCTCAAGAAGTTTGACTTACGTATAGTTTTTTCATAAAGAAATTATTGACATAATATGTCAATCAGTTATATTGGAAAATTTTAGTTATTTATTCAATTAAATATGTCCACATAGAATTATAATGTACAGAAGCCGCGTCTAGTACAAATTTCGAATTCAAATGTATACCAAGTTTTTTTTACATGTGTGTGTGAGGCGGTAGATCGGTTGGTCTACATTTTATGTAGGTGTGCGTGTCGGTAGGTGTACGTATACTAGAAATTCTTCTGTTTCCTCGTAGTTTTAGTTGGCATACATTCATTGCGCTGACTATGTATCTGTATCATATATAATCTAAGTATGTCCATTACTTACATTAGCTCTTCCTCTCACTGTTCCATTATTAAAATACCTAGAAAATCCTTTCAACTCATGACCATCACTTGCCATTTTAAGATAACAAAATTGAACAACAATATTTATATCCTTGGATGTACTTTTTTTGATTAAAATGTATTCATATATCAAGGAATTTAGGAATTAAACTAAACATGTTTGAAAATGTCAGACTGTCAAAGCAAAAACAAAAGAAAACAATAATTATTTTTTATTATTCTTTATTTAAAAATATATGTTCCATTTACAGCATGCACAGCACAGAGTGAAATATCAAAGTAACTACTATGAATAGTTAAATATAAAGGAACATATTTCAAGACAAAATACAAATATATTTTTTGCACAAATCATAAGATTATATAAATCAAAATAACATTGAACAAATTGGTCTGTCGTTTAATATAAAAAAAAAACACATAAACTTAATGACTTTAAGACAAACAACAATTATGTATGGCAACATAATTGATGTTACCGAAAAATAAAACACAAAATTCAGTCTTAAAGAGGAGGGTTTTAAAATACACAGGTTACATAGCATATATGTTCCATTAAAAAATATGTCTAGAATTCCGGAATAGTGAAGAGATAATGTAACCTATATAAATAAACTTTCCAAAGTTTATGTAATAAAAGATAATTTATTATAAAACATAGAAACCATTAATAGCAACCATACACAATTAACTAACACGAATGTTGTGTAGATAAAACATTTATTTTATAAATGTATTTTTTTATAATTTAAAAAAATATAAATATGTAGTCAGTGGTTTTTTTTTCTGTTCTATTCCAAACATTCACAAATCAATCAAAATAAATGAAGATTTGTTTGCAACACAATATGAGTGTTTTATTTTCAAAAGTTTTTTGCAGAGTATATTAAAAAGGTATTTCATTTAATTGATGACGTGTATGATATAATTTCTGCAATGATAAATACATTTTTTTATAAATTTGCAATAAATTAAAGCATTTGATATAACATAAAAAAACAATATGGTTATTCTGTGTATATAAATATGTTGAAATGCAGATTATCATTATTATAATGGACATTCAAAGGTAGAATGAGCAAAGCCGCTGGAATTCAGCTAGCATTAAAATATTCTATAAATAGCTTTAGGATATATTAAATGCAAAATAAATTATACATAATATTTGAAAAAAAAAAGGATGATCGGCGTTATTTTACAGCTAAGTAAATTTTAAACAAAAATCATATATTAATTAGTATTATATAATATTTCACAATATTTTGTTCTGGCAATACATTGCTTTGGATGGATTCCATTTTTTAAATACAAAAAAAAGTAATTTTGCACATGAATAAATGAAGCTTGGCATATTGTTTCAACAACCATTATCTATTCATTTAAATTGAATAAAAAAATGAATTATTATCATTGATACATACTAGATGAGATGCTTGGATCTAAATTGATCAATTTAAATGTCACGTGTTTGCGATACGAGAGGGAATAGTGACTGTAAGCTCTTTGATTGGAAATAAATGTATTGTGCTATCTGCTATCCCTCTCTGGCTTTGAACTTTAAATATGGAGTATGTGAAACATGAATCACACTGGTTTACCTCTCTGTATTTTTGCGGTTGAAATGTGATTTCATCCTTTGTTATAGAATTAGAGCAATATCTTAAAATGTAACAAAGCATTTTGACAACAACACAATACACACATTGTAATGGTATGGTACATATTAAACCACTACTAAATGAAGTGAACTACCTCAGGTCATCTTTTAGTTAACATATTACAAATGGAAATGCTGCGTCTAGTATGTAGTACATTTATGGTTATTTTTTTTTATTTACTTTTTATCACACCATATTTATAATGACAACAATAAGTAGATTACTGCTGTCCAACTAGGAAATCCTGTTCTAGGGCTAGCAGTTTACAATTTTTAGTGATAATTATATGCAATTATGAACCGGGTGATAGTTCCCGTTATAATTAATATTTCAGAATTTCTTTCGTGATTATCATTCAGAATTCAATTTGGAATGTGTAAAAGACAAAACTAAAAAATATCAATATTCAAATTAAAAACTTTGAATGGTTCGTACAGTTAATAAATTGCCAGATAAAATAATATTGAAATTAACATTTAAACATAAATCTTTCGAGATGGTTCTGTCAAAAACCAAAATAAAAAGTAATTCCACATTTGAAAGCAAAACTTTAAAGAAAAAGAAAGATGAAAGAATTGCATCAGATAGTACAAAATACAAATTGACTTCTCAGATGAGCACAACACTCTTAACAGCACCCACAAATATTAACAATTATCATATAACTTGTTGAAAGAATATTCAACATTCTTTTTTTAACGATTTTCTTTAATATCACACAAGTCCGAGTGTGATAAGTCATAGATTGTTAATATCTTTGAATATAGAACACCAGAAAAAATCACTACCCACACAGTTTAATTAATTTATGGTTTTTGTATACAATATATTAATAAATATATATTGTAAACCCTTCCAATAAACCATACATGAGGAAAGAATAGATGTAATGTTCCCTGTAAGATGAAAAGACGTGTGCGAACACAATTCTTGATGTTTTATATTCAAAGATTCCTCCAATTGTAATTTATAGGTTAGTAATACTTACAAATGAGGTACAAGAGACATTTTCAATTAGAATCCACTCATTTGTAAAACTACAACTGGCAGATTGACTGAAGAAATTACCTAGTATGAAATTGACATCACGTTGAGAAAAAAAATTGTTTTGTAAAGCTGTTAAATTATACAGATGATAATTTAACAACTTAAGGTGGGTTTTTTCAACCTTAGTTATAGTTAAAGTTAGAGTTACATATAGTTATAGTTACCACTGGTCATCACAGAAATGGGTTTTTTCAAAATATAACTACACATTTAGCCCGTAACTATAGCCAGAAAAGTAACCAGCCGAAAATTAGTAGTTATAGTTAAATTTGATAGTTATGATAGATGTCGTTGGTAATTATTGTTCATGACTGACCATTTAACGTTTGTATAATATAATTTATAACACAGTAGGTATAATATAATTTTAATAGTAATAAACACGATGAAATAATGAAATACGTATTGAAAAAAAAGAAAAAAGTTAGGTTTGGACTAATGCGAATATTTAGCGTGATGACGCTTGTATATGAAATAGTGAGATATCTCTTTTTAAAATTAGGTTACGATGATATTCGCAAACATTCAAAATTCAAATGCATTCACCATATTACAGAAAATTTATGACAGCCGCCATTACTCGGAGTCACAAATACATAAATAATAGAAAACGAGACACACTATATCTTCTATCTTTTATATAGTATGAGCAAGAAAGAGATAGGAAACGCTCGGAACGTACTGTTTACAATTTGTATGGAATATTTGGGGTCTTTAAACCTGCAACACCCGTAACTTTAACTATGACATAACTACAATTGAAAAAAATGTTTTAAGATATTTAGCTATTTCTTGTATAACCTGTGGTTATATTATAACTATAACTACCGATTTAACTATTCTGTGAAAAAACCCGCCCTTACTGTCATCAATATCCAATATATCAGGATAGAAAATATTATAATATAATATTATATATATTTTTAATATATAACTAAAACACAAAATATGAAGTTCTCGAGTTGATTAACATTTGCACATATGTGGTTTTCAAATGAGTGAATTCACACATCACTTAATCATATAAACAACACTAAAACAAGCTCATCAATACCTTACAATTAACAATTCAGTGCGTTCCATTATCTCTGGAATTACCTACCTACAATGCCATAGACAAAGATTGTACGGCATCCTTCCAACACGACCACAAAAACATTTATTTAAAAACTCACTTTGGACACAGGAAAATACACATTTCGATTAATAATTTAACGTCTATTGATCTTAAATTTTATTTAAATAGTACAAAAATAAACAAATTAACAAGAAAAATGTTGTGCATAGTTTTAATGGACTCTAAGTCAACTTCATTCACAAATGATTTTTAAAATGTCAAAATAATACATATTTTGGTAATTATTTACAAGTGGTATAAGTCTTCAATTTTGCTGAATTTTTTTCTATAGATAGATAAAAATATACAGATTACGGGAAAAATAGTAATTTTCCCGGGAAACGTCTAGAAAAATTAAAAAAAGTAATATTGCAATGTATGAAACCTTGTACGATTTAACGACACCTATCGCCGAGATTGCACGTGACTATTTTCTCATTTGAAGTCAAATAACCAACAATACTTTTATTAAATCACAATGTACACATTATTAACACGCAAATTATCTATAAACATTCGATTTTCACGATAAAAAACCAGAAAAATCATTACTAATTTCTTATTTTTAACGTTTATTAAATACGATTAAATACGCGAGCTAATACGACAACTGCGACATAAAACTGAAAACTAAACCATAGATAAATGCACACTACAAAATATATGACAGACAATATTTGCGAAAAAATATCACATAAAAAATATTAAAACTGGTAGGTACCATACAACTACCTAAATTTGTTATTAAAAATAATTTATTTGTAAATTATAAACAAATGCGAATACATCATCAAAATTATAATAATAGGTAGCGAGTTGCATTACATACTGTCAAGCAATGTATAATGCAACTCGCTCACGCGAGTCGCAATAATAACTAAATACAAACCTAACCAACCTATTCTAAGCAAACTTTTTGTAAAAATTGGTTAGGTTAGGTTTGTATGTATTTTTATTTTCGATATTTCATACAATTTTCATTTACTTCAGATTTTCGCGGCATGTTTCTAATTTCGCGGCGTGTTTCTATACTAACAATTAGTTTGAATATTCGCCCATAGATGTCAGAAAAGCAACTATTTGCTTGGGAATCTCTATAGATTTTCCGTAATGTAATTTTATTTTTTTTTTAATTTTTCTAGGCGTTTCCCGGGAAAATTACTATTTTTCCCGTAATCTGTATATTTTTATCTATCTATAGAAAAAAATTCAGCAAAATTGAAGACTTATACCACTTGTAAATAATTACCCATATTTTTAAAGATCTATTAAACTCATAAAGATCTTGTGTCATTCTACTAAAAAAACTATAATGTTGCCATTTATGTAGTTTGAATGAAACTATGGTAAAAACGCATAGATTTTATCATACACTCCACAGTTATAGTGCTACATACACATAAACGGCACCTTTTCAACTATTTTAATATCAAAAAGAGGTATTTTTTGACAGTTTGGTGGGCAAACTAGGCAATGTGTTTGAAAACATTTAGTTTTGTTATTTCTGCGTTAAATATTATTGATAAATGTGAATGAAAACAGAATATTCTACCAATCAGGTTAAATTTGATACAAATAACTTTGTTTAGATATGCACCTTCTATGGTTTATGGTTACCAAACTGTCAAATATATCATTGTTTTCTAATTTTAACTACGATGTACGATATATATATATATAGGTATTTAGTTTGAAACTTACACTATATAATAAATAAGATCAAAATCTAGTATCTAGAAAATCTACTTGATTAAAAAATGTCTTTGACAACAGTAAATTTTATTGACAAAAATAATACCTACTATAGTAAACTTCAATTTTAAAACAAGATTATTTTATTTTAATAGCTATTCACAGGAATTCATCATAAACAAGCTCAGGACGATTTCAACGAGGATAATAAAAAAAAAAATTACAAATTCTACATTAACAGTGCTTCGATGGAAAGATTGCTTCAAAAACATTTTTATCTAAGCTATTTTTTCTTTAACTTGTGATGTCACTACGTCCTTTATTTAAGTTCTAAATTTAAATTTATATAAAACTTGTAAAACTATGAATATTTCTTTCATAAGGAGACAAAAAGATTTCTTAAAATAAAACATTCAAGTTGTCATTATTTAGATTATAAAAAAAAATTAAAGAAGATGCACCAACAGTTGTTACTAACCATTATTTTAGTGTCGCCGCTGTTAAAATATTATGATTAATTTGGTGAGGAAATTTAAATGGTAACATTAAATTATGACAAGACGACTATTCATATTTCTTAAAGTATGTGAATTTTTTGAATGGAAGAATATTTTGACCCTATAGCAGCCATATTAAATATTTTGATAAACCCTTTGGAATATAAATAACATGAGAAATATTACTAATTACTTATAATACTATCAAAATTTCAATATGATACTCGTCTGTATCACAACAAAATAATATTTTTTTTCTTTGGAATTTACATACTGTTGCACAATATTAATGACAATATGGCCGCTAGTGTTAATTAAATTATTAATAAAACATTGAAAAGAGTAATGTTATATAAATTTGATCAACATATTATCTAGTATGAAATAAATCAAAGAAATAATATTGATTCAATCTTAAAAATAGACAGTTTAGTGGGTTAGTATGTGTCGCCAGTAATAAATAGGGAATGTTTTTTTGTAACCATAGATTTTTATTTTAATATACTAGATGTAGTACTCTGTGCAAAAGTGAGTCATGGTATATCGCGCGTTTGACGTTTTGGTTGGCAACATATTGCAGTTTTCCTTACATTTCAACACATCCTAGATAACTGTTCTGTAAATCTTAATAATTAGAATGTTTTTTAGACAAATAAATCCAAAAACAATTCACATTAGTCGTTATTCTCTATAGAAAAACGATGTGGTCTGGAACCAAAACGTCAAAAATCCCCCTTGAAAAATGCCTCACTTTGATTCATACAAAATTTGCTGACTACGACATCTAGTATATTATTATAAAATCTATGATTGTAACCAATGGAATGAGAAAATGATAAAGGAAGATTTTTTAATTGATAGCAATGTACTTTAGTTTTCCCTAAAATTCATGCTACAGTAATTAGTGTCGAATTGTATATGTTTCAATTTTCATTCCGAACCACTCTGAAAATATTTTAATACGTTATATTGATTGATTGCCACCAAAATATGGTGGTACTGTTGCGCGTGGTGTAATTTTGCTTATGTTATTTTGATCTGTGGGTTCTTTAGACCACAACACAGTCGTTAATGTAACATATTAAATAAACAATGTAACATATTATTTATTTATTTATTAGAAAACTAACAGAATTTTTTATTTTTATCAATAAATAGATATAAATATTATGTTTTGTCATTATTTATCCAGAGCAATATCTTATATGGTATATTTATTAAATATATTATGAGAACATAATAGGCCTTTGATTTTTTAATCCATTTCAATTTAATTTTCATTTTTAAAAATCACAAATCACTTTGTTTACACCACTTTTTGAGTTATTTTTAAAAGTCTACCGATTTCGAAGCGACTGCTTCCTCCTCAGGACTGATATATAAAATAACAGGGAGAAACTTTGAAACGCGAATTAAAGAACATATGCGGTGCCTAAAATATAATAACTTTTCGGAATTTGCAGATCATATCATAGAAAATAATCATAGTTACGATAATAATACTGGGTTTCAAATTTTACACGTTCACAAACAGGGTCATAGATTAGATAATTTAGAAGCTTTAGAAATTAGGAAAGCAGTAAACAAAGACTAAAATATTATAAATAACCAAATTTTAACAAATAGTCCACTCATAAATGTTTCTTTTGGAAAAATTGACCCCGCCCCCATTACCACCCCCCTACTCCCACCTCGCAACAACAGTAACACACAATCGTAGAAAGTTAGTTATAATCAGTCCTGAGGAGGAAGCAGTCGCTTCGAAACCAGTAGACTTTTAAAAATAACTCAAAAAGTGGTGTAAACAAAGTTATTTGTGTTTTTTAAAAATGTACCACAAGGTTAATTCAGAAATTATTAATAATATAATTTTCATTTTGTTAGTGATTTTAACTTATTTTTTATTTTTAAAAAAGAATGAATATGTCCTTGAAACAAGTACATATACATCTTAATACATTCCCTAAATTAAGCATATGCTTGCGCTATAGGTGAACGAAATCGATCGTGGCAGGATTCGAACTCACAACCACTGGATTACTAACCCAGCGCGCTAACAGCTCTGCCATCACCCATTTAAGTTTTGCTCGTTGAATCAAAGTTTTAGGGAAAATAAGTATCGTTAGGAGCCGACTGCGAGGCCTGGTCTGGGTCTGCTTAATCTCTATATGCATTCCTTTTATAAAGATCCAAAATCAGCAAAGTAATTTTTCCATGCTTTATTTGGCTAATAAATATATTTTAATAAAACTTAAATGCTTAAAAGTAATATGCTTTTGGCCAATTTTGTCAAGTTATATTAAATTTAGTCTTCAAAATAGAGGCATCCACAAATTGTGTGGCTCACATGGTATATTATATAATAATTATTCATCAATATATAAACTGCAAATACATTAAGACATTATGAGTAATAGATAAAATACAGTGGGTCAATTATGCACCCCATTAACACATACCTACATACACTTCACATAGGGCCGATATTAAAGTCTCAGTTTAAGAGCTAAACTCAAGTTTTACAAAAATATAGCGTATTAAGTACTTAACGGTGAGTCATTTGCTAGGTAACGCGTGTAGTTTCAGTTTCTATCACTAGAGGCGTTAGATGTATCGACGGTGGCGCCACACAACAAAACAAACTGACAGCCATATTGAAACGAACATGGGCATTTAAAAGCATTATTTTTGTGAAAAAAAATTAAATTTACCATGTTGGATAGTAAAACAATTAGTATTTCAAGTCGTAGCGTCCCGTTTTGTAGTTGGTATTATTTGAGGTTATTTTAAAATTTGACAGATAATAACCACAGAAAAAGTAAAATATGTCTATAATTAAAGATTTAGTAACTGACATGTCATATTGCACTGTAATACAGAAATGGATTCAATCTCCCCTTAACATTAATCTTGAGGATAACAAACTCAATGAGTTGAGGGCCGACTGTAATACCGGCCCATAGTGGTGTGGTGGATAAATTTAAGACTCGTAACTGAATTCAATAATAATTATTAAAAAACAAATATTAATTCATTCAAATAATTCATTTTGTATGGCAATAATTCTGTAGGTATTTACGATTTAATTTTTATTGTATCAATTGTCTCCTTCAAACATGAGTGCTTGCACTCTGGTATGATTAAATGGTGTGTTTGTCTTTGTTTATGTTGATATTGTTAAAAAAATATAAATAAATAAAAAATATATACATATATATTGTTTGGTAAAATTGGCCGCAAGTCTGAGATTGAATTGAGAGATACATGATTGGTTATATATATATATATATATATTATATTTTACAAACATAGTAAATAAGTTAATCTTTGGTGATTAGTAAATAGACAGTAAGGACTAGATAGGTCGTCTTCTCCCTCACGTCTGCGTCTAACCTCGATCTTCTTCGTTCCCGCTTTCCTCGGAGGATGCTCTGTCTGCTGCAGAGAGGGCCACACGAGCGTACTCGTCCGTGTCTATACTCTTGCAGAAGTGTATGGCGTACCTAAATATTACAGATTAAATAACATTAACATAGGTACATAATGTTATAATTAAATATTGGGGTGTTGTAGTCGAAAGTAAATTTTGTCTTGACTTGTCTCTCATATAAACCTAACAGTAAATAGAGCTCTTAGAACCTCAGGTTTTGTACTTAGATGGTACAGGAATTTCAAAGATATTAATACATTTATATCATTATTCAAATGCTGGAATTTAAATCAATTTTTTGGAGTCCATGTTATGCTGTGTGAGAGAATTCAAAACAATTTTTTAATGTTCATTAATTTTGTGATGGGAATACAACTTACTGCCACCAATTATGAATTTCTGTACTTGTAATAAATTGATATTGCGCCTTACAACAGTAAATCTGTATAGCTGATAGGCATTTTGCAACAATCAGCAGTTCGGCATTCTTCAGGAGTTGGGAGATCCATATATTAATTATGTAATCAATGAATACTGTAATATATTGATGTTGCGCCTTACAACAGTCAATCTGTATAGCTTGTAGGTTTATACGAGTTTGCAACAATCAGGAGCTCGGCATTCTTCAGGAGTTGGGAGATCCATATAAGCAAGTGTTGGGGGTAAGGCTGGATTGATCGTTTATAGTGCTCTTACGTTGTGGTTCATTTGTATAACTATTATTGCCGACAGGAAAAAAGGACTGACCTCCATAATATCTTATTTTGATATACATCCCTACATGTGTTGTATAGAAAACAAAATATCTTAAAATATTCAATAATTTGGATTTATGGGTTTATAGTTTGTACTTATTCTTCAACTATACATACTATCGCTATCGACAGTTGGATCTCATGAGTTACATGAAACTAGTATATAAAAATATTCTAATGAGATTCAAAAATATATAAAAATAAAATGAAGATAAGTACCTTAGTTTCTCCCTGAGTACCATCTTGCAGGAGTACCTGGGCATCTTGAGGAGGAAGAAGCACGTGTAGCTCTCGGGTAGGAAGTGATCCGGCGGCTGGTACTTGTCCAGCACCTGCAGGACAAAGTCCCGCCCCCTGAAGTCGGCCTGGGAGCGAGGCAGGCGAGTGCGGCCCCACACAAAACGTAGAAACAGAGCTCGCTCCGCGCTGCTCAGTTCCTCCATCACCTCCCAGAACCACTGCACCAGTGGTGATGTGGCTTCCACGCCTGGATTCAAACAAATCTTTTAGATCGTGATTGTCTTAGTCCACCATATTATATTAATGAGTAGCATAGCGGCTAACCTACGTCCACCTCCATCCGCTCCGCATATGGGGACTGAAAGCGTCTAGGAAGAATGACAAAGAATGCATGGCACGAATTGTAGCTCTAGAAGCTCCTCTAGACTCGTAGTTTCAGCACAATAGTGCAAAAAATAACAATCAACATCGGTGAAGATAATATTCACAGACATGGATAGTCGCGAGAGTACTTCAAGCCTGTGACTGTAAAACTGGGCATCAGAGAGTTGACCAAGGACACTCTGGAATTTCAATTTTTTTATACAGCAGATAGAAGGGCACTATAGTCATGGCAAAACAATTTGAAGGCTGTAAAGTTCTTCTTCGAAACCACACTAAAATCTCTACTACACAGTAAGTGTACATAAGACAAATCTTGATAAAAACACAGTGATTATAAAAAACGAGTGGGTTGGGGCCAGCGCTAAACTCCTCACTAACAAGTCACTCCATAAAGTATTCAAATTTTGTATGGAAAATTTTCAGCATTTTCATGAGATGAGTTTGTTCAATTATTTTTTTATTTAAATATTTTATTATGAAAACTTGATAATCCTTCAATGATATTTTATGAAAGTGATGTGTCTTTTGAAAAATTTGCAAATAAATATTTCAAATTTTAGGTTTCCTGAGGTTGGGGTCACTTTAAAATATTTGATGTTTAAAAAAATTGAGAAGCACTATTCAGATATCCTTCAAAATCTAATGGGGTCTAAGCGAGTATTAGATATTTGTATATTGCAAAATTTGAAAAGAATCGAATGAGTGCAATCGATAAAGTAAAATAAACACGCCGTACACAGCACACAGCACATAGCACACACACAGATACATTGTGATGAAACTTTCAGAATACAATATAGACCCTGTATACAAATCTCGCACATCTTGAGTTGACACTTTGTCAATATGTTAAGAGAATAAAATTCTCTTGAACAAATCGACAGTTGGACTATTTTAAATATTTGAGATGACTTTGCCATGTTTCTTTTTCCAAAATTGCCATACGAAAATGAACTTGCAAACTTGGACTGTGATTCTGACACGTTTGTGTTTTAGTTATCACCGTGTTTTTACTTAATAGGGCAGTGTATTCCTGAAAGGATTTACTACACACATCGTTTTTGCTTAATAGGGCAGTGTATTCCTGAAAGGATTTACTACACACATCGTTTTTGCTTAATAGGGCAGTGTATTCCTGAAAGGATTTACTACACACATCGTTTTTGCTCAATAGGGCAGTGTATTCCTGAAAGGATTTACTACACACATCGTTTTTGCTTAATAGGGCAGTGTATTCCTGAAAGGATTTACTACACACATCGTTTTTGCTTAATAGGGCAGTGTATTCCTGAAAGGATTTACTACACACATCGTTTTTGCTTAATAGGGCAGTGTATTCCTGAAAGGATTTACTACACACATCGTTTTTGCTTAATAGGGCAGTGTATTCCTGAAAGGATTTACTACACACATCGTTTTTGCTTAATAGGGCAGTGTATTCCTGAAAGGATTTACTACACACATCGTTTTTGCTTAATAGGGCAGTGTATTCCTGAAAGGATTTACTACACACATCTTTTGTTTGTTCTTTATGTTTATTTTTGTCTATGTTATTCTTTTTTATTTGTATGTATACCTAATATTTAAATTATGTATATATTTATTATTTATTTATTTTATTTATTTTAAATTCTTCCCGCCTACCCCTCTGTCTACCCCGTTCTCTCTGCCTACCCCGTAAGGGACATGGCGTGATGGTATGTATGAATGTATGTATAAATTCTTTACACTTGTTTTTTATTCTTTATGTGCGACCGACACCCGCTTCACTGGGAACATACCCGTGTAGGAGCGAGTAACAAAATGACATTTATTAATTAGTTTGTCACATCACAAATGTACCTTAAAAATAACACAAAATAACTCATAAACATCATAATAAATTTCAAGTTGCAGGTTATCATCAGCAATAATACAAAAATACATAAACAAATGTACCTTAAAAATAACACACAAAATAACTCATAAGATTCATAATAAATTTCAAATTGCAAGTCATCATCAGCAATAATACAAAAATACAGAAACAAATGTACTTACCTTAAAAATAACACATAAATAAGTTATATATGATATGGTTTGTGTTGCATTGCACCCCCCTGCTCATTAACTGGAATAAAATCTTACTATTATTATAATATTATCCTACCTTTGTACGTAGCAAGTGACCTCAGAGCATTGAGTGGAATGTCCGGAGATCCACACACCATCGCTTCAAGCTCCGACGCATTGAACAACGAGAGCAGAGGTCCGGGTACCACCCGGGATGCACCGTCTCTCAAGGCAGCCGCTTGCTCGTCAAATTCGTGAAGTCTGAAAGTTACAGAACAATGCAATCATTAATCTTGAAGTTAAATGGCGCCAAATGTGGGGCAAAATACTAAAAACGTAATAGGGAATGAAACGTTAGAGAAAATGGCGAATACAATTTCGTTGATGGGAAAATATTGATAAGTGGACTATCGTTTATTCAAATTCCATCACCAGTCATCATTCGTCCATTGCTAACATAGACCTCGCTTTTTCTCGATTTCCATGCTTCCCATCCCTAGCCACGCTGTGCCATTGACCTCCTGCCATTAGTTTTACATCATCAGACCATCTTGTTTGTATTCTGTCTAGGTTTCTGCGGCTATTTCTCGGTCGCCACTCCAGGTTTTCTCTCTCACATCCTTGTCATGATTGAGGATGGTGGCTATAGTCAATCGCTCTTTGTGTGTCACTGAATACCTTGGTGCAAACTTAAAAAGATCATTCCATCTAGTCAGTGAACAACCACAAGATGTTCGTCCTCCTACGCTGCCCATCACAAGCTTCTGGAAGCAACCCTGGTTCCCTCATGGCAATGTGTACAAAGCATTGAAGAATATGTCTGTAGCACATTGTTGACAGACATCCTTAACATTAAGCTCATCCAAAATGGACAAATTCAATTGTTCTCTTGACTGTCCATGGGATGAGCAACATTGACCTCAGCACCACATCTCCAAAGCTTTGTTTATTAAAAATATATTCCCCATTATTCATTGATAATATAACTCACCGATAATTGAGTGCGAGTGAAACATATTCGTGTCGGTTCTCCGGAGTGATCTTACGATATCTCCTAGACAAAGGAATGTCCCTCCCAGATGCCGACTGTGTAGAGAATGGCAACTCCAAAGATTGAAATTCCTGAAAATAAAGAAACAGTTATTATGTGTAATTGACCTATATTTTTTACATACACTTACCCATGACACTTATTAACCCAATTAAAACTTAATAAGACTTCCTCTTGTTGAGTGACTCAGCGACAAATTATATTTTATTTTATTTTATTCAATGTATACAAACAATAACTGGACAAAATATACAGGTGATACAAAATTAAATAAAAAATAATCATGCCCAGCATCACTTACATGTATACATTATTACCATTTCATATATTTATGTAGTGTAGGAGAAAAAAGAAAACAGTAAAAATCAGATATGTGATATGTGAGTGGGGAGTGTGTGTGTGGGTGTGTGTGTGTGTATGTGTGTGTGTGAACCTTTATGTGATGAACACAATTTATCAGCATGAGTATCTAGGATTATATTAGAGTACTTAATAATCTACTCTTTACCATAATCAATGGGGAGTTAAAAAGATCTTCATCACTAATGTTGGAGTTATAAAAATGGGAAGTGCGGTATATGAAAGAATTCTGTCTGGCATTAGTGTTTACTTATATATAACGAATTATATCAAAAGCAAACTATTATGTCTAATACCTTTCTGGGCAAATGGCGATAAGGCAGGAATTCAAAAGCTACAAAGAAAGCAAAACAGAATAATAAAAATGACCTATGGTATACACCATACATATACACCATCGAAATTACACCTATATACAAAAGAAACTTAACATACAAACATACATACACAATATGAAACATTAAAATTAATACATAAAATAAAAATGGGAAAAATAGAAGACCCTGAACTAAGACATACGCAAAGAATACAAATCCATAACTATAACACACGTACAAAAACATTACTTTGAAACTGAAAAAGCTACAAAAAAGATTGGATACGAAAGAATAATGTGCAAAGGACTATGCGACTACAGAAAAATTGAAAACCATGAACGAAAAGGCATTCCATCGGGAGTTGAAAACAAAACTGTACTAAGAACTGAACTAAAGTGTTGTTGCATATGACTAACTATTATATTACAATAATATTATTGTCATGAGCCAAGTGGCTCCTTTAATAATTATTTTAAATAAAAAAATAAAAAAAAATGGGGAGGTAAAGTAGGTCAGTCAGTCTAGTCGGTCTTGTTGGCAGTCTCAGAGTCAAGCGTTCTAGCAGATATTTTAAACATTGACATTAAACTTTGACAAGCAAGCCTACTTGTGCTAATTACTATTATTTCTGTATCTAAATTTTGTTTTGTTATGATGTGTATGTGATTAACTCATACGATAAATTAAGACGAGTAGGAAAAAGTACTTGCATACCTACGGACGGACAATATTTCGCGATGCACACAGAATTTTTAAAATATCGTTTTAATTGATATAATAATGGTAAAAAAAATCGAACAATGTAGACATATCATAAAAAAATCAAAGATACACAAAAGATCACATATACTCAATGAAATACGTCATGTGATCCTTCAGGCATTTGATGTAGATAAGGAATATGCGCCCATTGTGTTTTGGTAGGGATCAAAAAGATGAGTTTTAAACATTTAAACAATTTTATTAATTATTTGTCTACAATACAAATGAATTATATATTAACAGTTTCAAAGTGATGTCATATCAAATGACTCATTCAAATAAAATGATAATAATTATTGGACTCAAATGACTCATTCAAATAAAATGATAATAATGATTGGACTCAAATGACTCATTCAAATAAAATGATAATAATTATTGGACTCAAATGACTCATTCAAATAAAATGATAATAATTATTATTGGACTCAAATGATTCATTCAAATAAAATGATAATAATTATTGGACTCAAATGACTCATTCAAATAAAATGATAATAATTGTTGGACTCAAATGACTCATTCAAATAAAATGATAATAATTATTGGACTCAAATGACTTATTCAAATAAAATCATAATAATTATTGGACTCAAATGACTCATTCAAATAAAATGATAATAATTATTGGACTCAAATGACTCATTCAAATAAAATAATTGTTTTATGTGTCCTTTATTAATTGACTTTTAAAAGAAATATATAAACTCACAGTGTGGTCGGGTGGCATGTCCCTGATGCAGAGCAACGCCGGCAGGAAGCCAGCATCCACTTCTGCCAGGTCACGAGGTCGCAGCGCCTGGCCCCCAAGCTGCCTCCATACACCCTCCGCTAAGTGGAGACCTAGAGGGGATCCCGTTCGGATAGCGATGCCCATCAAAACACCTGCAAAATTAATGAGTTTTCTTTATTCCTAAATGTACAGTTACATGAATTCTTTATATGTGTATTCACTTGTGTATTCCTTAATGTATACTTGTATATGTGTGTGTGTGTGTGATGGTGTGTATGAGTGTGTGTGTGTGATGGTGTGTATGGGTGTGTGTGTGTGAGTATGTGTATGAAGAACCCTGATTGTGAGTGTGGAGCCGAGCAGACAAGACATATAGTGCAGGACTGCCGACTCAAAAAGTTCAATGGTGACCTATGGGCTGGTGCCAAGGCTTTAACCTACTTTTGTGACGCAATCCACACACGGACGAAAAAGTTTTACACCGGAGAGAGAAGAAGGCCAAACGAAAACTATACTTGTATTTTCTATAATGTATCAAAGCATATTCCTAAATGTATGTTTGTGTATTTCTTGATGTACATTTTCATACTGCATATTACATAATGTGCACTTCTCCCTGGTACTGCCCCAACTAGCTGCCTACGTATATTGTCTATTGGGGTCGGCTCTTCCCGTCCTCTGCAGTTCTGGATACTCTCTTCATGCAAGCCGTTTCTTTGTAGGATCTCAGAGCAATTGTTAATCCAGGTGTTCTTTGGTTTTCCTCTGGATGATAAATGAGGAAAATTAATATTTAAATCCTTATTTACGGTATAGTCTGGTGGTCTCTAGCTTGCTGTTTATATCAGTGACTCCCAGGCTACCACCAATCTGTGAACTCTTTCTTTAATCTTTAATTGATACTCCTACTGACCACCTAAACATTGGCATTTCCATGTCAAGATTTGTACACATACATATATTACATAAAGTGTATATACACAAAGGGAATAAGAAAGATAAATATTATTTTGATTATAACAAGATTATAACTTTTGATGGATGGAAGGAATGATACATATTGTGACAATTCCAGTTAAAGTGTACGTACCCAAAAATCTGTACATGTTTAAGCTGAGCACCGTTGAAGCGCTGGGGTCCAAGAGTAGACAGTCCCTGGAGGCACCCTGGTCCGCCCGTCCATTGGGAGTGCGGATGAGGAGTGGGGCAGCTCCGGTCTGCAGCTCTTCACACATCTCAGCTATAGACTCGCTGTAACCACCTCCGCAGTCGTCCACACTTTCTCCTAAAGACAAGACAAATCATTTTATTTTTAATTATAATAATTAATCTTTTATAAATATGTATATTGTCTGCGACATTCATAATATCCTTGTACTTGGCAAGTATTGTTGCTGTCGACTGCGGGTATAATATTTGGAATGACCGCTGTTTATATTTTTTTGTACTTGTTACTTGCCTTAGCACTTTGTTTATTTTCTTTTTTATAAATAACTAATGTTATTAACAAAATAATTTTGACTGTTTTTAAATTGGTATACCCACAGACAGGCAGTGTGTGCCTTGTGGGATTTTTGTGTACACTGTTGATTTATTGTGATTGATATTATGTTTATGTATATTGTATGTTAACCGTGTACCAAATCTTAAATAAATAAAATAAATATTGAAAAAGGACAATATGTCTCATGACAATAATTTTTATAGTTGTAATATGGTAGTCGCTGTTAATGAATAACACTTTACTTCAGTTCTTGATACAAAGTCTAGTTTTCAGTTATTCTGCAAATTTACTGTAGTGACAGAATCCACTACTGTAGTGACAGAATTCTTTCATATCCAACTTTTTTTGTACCTTTCAAAGTAATATTCTATGAATAAATGAGTCGTTTGAGATAAATATATATTTTCAACTATCTCCCAAACCAATCAAATGTAACATACAAAACAATGTGACCTCTACAGTTTTCAATGGCCTCAAACTGCACAACACAGATTGAGGTAATAGTTACCATGCCATCCAAGTGAATACTGGCAGAACACACTGCTCGAATACCCTTGACTTCAGGGCATGGGGCTACGAAAAGGGCACCAATACGAGACTTATTGTTCTCTCTACTTCAGTGGTTAAATTATCTCTCCCAAGAGTCATATTATGTCTATGGTATATATATAGTGGTCAACATTTTCTACTGGAAGCCAATAATTGCTTGTGTCAAAGTTTGTCACTATTTCTGTTTGTTTAAAACTAATTGTAGTTGATTATTATTATCAGTCAAAGTTATATGTCTGATGTTAAAAAGACTTATACTATCAACACTCATTAAGAGAGAGAGTCGTACAAGTAAATACTTAGATACAGTTTACATTAAGAGATAGTCATACAAGTAAATAATTAGATACAGTTTACATTAAGAGATAGTCATACAAGTAAATACTTAGATACAGTTTACATTAAGAGAGAGTCATACAAGTAAATACTTAGATACAGTTTACATTAAGAGAGTCATACAAGTAAATACTTAGATACAGTTTACATTAAGAGATAGTCATACAAGTAAATACTTAGATACAGTTTACATTAAGAGAGAGTCATACAAGTAAATACTTAGATACTGTTTACATTAAGAGAGTCACACAAGTAAATACTTAGATACAGTTTTCATTAAGAGAGAGTCATACAAGTAAATACTTAGATACAGTTTACATAAAGAGAGAGTCATACAAGTAAATACATAGATACAGTTTACATTTAGAGAGAGTCATACAAGCAAATAGTTATATACAGTTTACATATGATGGGAAGTCAACCACTCTGTTGAACAATAGCAATGTTACCACAGGTCAACTTAGCTTCAACTGTTGCCTATACAACTTCAATATAATGAACCCTTAGGTTAATGTTCCTCATGTGACAGAACTGACAGATTGATTTAGCTTTAAGGTATTTCAAAAAGTACTTACCCACAAATTTAACCTTCCACACGCGATGGGGCAGCGCGAGTGCCTCGTGAGTCAGCAGGGGCAGCCTCTGCACCATCTGGGAGAAGACAGAGCGAGAGTTGTGGAGGGCGGCAGAGGAAGATGACGCAGGGGGACCTCCCGTCCTACGACGTCCCAATCGACGCAGCTCAACTACAGGACCGTGCTGCCTGTCTCTGACCATTGTGCTCATTACAACCTAAAAACATATTATGTAATGATATAGTTAAAGCCGATTCTACCAAAAAATATACTAACATTTCCATACACATTGGTACAAATACATTTGCATACATATTGGTACAAGTATATATCCATACATATTGGTACAAGTACATTTCCATACACATTGGTACAAATACATTTTCATACAAAATATATCATGGCGGTATAGCTGTGTGAAAGAAAATGTTGTAAAGTGTTTTCTCTTATTACAATAAAATGATTATAACGCGTAATACAAGCTGATTTTCTTTCTTCCTCCACACCTTCTGCGAACAGGAATCATTATGAGACTAGAAATAAATAACAAAAAAGTATTACTGTAATATTGGAATATGTGAATGAGACAACATAGTATGAGAGAGATGAATGCAAAGTATAAATAGCCGCCAATGGTATGAGTGGGGCTCATTTAACTTGTTAGTTAGGTAGCCAGAATTTTTTTTTTTTATTTATTTATTTTTTTTTTTTTTTATTTATTTATTACCAAAAGACATATTTTTCATAAAAAAAAAATACATAGCAAAAAAGAAATTAATACATTTTATAATATGACTTCCTTCAAAAAGAGATATACTCGTGCTTTGAAGGGATTTGCAACTATTTACATAATATAGAACAAAAGCAAAGTAACAAAATAATCATAGTAACAAAAAAATACTTAAAAATAGACATATATATGTTATAATAAAAAAAAAACAAAATTTAAAAATCAATTACGATTAATAAAATAAGTGCATAATATCTACATATATAACAACAATGAATAAATAAAACCAGTTTTTATACACAAACCCTCTTTATATCTACATAAAATTTCTTTAGATCGATAATATCCGTATGTCTCTGCTCAGGCAACAGTTCGCTAAACCACTTAACGCCAAGATACGTATAGTGGTTTTGTGCGTAGGCCGTTCTTTTTTTGGTATATTTAGTATCACATTAAATCGATGAGTGGCTCTTATACAATCCGAAGCATGTACTCTATCGACGAAATACTCCCTGTAGATCTGCTTCAATGCATTTCTCTTATATATAGCATGCAGTGATGGGACATTTTATTATTATTATTATTATTAGTTAACAGGCAGGCAGCTATTGCTGATGGGCCTGTATCATGTGCTTATTTTTGTAATGTGCATCCAATCTGTTTTTAAATTGATTGAGTGTTCCAGCACTCACAACCTTATCCGGTAAACTATTCCAGGTATCCACCACCCTGTTGGTCAGGAAGTGTTTCCTTGGATTCAGGGAAAAGGATGTTTTATTCAGCTTTAAGTGATGTCCCCTCAGTGTGGTTGTGTATTGTGATTCAACAAGTTATCTATGTATAACACTACAGCACGTGATAATAGCCATGTAAAATTTTGTATGTCTCAATCATATCCCCACGGTTCCGGCGTTCCTGCAGAGTTGGGATTTTTAAAATTTGCAGCCTTTCTGAGTATTCCAGACCACCCATTCCAATTGGCAGTTTGGTTGCTCGTCTTTGCACTTTCTCAAGCAGTGTAATGTCCTTGATAAAGTAAGGATTCCATATTTGAAACCCATACTCCAGGATCGGCCTCACATAAGTTTTATATATTTCTAGGAAAACTTGTACACTTAGGTGGTGAAATGATTTCTTGATAAGATAAAGAGTACATTTGCCTCGGTAAAGAGGCTAGTCGTAGGGTAGTCTCTGGGTTTATTTAAAATTATTTTTAAGATACTCCGCTGGATGATATAAAGGGGTTCGAGGTTAGTTTTATAAGCACCACCCCACGCTATAATCCCATATTGCATGACAGATTGAGCAAGTGCAAAATATATATTTTTCATCGCAGCAATGTCCAAGAAAGTCCTCAATCGATAGAATACATAAAATAATTTCCTCATTTTACCAATCGTATTACTTATTTGCTCTTTCCACTTATTTTCTCTGTCAACATTAATACCCATATATTTTATGTTTTTTCATTAGGCAGAGCAAAACATTTATCATCATTACATTTATCAGATCCGGGACAGTTACTTGAATGTATTTTAATTAATATTTCCTCCGGAATAAGTTTCCTAGTTATTGCGAAAGGAACAACGCTAGTCTTAGTTGCGTTGAGAGACAACAGATATCGATCGAACCATGACTTTACAATATTTATTTCAAAACTAGCTATTTCGGTAGCTTCATCCTATGAATTAGCCGCAGTAATCATGACCGTGTCATCAGCAAAAGATATTATTTTGGATTTTAAGTCCAATTCTAGTAGTCCATTAACATATATTAAAAACAAAACAGGACCTAATACCGTTCCCTGCGGAACTCCAAAACGCAATGAAACTGGTTCACTGATCACTATTTTCAATTTCACGTGCTGTCTACGGCCATCTAAATAACTACACACCCACTAAACTGTGCAACCCGACATTCCTATATTCTTCAATTTTTGTATTAGTTTACTATGGCTAACATTGTCAAAGGCTTTCCGAAGGTCAACGAACACACCAAGACATTTTTTACCCTCATCAAGTGCTTCACTTACAACTGAAGTTAGTTTTGCCATAGCTTCACTAGAGCCTATGTTCTCTCTATACCCAAATTGATTTGAACTAAAAAGCTTGATCTTTTTTGTATAGTTTAAAATCTGTCTCTTTACTACCTTTTCATAGATCTTAGCTACGTTAGACGTGAGAGCAATTGGTCTGTAATTCGAGATATCCATAGGATCACCTGATTTAAAAACAGGGGTGATTTGTGTGGTTTTATAAATAGAAGGAAATATTCCATCTCTCATACTTATATTTATAATGAATGAAATCGGCTTAGCCAATAATGAAAGATTAGCTTTTAAAATCTCCACAGTAACACCATCAAATCCTGGTGCGGATCGTCCCCTCATATGCTTAATTATAGTCTCTATTTCTTGTGGGCTAGTCTCTTCATATTCATAAAAGTCACGTGGGCTCCTTTGGTTCTGATTGTCTTCATTGTTATCGTAGTCGCTTCTAATGCTTCGTGCAAGGTTTACACCGACCAAGCTAAAATACTCATTAAATATATCAGTGCACCGTTTTGGTTCCTTTTTTACATCTAGAATAGTTTCATTGTAAGATATTTGAGATATAGGTATTACTAGTTTTAGATCTCTTGTTTATTATTTCATTGATTGTACTCCATACTCTTTTAATATTTTGTCCAGCTTCATTTATTCTGCTAGAATAATATTCAGATTTTACCATTTTTATTGCATTTGTTAATACATTACGATATCTCTCTAGCGGCATGATCAGATGGATAACGAAGGGATATTTTGTATAATTTTTCTCTTTCTCTTATCGAGTTAAGTAATCCATGCATCATCCAGGGCTTAATTTTCCTATATTTAGATTTAATAATATTAGTATTCGCATCGTTTGCCACAATGGTAGATGTCTTTATATGTCTTTCCAATATTGAATGAAACGCAAGCTCACTCTCATCAGCACTAACCGCTTCGTACACTGACCACCATCTTTCAGATGCCAGCAGCTTGCAAATAGAATCCATATCAACTCTTAATCTTTTTGGTTTCTCTGTGTTCTCGTCATTAGCAGAGCGTATCCCTTTAATTCGAAAAACAAATATAACAGTATGATGGTCCGTAATGTCGTTTTTCCAGTATATTGATGTAACATTTTCAATTTTATTTAATGCCATTTATTCATATTTATTTATATCCAATTTTATTTAATGCCAAATATATATTATACTGTGATTACATACAACATTAATTAATCATCTCTCGACACAATATGTCACCAATTACCTTTCTGAAGACAGCTTCCTTGGACTGGTACGGCATTAAGGATCTCAGTTTCTCTATGGTTTTGGTGGTCATCATAGATATTATAGGAATTATCATTTCGGCAGCTTGATGCAGGAGAACCTGTTTACAATAATATATAATATATTAGGTTACATTCATTTTGCACAACAGAAATACAAGACTGGTTTAATAATACTAGTTGCATGTAACACATGAGATAAAACTGTCGATAGCGATAGTATGTATAGTTGAAGAATAAGATTCAAACTGTAAACCCATAAATTTAAATTATTGAATATTTTAAGGTATTTAGTTTTCTATATAACACATGTAGGTATGTATGTCAAGATAGAACAGTATGGAGGTCAGTTCTTTTTTCCTACCCAGAATATGAAAACAACATGATGGTTCTGTATGTATGTTTGGAGATTAAGTATTAAATTATTGAGTCTTCTTACATATTGTGTATAGGCGACTGCCATACAAATTGTATGAAGCGATGTCGTCACTAAATTCAATTTTTATAAAAATTGTCAAAAAAAATTTGAGACGTACTACTACAATGTTAATTTTTCGAATAGAAAATTAAATTATCTAGTTGGGGTGTGTCGGCTTTTTTCGATATTTTTAAAAACTTTGGAAATATAGGCAGTTAAACACATAAATTTATCTTAAATGTTTGAGAAATTTTGAATCTTGAACTTGGTACTTTTTTTTGTTTACTGGCAATTCACCCTAGAGAATTACATTCTTTTGAACTAATCGACAGTTGGATAATATTTTTTTAGCAGCGAAAATACTGTGGGAGAAGGCTTGCCAAGATTTAGTGCTGACACATAGTACAGTTGAGGACCTTGGGCAGGCCCCAAATGGACATTGGATCCATACGCTCATTGAATCCCCTGCGAGTCCTAAACTTCCTAAGAGGGCTAGGACTCGAGGGGATGCTGTAACAGGAAACCCGGTAAGCAAGTAGGGGGGAGCGCAAAAGATCCTAAGGGTCGCAGTGCATAAGAACACCCTCTAATAATAATAATAATAATAATAATAGTACAGTTGAGAGCAAGCGTTCTTCTTGGCTGTTCTTGGAGTTTATTGGCACTCCAATCTAGAGGCCACATTTCATTCATTCATTCATAACATCATAGCATATCCTACCTGGGACTTTCATCATTTAAAAGGAAACACGACACATGCTGCGTGTATATAACCCCATACACACCAGTCTCGTCTCACTTAAAAAGGCACTACATTCGAAATGAGGGGATGAAATTTGTCTCTTGTATTACCATTAATTTAAAATAAATATAATATGATAATCTTACCAGTCGGTTGAGCAGTGCCCCCGGGGGCAAGGAGTGCAGGAGATGAAGCTCCAGCGGAGGGGACGCAGGCGTGCGTGGGGCCCGAGCCGTCTCCCGACACAGCGCCACCGTGTGAGCTGAACCACAAGCCACCATACTAATCTTCTTACCCTGGAATATTTAAACCAACAATTATACTATTGATCGACACTAATTTTGAATGCGATAAAGCGAGACAGGTATACCTACATCTGTTTGGTCATTTATAAATGATTTATTTATGATATTGTGTGCATGTTTCAACAATATTTTGTGTATATTGTGAGCAAACGAAGGACAGTTAATATTTTTGATTTGTGACTAATATGGATACCTTTCATGCTGTTTTACATTTTTTTTATTCATTTCTTTATCACACCATTTAAATAATCATCATTAAAAATAGATAACTGCTGCCCAACTAGGTATACCTGTTCTAGGGCTAGCAGTGTACACATATAATTATAATATTTCACAGGAAACATATAGGTTGTACCTATTTGCATTTTTTTTTAAAGTATCTAAGCAATATAAACTTACATAACCATTCTACACAGATTAAAAAATGGAATTCAAGTCATCATGATATGCATATACATATTGTGTATGTAGGTATCTTGTAATTTTTATTTGTTAACTAGTTGCATGTAACACATGAGATCCAACTGTCGATAGCGATAGTATGTATAGTTGAAGAATAAGTACCAAACTATAATCCCACAAATTATTTAATATTTTAAGATATTTGATTTTCTATACAACACATGTACCTACATATGTATGTATGTCAAGATAGGATAGTATGGAGGTCAGTCCTTTGATCCTACCCAGAATATGAAAACTGCATGATGGTATGTATGTATGTTTGGAGATTAGTATCAAACAATTACGTCTTCTTAGATATTGTGTGTAGGCGATTGCCATACAAATTGTATGAAGCAATGTCGTCACTAAATTCAATTTTTATAAAAATTATTAAAAAAAATTTGAGATGTGCTAATACAATATTAATATTTTTTATAGAAAATTAAATTATCTAGTTGGGGTGTTTCGGCTTATTTTGATATTTAAAACGAGTGGGTTGTGGCCAACACTAAACTCTCCACACCACAAATATTGACAATGAAATATTTTATTCATTCTAAATTTTACTACCAGGAATATAAATTTTCTAACGATAGTATATTTTCATGTTAAGATAGACAAACTATTAATGCCGTATAGTGAAGAATGCTTATGTTGTATGAAATATTTTAAAAAAAGCAGATAAATTTTGTTCTAAAGAACGCGAGAGCATTTTCCAAATTTGGAGAGGTGATATCATATGAAGAATTTTTTTGTTATTTATGGAAAGCTAATCAGTTCTATGTTCAAGCTCTTTACATTATAACATGAAATCAAATTACTGAACTTTTCCATACATAGAAATTTATCTAATTACATTTTTATTCATACTAAATGTTACTACCAGGAATATAAATTTTCTTCCGATAGTATATTTTTATGTTAAGATAAACAAACTATTAATGCAGTAAAGTGAAGAATGCTTATGTTGTATGAAATATTTTAAAAAAAGCAGATAAATTTTGATTTAAAGAACGCGAGAGCATTTTCAAAATTTTGACACGTGATATCATATGAAGATTTTTTTGTTATTTATGGAAAGCTAATCAGTTCTATGTTCAAGCTCTTTACATTATAACATGAAATCAAATTACTGAACGTTTCCATACATAGAAATTTATCTAATTACATTTTTATTCATACTAAATGTTACTATCAGGAATATAAATTTTCTTCCGATAGTATATTTTTATGTTAAGATAGACAAACTATTAATGCAGTATAGTGAAGAATGCTTATGTTGTATGAAATATTTTTAAAAAAGCAGATAAATTTTGATTTAAAGAACGCGAGAGCATTTTCAAAATTTTGACACGTGATATCATATGAAGATTTTTTTGTTATTTATGGAAAGCTAATCAGTTCTATGTTCAAGCTCTTTACATTATAACATGAAATCAAATTACTGAACGTTTCCATACATAGAAATTTATCTAATTACATTTTTATTCATACTAAATGTTACTATCAGGAATATAAATTTTCTTCCGATTGTATATTTTTATGTTAAGATAGACAAACTATTAATGCAGTATAGTGAAGAATCCTTATGTTGTATGAAATATTTTAAAAAAAGCAGATAAATTTTGATTTAAAGAACGCGAGAGCATTTTCAAAATTTTGACACGTGATATCATATGAAGATTTTTTTGTTATTTATGGAAAGCTAATCAGTTCTATGTTCAAGCTCTTTACATTATAACATGAAATCAAATTACTGAACTTTTCCATACATAGAAATTTATCTAATTACATTTTTATTCATACTAAATGTTACTACCAGGAATATAAATTTTCTTCCGATAGTATATTTTTATGTTAAGATAAACAAACTATTAATGCAGTATAGTGAAGAATGCTTATGTTGTATGAAATATTTTAAAAAAAGCAGATAAATTTTGATTTAAAGAACGCGAGAGCTTTTTCAAAATTTTGACACGTGATATCATATGAAGATTTTTTTGTTATTTATGGAAAGCTAATCAGTTCTATGTTCAAGCTCTTTACATTATAACATGAAATCAAATTACTGAACGTTTCCATACATAGAAATTTATCTAATTACATTTTTATTCATACTAAATGTTACTATCAGGAATATAAATTTTCTTCCGATAGTATATTTTTATGTTAAGATAGACAAACTATTAATGCAGTATAGGGAAGAATGCTTATGTTGTATGAAATATTTTAAAAAAAGCAGATAAATTTTGTTCTAAAGAACGCGAGAGCATTTTCCAAATTTTGACAGGTGATATCATATGAAGATTTTTTTTGTTATTTATGGAAAGCTAATCAGTTCTATGTTCAAGCTCTTTACATTTTAACATGAAATCAAATTACTGAACTTTTCCATACATAGAAATTTATCTAATTACTTTTTTATTCATACTAAATGTTACTATCAGGAATGTAAATTTTCTTCCGATAGTATATTTTTATGTTAAGATAAACAAACTATTAATGCAGTATAGTGAAGAATGCTTATGTTGTATGAAATATTTTAAAAAAAGCAGATAAATTTTGTTTTAAAGAACGCAAGAGTATTTTCCAAAATTTGACAGGTGATATCATATGAAGAATTTTTTTGTTATTTATGGAAAGCTAATCAGTTCTATGTTCAAGCTCTTTACATTATAACATGAAATCAAATTACTGAACGTTTCCATACATAGAAATTTATCTAATTACATTTTTATTCATACTAAGGAATATAAATTTTCTTCCGATAGTATATTTTTATGTTAAGATAGACAAACTATTAATGCAGTATAGTGAAGAATGCTTATGTTGTATGAAATATTTTTAAAAAAGCAGATAAATTTTGATTTAAAGAACGCGAGAGCATTTTCAAAATTTTGACACGTGATATCATATGAAGATTTTTTTGTTATTTATGGAAAGCTAATCAGTTCTATGTTCAAGCTCTTTACATTATAACATGAAATCAAATTACTGAACGTTTCCATACATAGAAATTTATCTAATTACATTTTTATTCATACTAAATGTTACTATCAGGAATATAAATTTTCTTCCGATAGTATATTTTTATGTTAAGATAGACAAACTATTAATGCAGTATAGTGAAGAATGCTTATGTTGTATGAAATATTTTTAAAAAAGCAGATAAATTTTGATTTAAAGAACGCGAGAGCATTTTCAAAATTTTGACACGTGATATCATATGAAGATTTTTTTGTTATTTATGGAAAGCTAATCAGTTCTATGTTCAAGCTCTTTACATTATAACATGAAATCAAATTACTGAACGTTTCCATACATAGAAATTTATCTAATTACATTTTTATTCATACTAAATGTTACTATCAGGAATATAAATTTTCTTCCGATAGTATATTTTTATGTTAAGATAAACAAACTATTAATGCAGTATAGTGAAGAATCCTTATGTTGTATGAAATATTTTAAAAAAAGCAGATAAATTTTGATTTAAAGAACGCGAGAGCATTTTCAAAATTTTGACACGTGATATCATATGAAGATTTTTTTGTTATTTATGGAAAGCTAATCAGTTCTATGTTCAAGCTCTTTACATTATAACATGAAATCAAATTACTGAACGTTTCCATACATAGAAATTTATCTAATTACATTTTTATTCATACTAAATGTTACTATCAGGAATATAAATTTTCTTCCGATAGTATATTTTTATGTTAAGATAAACAAACTATTAATGCAGTATAGTGAAGAATCCTTATGTTGTATGAAATATTTTAAAAAAAGCAGATAAATTTTGTTTTAAAGAACGCGAGAGCATTTTCAAAATTTTGACACGCGATATTATATGAAGAATTTTTTTGTTATTTATGGAAAGCTAATCAGTTCTATGTTCAAGCTCTTTACATAATAACATGAAATCAAATTACTGAACGTTTCCATACATAGAAATTTATCTAATTACATTTTTATTCATACTAAATGTTACTATCAGGAATATAAATTTTCTTCCGATAGTATATTTTTATGTTAAGATAGACAAACTATTAATGCAGTATAGGGAAGAATGCTTATGTTGTATGAAATATTTTAAAAAAAGCAGATAAATTTTGTTCTAAATAACGCGAGAGCATTTTCCAAATTTTGACAGGTGATATCATATGAAGATTTTTTTTGTTATTTATGGAAAGCTATTCAGTTCTATGTTCAAGCTCTTTACATTATAACATGAAATCAAATTACTGAACTTTTCCATACATAGAAATTTATCTAATTACATTTTTATTCATACTAAATGTTACTATCAGGAATGTAAATTTTCTTCCGATAGTATATTTTTATGTGAAGATAAACAAACTATTAATGCAGTATAGTGAAGAATGCTTATGTTGTATGAAATATTTTAAAAAAAGCAGATAAATTTTGTTCTAAAGAACGCGAGAGCATTTTCCAAATTTTGACAGGTGATATCATATGAATATTTTTTTTGTTGTTTATGGAAAGCTAATCAGTTCTATGTTCAAGCTTTTTACATTATAACATGAAATCAAATTACTGAACTTTTCCATACATAGAAATTTATCTAATTACATTTTTATTCATACTAAACGTTACTATCAGGAATATAAATTTTCTTCCGATAGTATATTTTTATGTTAAGATAAACAAACTATTAATGCAGTATAGTGAAGAATGCTTATGTTGTATGAAATATTTAAAAAAAAGCAGATAAATTTTGTTCTAAAGAACGCGAGAGCATTTTCCAAATTTTGACAGGTGATATCATATGAAGTTTTTTTTTGTTATTTATGGAAAGCTAATCAGTTCTATGTTCAAGCTCTTTACATTATAACATGAAATCAAATTACTGAACTTTTCCATACATAGAAATTTATCTAATTACATTTTTATTCATACTAAATGTTACTATCAGGAATATAAATTTTCTTCCGATAGTATATTTTTATGTTAAGATAAACAAACTATTAATGCAGTATAGTGAAGAATGCTTATGTTGTATGAAATATTTTAAAAAAAGCAGATAAATTTTGTTTTAAAGAACGCGAAGGCATTTTCAAAATTTTGACACGTGATATTATATGAAGATTTTTTTTTGATTTATGGAAAGCTAATCAGTTCTATGTTCAAGTTCTTTACATTATAACATGAAATCAAATTACTGAACGTTTCCATACATAGAAATTTATCTAATTACATTTTTATTCATACTAAATGTTACTATCAGGAATATAAATTTTCTTCCGATAGTATATTTTTATGCTAAGATAAACAAACTATTAATGCAGTATAGTGAAGAATGCTTATGTTGTATGAAATATTTTAAAAAAAGAAGATAAATTTTATTCTAAAGAACGCGAGAGCATTTTCCAAATTTTGACAGGTGATATCATATGAAGATTTTTTTTGTTATTTATGGAAAGCTAATCAGTTCTATGTTCAAGCTCTTTACATTATAACATGAAATCAAATTACTGAACGTTTCCATAAATAGAAATTTATCTAATTACATTTTTATTCATACTAAATGTTACTAACAGGAATATAAATTTTCTTCCGATAGTATATTTTTATGTTAAGATAGACAAACTATTAATGCAGTATAGTGAAGACTGCTTATGTTGTATGAAAAATTTTAAAAAAAGCAGATAAATTTTGTTTCAAAGAGCGTTAGAGCATTTTGACAATGTTGACACGTGATATCATATGAAGAAATTTTATGATATCTATGAAAAGCTAATCAGTTCTAAGTTCAAGCTATTAATATTCTTATATCAATATGAAATCAATGAACTGAACATTGCCAAATATAAAAAAATTCTCTTGTTACATATAAGTTTCATACAAATATCCATTAAATAAAATATAATTTTTGAAACCGTTGAATATTTTTCTTTTAACATTGACCAACTTTGAATACAATTTTATGAAGATTCTTGGTGTTGTATAAATAGTTGAAACCAAATTAAAATATCTCTAATTTCCAGGTCGTGAGAGCATTTTTTCAGTTTTAATAGATGAAATCATAAAGAAACATTGGGAAAAAATGAACCGTTGTCTATGGAAAACTAATCAGCTCTAAGTTTATGGACTTAACACATGTGATATCAATATGAAGTCAATCGGACTTATAGTTTGGGCTGCAGAGAGGACACAAAAAAAAAACAACGTAAATGATGAATTCATAGAGAAGAAATCAAAAGTTGTCTATGGAAAACTAATCAGCTCTAGGTCTTTGCACTTTACACATATGATGTTAATATGAAGTCGATCAGACTTATAGTTTGGGCTGTAGAGAGGACACAAAAAAGATAAAAGCTACGGCGTACGGCGTACGGCGTACAGCGTATACGCCATACACACAAACACATCACGACGAAACTCATAGTGTGCATTCTCTACATGATACCCATTGAGAAATTGATGTAAAAAAAATACGCTTAAATTTTGCGAAATCATGACTCTCCCCTATTCCATAGTGTGGAGAGTAAAAAAATGGAAATAAAGGCAGTTAAACTCATAAATTTATCAAAAAAAAATATTTTTCTTAATAAAAAATGATGGTTTCTGAGATACATGGAAAAATAAACCAAAATTTCAAAAGTTGATAACCCCTGACTGAAACAAAAATTTTCAGTCAGTTTTGTAGGTTTATAAGTGTTTATATATTTTGAAATTTTGGGATCTGTAAATTGAGTGGATCAAAAGTTATAAGGGGGGGACAGACACACAGACACACAAAACTCACATAAAATGTTCTACTCCGAATTCTGAGTAAATCCATGTATGGGAACATATATGCTGCGAGGCCTCTAGTTGGTGTTATTAGCATGCAAAAAGTCCACTACACCATACAAAATTTTCCTTCGTACACGCATCTTGGCTTAATAATGTCGATTCATTCAGAGAATTGAACTATCATGAACAAATCGACAGTTGGATTACACAGATAATCTGAAATAGTATATCTTGGGAATACTGAACTGACAGAGCATAGATGTGATCCTTCAGTCATATCTTTATTCAGTCGAGTCTCAGATCAAATCAAGACAGCACAAAATTTATAAAACAATTAGGATTTTTTGCGAAAAAGGAAAGAAAAAAAATAAAAATTATATAAATCATGTCCTTTTGCACAACGCACGCACCCAATAACAAGTTGCCACATTCTGGAAACTTACGATGTTTATTGTCTCACAGATCCAGACTAAAAATACAATTAAAAACTGTGTCTCCACCGGGAATCGAACCCGGGACCCTTGGATCAGCAGTCAGATACCAAACCAACTAAGCCACGAAGGGCGACTTTAAATAGATAAACTCAGTTATGTAATTATTTTTAATGATAATCATCTAAAATATTTATAGGTTTTATTACCCTGTTTATTTCACCAATAAATAAAATAAATAAGAAATAAACCTCTCGTCGAAAAAATTTGTGTTATAAAGAGAATGTTGTTTGTAAAAACGAGGATAAGACTGTAGTACCTGTAGAGCTAGCACCGGTCTTGGCCTCTGTGCCGCTGCCGTTGTTCCGTCTCCCAACTGTCCCTCGTCGTTGTCTCCCCAAGTGAACACTTCCCCGGTGTCACTACACGCTACGCAGTGGAGTGAACCTGAACATTATATAAAATTCACACATTACTCACTGTATATTGCACCAAGTACATACAAGTATACCACTCCTGCCTGCCATAGAGAGAGTCATAGGTCCGAATGCAGAGTCCTACCTAAATACTAACCATGTTTTCATTGCACAGTCGCTCACTTAAGTTAGGAGATCACGTGACTTCCTAACTGGAGGATGCTACCAAGTTCACGTATGAGACATTGTATTGCAGAGACATATCTAAATACTTAGTATAAGCATGTTGGCGTAAACTAACATTTGCGAACTGTCAAAAAGTAAGGTTGATAGCGAGGAACCTTACGAGTGATTTAATAATATAATACAAGATGTTTTTGATGGATGAAGATTTTAGCAACTTCGACAAATATGTATTTGGTAATTTTGTTAAATCAAATATCAGAGTATTCAGCAATCCATAAGAGATGCCGAAAATTCGCTGGAATTTCACAAAAATCGTGACATCGAGCTGTCAGTGTGAGCTTAGTTACATGTGTTTGTGTTGTTATGACAAAAAAACATTTTGAACGTCAGTCTTAACCCATAGAAAGCTATCTATCTCTTTTATTCATACACAATCATGTGAAATGCTACGCCATCGACCTTAAGTTTGTTGTAGCATTTAGTTAGTGATGTCTCTGCAACGCAATTGCTAACTTAAGAATACTAAATACTCCAGTGAGGTTAGGAGTTACTATTTAGGTACCTAGGACTGCGCATTTGGATCCTAGTCATACAACAAAATACTTAGATACAGTTTACATATGATGGTGAGTCAACCACTCTGAGCTTAATAATTACGAAATCATGACTCCACTATTCCATAGTAGTGGAAGGTAATACACAATAAAAAAATGAAGGGAAGAGGAGAGGAAGGAACAAAGATATGATGAGGAGACAAATTGAATTGTTATATGTAAGGAAATGATTCGTCAGATTTCTTTTAAAAGCGGCCAGTGTTGATGAAACTAAATGTGATGAATAATAATGATGTTGGTGAATAATTAAAAAAATATGCAACAAAGAAATAAAGAAAACATTTATAGATGGTTAGTACAAAAGGTAAGTATGTAGAGTCACTCACCAGTAGCTATGGACACAATCCTGTATCCTTGGAGGGCATGCACCTTACGTGGCCTCCTCACATGGTCTGCACTGCCGTGACCAAGACGATGGTAGTCACCCTTGCCCCTAATATTACAAATCAAACATGTTATTGCAATAAAAACATCAATTTAATCGCTAACTTTGGCTTTATGATTTTGCCCCAATAAAAATTAAAACGGCAACAATTAAGGCAGGAAAAAAATATAAATATGGTTGGACGTCCTTGATTTAATGTGTCTCATTTCATTTAATGTTCCGATTACCCGTACATGACAAACACAGGCTTCACTATTTTTTATCATAAAATCTAGTAATAATTATTATACTCACTCGCCTATTCTGAGATAACATAGACTTTGTAATGAGTTTGGCTCTGTTGATGTCTTTTGCTGTTCAATACATTAATATAAAGAGAGACTTTTAAAGGTTGTATAACATTTTTCTATTCATTTTTTACTTAATCCTTTGCTTGTTTTTTCTTTAGTTTTATTTTTATTGTATGTTACAACCTATATATTTTGTAAATTTATAATTTTTTTTGTTGTTGTTATATATGCCTATTTATTATTAGGTGTGTATGTATTTTGCTTCGTGGTTCATGAACATATCGATACCTCCTACGTAAACTACCGTAAGTGCAAAAAGTTAAATTTAGAGGAGAGCAGTTTAAAGTATCAAATGTTTACAGGAAACACAAATCTTAACATATTGCGTTCATATTGATTACGAGTTATAAAAAAAATATTATCTAAAATTTACCATTTAAATAATTTCAACAGAGTCAATATTTTCAGGAAAATGCTACACTAGCGTCACAGAATTCTCTGCGTTTTTTCTGCGTAAACAATAGTATTTGTTTATACCGTACTACACGTCGTTCTAAATTTTAGATACAATATTTTAAGTTTGCAAGAAACATATTTGTAGGACGTTTTGAATTTTTTTTGTTCGTGTTTTTGATAGATTGATGCAAAAGGAACCCAAATATGTAAAAAACTCAAAATTGCAAAATGTGGCTTATGGTAGTTTACGTAGGAGGTATCGATATGTTTAATAATTTGTAAATGTGTATGTAAAAGCCCATTTAGGGCGTTTATATAAATAAATAAATACATAGCTTGATAAATAAGGAACAAAATAAATACGAGATCAAAAGTATTTGACAGAATTATGTGATATAATAATTATTTTAATGGAATATGCCGTGTGAGACAGTGACCATCTGGAGACGAGGTGCATCAACGCTGGGTTTGAAGTGAGTGGATAAGTTTCCATTTTATCTGACTAATGAATGCCTAATACAATACAACTATGAGAAAAACCCGATAATATTGTTGCGTTACTAACCAAGTGTAGACACTGCCCGATCTTGTCAGTGCAACGGAGAACTGAGATCCACACTCCACCCTGGCCACACCCAGTCCAGCTAGAGACTCTATCCTCAGAGGGACTTTGCAGTTGTCAGAACCACCGCGACCTGGAAATTATTTCACATACAATTAATTGTACATTGACTGCTTTTTAGATATTTATTAAGGCTGCATAGGCACTGATTTTTAACTTTTACCCCACTTTTCAACTGAAGTAGAAACGGTAGTTTTCGTACCGCCATATTTTTTTATAACTTTGCAATTTTTTTTCTCTCGCTCTCGAGCTCTCGCAATGTACATGTCCGTCAGCTGGAGTCTTGTCAAAATGAATGAACGCCTAACCTTAGTAACCGTAGAGTAAATCTGTATATAGAATATATATGCTGCGAAGCCTCTAAGTTGGTGTTTTTCAACTTCAAAGTTGGAAAAGCCATGAAAAATATAGACCGTGTATACAGATCTCGCATACCCTGGCTTGAAATTTTGTCAATATGTTAAGAGAACAAAGTTCTCTCGAACAAATCAACAGTTGAATTAGTTGTATGTATTGATATAGTGAAGATGTGCACTAACCCAATTTTCCATAATCTCCATCTCCCCACGACCAGACATTGTCGTCGTCCGTGACGCACAGAGTCTGAGCATCTCCTGAGCCACAGGCCACGTCCACAACTCGATAGCCGACCAAAGCTTCAACCTGGATACAAAATTATGTTTATAACAATATAACTGTTTAATTAATTTATTAATACCAGCACGGTGTGAGTGTGCAGTACCTAAAAAGGCACTACATTCAGAATGTGTGATGGTGAACCTCATTGCATAACTATGTGAGATGTTATTGTTGCCTGTTGTATTTTTAATTAACCAGTTTTTAAAGGACACCTAAAAATATGTCAAAAGAAAATAGTGGAAATACTATTCGAAGAATATTAAATATTTTTTGGAAAAGGGGTGTTATTATTGTAGAAAAACAGTGATAATCGCGTAAGATTATGAAAAAGGGGTGTTAAAATTGTAAAAAGCGGTGTTATTATTCGCTTTAGTTTTTGAAATAGGGGTGTTATTTTTGTATAAAAGCAGTGTTATTGTTGTAAAAAAGCGGTGTCACTGTTTTAGAAAAGCGATGTTATAATTTGCGATTATTCATGGGAAAGAGCTGTTGTTTTTGTAGAAAAGCAGTATTATTATACACGTTAGTTTATGGAAAAGGAATATAATTTTTGTCAAAAAACGCTCATATTTTTGAAGAAAAGCATTGATATTATTCTCTTTATTTTTGGAATAGGTGTATAATTTTTGTAGAAAATCAGTGTTATTATTAGCGTTAGTATTTGGAAAAGGGGTGTAATTTTTATAGAAAAGCAGTGTTATTTTTGTAGAAAAGCGATGTTATTATTCGCGTTAGATTTTGGAAGAGGGTTGTTAATATTTGTAGTAAAGTAGTGTATTTGTTGTAGAAAAGCAATGTTATTATTGAAGTAGAGCGGTGTTATAATTCGTGTTAGTTTTCGGAAAAGGGGTGTTATTTTTGTAGAAAAGTAGTGTTATTTTTGTAGAAAAGCTGTGTTCAAATCGCGTTAGTATTCGGAAAAGCTGTGTTATTGTTATAGAAAAGCAGCGTTATTACTGGTATTAGTTTTTGGAAAAGGGGTGTTACTTTTGAAAAAAGCGGTGTTATTGTTGTATAAAATAAGTGTTATCATTCGCGTTAGTTTTTGGAAAAGGGTATTTTTTGTAGTAAAACAGTGTTATTTTTGTAGAATAGCAGTGTTATTATTGGCGTTAGTTTTTGGAAAAGGGTGTTATTTTTGTAGGAAAGTGGCGTTATTGTTGTACATGAGCGGTTTTATTATTCGCGTAACTTTTTGGTAATGGTGTGTTATTTTTGTAAAAAAAGCAGTGTTATTATTGGAAAAGGTGTGTTATTTTTGTAGTAAAGTAGTGTTATTGTTGTCGAAAAGCGATGTTATTAGTGAAGTTGAGGGGTGTTATAATTCGCGTTAGTTTTCGGAAAAGGGGTGTTTTTTTTAGAAAAATTGTGGTCAATTCGCGCTAGTTTTCGGAAAAGGGTGTTATTTTTGTAGTAAAGCAGTGTTACTTTTGTAGAATAACAGTGTTTTTATTGGCGTTAGTTTTCGGAAAAGAGGTAATTATTTTTGTAGAAAAGCAGTGTTCCATTCGCGATAATTTTCGGAATAGGGTATAATTTTTTTAGAAAAGCAGTGTTATTTTTGTAGAATTTTATTGTTATTATTTGCGTTAGTATTTGGAAAAGGAGTGTTATTTTTGTTGAATAGCAGTGTTATTATTAGCGTTAGTTTTCGGAAAAGACGGTGTAAATTTTGTAGAAAAGCTGTGTTCAATTCGCGTTAGTTTTCGGAAAAGGGTGTTATTTTTGTAGTAAAGCAGTGTTATTTTTGTAGAATAGCAGTGTTATTATTGGCGTTAGTTTTCGGAAAAGGGTATTTTTTTGTAGTAAAACAGTGTTATTTTTGTAGAATAGCAGTGTTATTATTGGCGTTAGTTTTCGGATAAGAGATAATTATTTTTGTACAAAAGCAGTGTTCTATTCGCGATAATTTTCGGAATAGGGTGTTATTTTTGTAGAATAGCAATGTTATTATTGGCGTTAGTTTTCGGATAAGAGATAATTATTTTTGTACAAAAGCAGTGTTCTATTCGCGATAATTTTCGGAATAGGGTGTTATTTTTGTAGAATAGCAATGTTATTATTGGCGTTAGTTTTCGGATAAGAGATAATTATTTTTGTACAAAAGCAGTGTTCTATTCACGATAATTTTCGGAATAGGGTGTTATTTTTGTAGAATAGCAATGTTATTATTCGCGAAAGTAGTGATACTGTTGTTATTCGTGTTAGTTTGTGGAAAAGGGGTGTTATATTTGTAGTAAAGTTGTGATATTGTTTTAGAAAAGCGGTGTTAATATTCGCGTTAGTTTTTGGAAAAGTGGCGTTATTTTTGTAGTAAAGCAGTGTTATTTTTGTAGAATAGCATTGTCATTATTCGCGTTAGTTTTTGGAAAAGGGGTTTTATATTTGTAATAAAGAAGTGATATTGTTGTAGAAAAGCGGTGTTAATATTCGCGTCAGTTTTTTGAAAAGGGGTGTTATTTTTATAGAAAAGTGGTGTTATGAGCGATGTACATGAGCGGTTTTATTATTCGCGTAACTTTTTGGTAATGGAGTATTATTTTTGTAGAAGTTCGGGGTTCTTATTCGCATTAGTTTTTGGATAAGGGTTGTTCCTAGTATAGAAAAGCGGTGTTATTATACGCCTTAGCGCTTTTGGAAATGGGGTGTAATTATTGCAGAAAAGCAGTGTTATTATTCGCCTTAGTTTTTGGAAATGGGGTGTAAGTTTTGTAGAAAAGAAGTGTTATTATGCCCGTTAATTTTTGGAAAAGCGGTTTTATTTTGAAGAAAAGGAGTGTTCTTATTCACGCTAGTATTTGTAAAAAACGGGGTTATTATTGTAAAAAAGCGGTGTTATTATTCGTGGTAGTGTTTGGAAAGGGGTGGTTATTTTTGTAAAAAAGCAATGTTATTAAACGCGTTAGTAAAAAGGGGCGTTATATTTGTAGAAAAGAGGTAATAATTTTGTAGAATAGCAGTGTTCTATTCGCGATAGTTTTCGGAAAAGGGGTGTTCCTAGTATAGAAAAGCGGTGTTATTGTTGTAGAAAAACGGTGTTATTATTCGCCTTAGTTTTTGGAAATGTGGTGTTATTATTGTAGAAAAGCAGTGTTATTAATCGCCTTAGTTTTTGGAAAAGGGGTGTAATTTTTGTAGAAAAGCGGTGTTATTATTCGCGATAGTTTTTGGATAAGGGGTGTGCCTAGTATAGAATAGCGGTGTTATTGTTGTAGAAATACGGTGTTATTATACGCCTTAGTTTTTAGAAATGGGGTGTAATTATTGTAGAAAAGCAGTGTAATTATTCGCCTTGGTTTTTGGAAATGGGGTGTAATTTTTGTAGAAAAGCAGTGTAATTATTCGCCTTGGTTTTTGGAAAAGGAGTGTTATTTTTGTAGAAAAGCGGGTGTTATTATTTGCGTTAGTTTTGGAAAAGGAGTGTTATTTTGTAGAAAATCGGTGTTATTATTCGCGACAGTTTTTCGAAAAGGGGTGTTATTTTTGTAAAAAAAAAACGGTGTTATTGTTGTACAAAAGCCATGTTATTGTTCGCATTAGTTTTTGGAAAAGGGGTGTTATTTTTGTAGAAAAACAATGTCATTGTTGTATTGTATTATGTTCCATCCAAGGTACACAAATTCATACAATTTTTCTAGACTATAGTACATGATAAAAAATAAATTGAAGAATGGGTGTAGAAATAAAGATATTGAAAGACGAGTTATGGCAGGTTATAGAATAAACGGAGCTCTCAGACCAGTAATGTCCGATCCAAGCATCTCAAAGGAAGCCTAATTTGCCATACATAATGCATTTGTAATGCCTACTTTGATGTGTGCCAGTGAAACATGGACATGGCAAGACACATGAAAGTAGAATAAATCCTGTAGAAATGAGATTATCAAGGAGAGTATGTAACAGAACAATGTATGATAGAATAAAAAATTAGGACATGAAGAGTGAATGCAAGATAAAGAAGAATATTACAAGTAAAATTAAATTGAATATCTTAAAGTGGTTTGGGCATAATGAAAGAATGAACGATGAATGACTGACCCAAAAAAAATATACAAGAGTAAGAGATGGAATAAATATCAGGGGCCGCCACAGAAAGGGATGGCATGACCATGTGAATGATATTTTGAAAGAAGGAAACATAAGAAACTTGAACAATCAACGAGCATGTATGAAACGATGCATGGATGTAAAGGAAGCCAGGAATGTGTGCAAAAATAGAGGAGTATGGCGATCATATATCAGTTTTCTCTGTTTACCCCGTAAGGGACACAGTATTAATAGAATGTATGTATGGATGAATAGTTGAAAGAAATACATATTTACCAATTTAGGTACGAGTTGATCCTCAGAGTCTCCGTGCCCCAGACGACCATACCTCCCTTTGCCCCACGTATAGAGCTGACCGGCTGCCGTGATGCATGCCGAGTGGGCGCCACCGCAAGCCACCTGCGTCACTTCGATTCCAACCAACGCCGAGATCAACTTCGGACGGTCGTATTGACTGTAAAACATATGATACATCAAAAATTCATCATGTTACATTGGGTTTATCAAAGCTGATTTCTTCAATTATACAATGCACAATTAAATAGCAGATCAGGACTATTACTGTTGGGTTGAATAGGTACATTTGTCGCATTGTGTGTTGTAGTTGTGGATTTGTGTTCTCTTCTTTCTCAGTTAGAAAGTAATATTCTTGTACGTGTGTTGTAGTTGTGGATTTGTGTTCTCTTCTGAAGTATTGACTGTAAAACATATGATACATCAAAAATTCATCATGATACATTGGGTTTATCAAAGCTGATTTCTTCAATTATACAATGCACAATTAAATAGCAGATCAGGACTATTACTGTTGGGTTGAATAGGTACATTTGTCGCACTGTGTGTTGTAGTTGTGGATTTGTGTTCTCTTCTTTCTCAGTTAGAAAGTAATATTCTTGTATGTGTGTTGTAGTTGTGGATTTGTGTTCTCTTCTTTCTCAGTTAGAAAGTAATATTCTTGTATGTGTGTTGTAGTTGTGGATTTGTGTTCTCTTCTTTCTCAGTTAGAAAGTAATATTCTTGTATGTGTGTTGTAGTTGTGGATTTGTGTTCTCTTCTTTCTCAGTTAGAAAGTAATATTCTTGTATGTGTGTTGTAGTTGTGGATTTGTGTTCTCTTCTCAAGTCTTAGTTCAGAGTCTTCTATTTTTATTTTGTGTATTAGTTTTAATGTTTCATACTGTGTCATCTTCTGTATGTTTATAGTATTTGGATGGTGTGTATGCATTTAGACTTCAAGTCATTTATATTATTTTGCTTTCTTTGTGGTTTTTGTATTTCCGTTTTATTGCCATTTACCCACATGTTAGTTTGTTTTTAACGTATTTTAAAGTAAATAAATGATATAAATACTTACACTCGGTTGTTGTGCCCCAGTTTGCCGTCTTCTCCCTCTCCCCAACTGTACACAGCCCCCTCGGCCGTCAGTGCCAGACAGTGCTTACCTCCAGAGTTGCACGCCACCTTCAAATACATTTCATTTTATTTATAAGAACCAAAATAAAGTTCATGGTAATGTTGGTATAATTGAATTTGTAATACAATTTTTATTTTTATTTATTTATCTTTACAGGTAACAAAATAATACATAATTTTCGACCTCACTAGGGCTGGCCTGTTTTGAGGTTGATAATTTAACATAGTATAGTAAAGACAGTGTACATATAACAAAAGTTGAACAAAAAAGAAACATAAATTAACAAAATACAATTAAATACTAGTTGCATGTAACACATGAGATCCAACTGTCGATAGCGATAGTACGTATAGTTGAAGAATAAGTACCAAACTATAAACCCATAAATACAAATTATTTAATATTTTAAGATATTTGATTTTCTATACAACACATGTACCTACATATGTATGTATGTATGTCAAGATAGGATAGTATGGAGGTCAGTCCTTTGATCCTACCCAGAATATGAAAACTGCATGATGGTATGTATGTATGTTTGGAGATTAGTATCAAACAATTTAGTCTTCATAGATATTGTGTGTAAGCTACTACCATACAAATTTTATGAAGCAATGTCGTCACTAAATTCAATTTTTATAAAAATTGTTATAAAAAATTTGAGATGTGCTAATACAATGTTAATATTTTTTATATGAAATTAAATTATCTAGTTGGGGTGTTTTGGCTTTTTGTCGATATTTAAAAAAAAATGGAAATATAGGCAGTTAAACTCATAAATTTATCATAAAAAAATATTTTTCTTAGTAAAAAATGTTCGAGAAACCCTGGAATTTAAAAAAAAAAACTAATTTGAGATTTTGTACTTGTCTATCTTTATACCAATTTTCAGCGTTCTAGCTTTTATGGTTTCTGAGATATATGGAAAAATTAACCGAAATTTCAAAAATTGATAACCCCTGACTGAAACAAAAATTCACAATTCCGAGTATAAAAGTTTTGTAGGCCTATAACTGTTTATATATTCTGAAAATTTGATATCTGTAAATTGAGCGGATCAAAAGTTATAAGGGGGGGACAGACAGACACACAGACGCACAGACACACACACACACACACACACAAAACTCACATAAAATGTTCTACTCCGAATTCTGAGTAAATCCATGTATAGGAACATATATGCTGCGAGGCCTCTAGTTGGTGTTATTAGCATGCAAAAAGTCCACTACACCATACAAAATTTTCCTTGGTACACGCATCTTGGCTTAATAATGTCGATTCATTAAGAGAATTGAATTCTCATGAACGAATCGACAGTTGGACAAGCAGTCACCCAGTGTTGGGTACCTGAGGTGAAAACTGCAACAATAATCATCTAACAATCCCAACTTTAGGGTCACTATATACAAGTCAACAAATAGTACCATTAAACAAACAAACAAACAAAAGATAGAGTGACCATGCGTTATTGTATCACATAAACACTATTGAAAACATCAAGTATATTTACCAAACATGAGCGTGGAACTAGTATTTTAAATGTTCTAATGGTTTTCACAGACTTGATATAAATAGGGAGAACATTAAACATAACAGATGCTATATAAAAATAATTTCTCTGACCAAATAAAGTGTTCATTCTGTCTGGCCAGAACTTGAGAGAGACACTCTCTCTAATTAAAATAGGATATTCCCTACAAATGAGGATTTTTTTGTCTTCTTTTGTAATTTTGTAAACGTTATTTCTGATATATCTGCAAAATCGTTAAAAAAAATTAATGTGTTTTGCTTAAAATAATTACATGTTTCATCTATTGACTAACAGTCACATCAAAGCTGCGTTCACAATGGGAGCCAAGTGTCTAAGCCGTTCATAATGACCGGAAACAGACGCTCAAAAGACACTCTGTGGCGTTCAGATGGAACGTCAAGTGTACGCACCAAACGCTTGATAAAATTGTCGGGTGAAAAACGCTCTGACAGTTATAGTATCTGTTGACTTCTATTTGTTTCTGTGGTATCTATAATGTCAGTTGATATTATTTATGATGACAATACACATTCACAAAGAGGTTAATTTATAAATATATCATTCAACAATTTCAAACAAAAGGTCAGAGATCATTATTAACTCCACTGCCCAATTGTTGTCTTTCGATGAAAATATAACCTAAAAAGGTACATGTATGATAAATGACATTTAAAACACCCGATGCTGCGTTCAGATTGAAACTCCGCTCGAAAGCGTTCGTGGGAAAGTTGTGAAAAACGCCATAATCTGCAACTTCAGGTACATTCGACGCCCGACGTCAAGCATTGAATCTGAACACAGCCCAAAATAACCAAAAAGTGCACAGTTAAGTGAAACACAATCTACATAAAATAATAAGAGTAATATAATCAAAATATCAATTACAATTATAATGAAATTATTATTCCAAATAGCAATGTTTTAGTATAATTTATTATTTTGAAAGAAGGAAATATAAGAATTTTTTTTGCAAGAAAAAAAGTAAGACAATGCATTTTTCGTTTTCATTATTTACAAAAAACCAATTCTCTCAATAGATGGCGTTACAACAAAATAAATAAAAAATAATAAGATTGTTGTTCATAATTTCACCCATAGATGGCTGTAGTAAAAATTCCTTATTTTCAAGCGAAAAGAATTTCAGTATTACAATATAATATATAGAACTTTCAAAATTGAATTGATAGGGATCTCATTAAAAAGGCATAATTGGTGAACGTTGCGCAAGCGCATAAAGTGATCACGTAAACCAGCCGATGACAGGTCGTAAGCCCTGTAGGTGCCTTGATTTCCCGGTTCTCCTACAATAAATATTCCAACTTCGTCTCTATTGAGATAATTAAAAATCTGTTAAAAAATATCTTTGACTCCCGACAGGGAAAAAAATCCAATGTTTGCGCATATGCATTTAATAAAAATATTCGAAATATAAGAAGTTTGAAAAATCGACGAACATGTATGTAAAGGAAGCCGGGAATGTGTGCAAAAATAGATGTATATGGTCCTCGGTTCTCTCTGCTTACTCCGTAAGGGACATGGCGTGATGGTATGTATGTATTTGTTATTCAGACGTTTCACTAATCACATAAACACAAGATACCTTTGTTATAAAGACATGCTGTATGGACTCCAGTAGGGTTGGCACCAAAACAGAATCTGTACCACCAATACCGAGACGTCCGCCAGCTCCATAACCTAAACATTAACAAATGTTACATAAAAAATTAAATAGTTTTATAAAACATAATTAAAAGTAGTTTTTATAGTTGAAAGTATTTCTAATAACTGAAATTGTTACAACAGAAAGTAGTTTTTATAATTGTAAGTATTTTTTATGATTGAAATTGTATTTTATAACTGAAAGTAGTTTTTATAATTGAAAATATTATAAGAAATATAATAAATATAAATAAATATAATTACTTTCTATTATAACAATTTCTTAATTAAATTAGTATTTATAAGTGTGCCATGGGCCGACCCCCGTGGCACAGTTGGTAAGCCATTTGGATTCTCTGCGGGCGTCCTGGGTTTGATTCCCAGTAGAGGAGAAATTTATTTACATTCATTTCTCACACTAATATTGCTTCTCTGGGCTGGAAACACTGGTTAGTTGGAAGAAATTGCCATACAGCAATAAACATGTAACTTGCACAGGGTGCAAGGAAGTGTTTATTATTATTTAAAATGCTTTAAACCCTTCCTCATCCAAATTAATATTGTTGAATAGAAAAATAAATATCATAGTATGAAGATGTGTTCTAACATCCTTTGAAAACATGAAGTGATATGAACAATACCCACCGGTCGCATACAGCTTCCCATCGTGAGTGACAGCCATCAGCGTCTGCTCCCCGCCCACGAGGTGAGCCGGTCGCAGCGCCGAGAGTGCCTCGCAGGCGGCCGGCAGCTTCACCTTGGCCCCCTCCACCCCCCCCAGCTGACCGCGGTGGTTGTGACCCCATCCGTAGACCACGCCCCCTCCACCACCTCCCCACCACACGCACCAGTCCTGAGGTCGCCTGAAATAAGACACACCGGTGAAAATATGTTAAAAGACACACCGGTGAAAATATGTTAAAAGACACACCGGTGAAAATATGTTAAAAGACACACCGGTGAAAATATGTTAAAAGACACACCGGTGAAAATATGTTAAAAGACACACCGGTGAAAATATGTTAAAAGACACACCGGTGAAAATATGTTAAAAGACACACCGGTGAAAATATGTTAAAAGACACACCGGTGAAAATATGTTAAAAGAAGTATAATGATTAGGGAAAAATGCTGTTCTTATATTTATCTATATTTTTTACTCCTCACTAACCCAAGGGGATAAAGTGGGGAGTAATGATTTTTTTTATTGCAGATTATCAACTAGTATCATGCTGAGATTGTATTCTAAAAGTTTCATCACAATGTATCTGTGTGTGTGTGCGTGCTATGTACGGCGTGTGTTGGGTCATTTGATAATACCTACAATAATAATAATAATAATAAAATACTTTTATTGTTTTATACAACGTGGCGGACTTATTGCCCGCAGGCAATCTCTACCAGTCAACCACCTTTATTACCTACCTACCTACCTACTATTGTGGGTGTAGGTGGTTTTTTTTTGTTACATATCTCATTCGATTTCAAACATCAGTGGGAGCAACATCAGTTGCCATTTTTTTCGCATTGTTACATCAGTAACCATTATAATTTGTTTAAAAAAGTTCTCATTCATTTTGTACCATATTTGTATCATTAGAAATCTGTGATAGTGAATTTGGGTGTAAGTTGGCAAAAAGAAGCCTATCCTAATTTCTCTTCCAATTCCTTTCTCCAAGGCTTCGGTGGATTGGGATCTGCAAGAAGGGTAAGTGCTACCAAACTGTAGTTCTGATTTGTCCGTAGTGTTGATTCATTTATTTGCAATACAGTCCACCATTTAACATACAGCGTGTTTATTTTACTTTATCGATTATTGACTAAAGTACTCATTCGATTCTATTCAAATTTTGCAAATATGTATATCTAATAATCACTTAGACCCCATTAGATTTTGAGCGATATCTGAATAGTGCTTCTCAATTTTTTTTATGTCAAATATTTTAAAGTGACCCCAAGCTCAGAAAAATTAACATTTGAAATGTTTATTTTCAAATTGGTAAAAGACACATCAATTTGATAAAATGGCATTGAAGAATATCAAGTTTTCTTATTAAAATATTGAACAAACTCATTTCACGAAAATGCTGAATATTTTCCATACAAAATTTGAATACTTTATGGAGTGACTTGTTAGTGAGGAGTTAAGCGTTGTTATAATTAATCTTTTATAGCAAAAATGAATAAAAATAAAAAAAAATATATAATTACTTGTTAAGCCACTGAAGCAGCTGCTCATCATGTTGTTTGGTGAGGTGGGTGTGGTCTTCCCAAGGGGCGGGTCCTTCGGCCTCCCCCTCTCTCACAGATGTACCCCCTCCTCCACCCTCCTCAATGTCAGCCCCCAACTCGGCAATGCGCTTGCTCACCTCCACGCAGAACGTCTCCGGCAACGGAGTCCTAATCGTAAAACAATGAAAAAAATTGTTATTTATTTAGTCTTCTTCTTCTTTCAGTGTCTAATAACGTCCCCCCAATGATAAATATCACTAGAGAGTATATCTTCCCATCTTTGGCTGCTCGGAACACTCCTTCACGGGCCTAATCCCTGTCCACTATCGTACATTGCGGAGTCCCCATTTTACCTATATTTGTCCCTTGATGATCAGCTGTAGTAGTTTATATTTGTCTACTCCTAGTACATCCGTATATTTGTGAATTGATTAAGTAAAACAGTAATTTAGGTTTTATTAAGTAAAACAGTAATATAGGTTTTATTAAGTAAAACAATAATTTAGGTTTTATTAAGTAAAACAATAATTTAGGTTTTATTAAGAAAAACAATAATTTAGGTTTTATTAAGTAAAATAATAATTTAAGTTTTAATAAGTAAAACAGTAATTTAGGTTTTATTAAGTAAAACAGTAATGAAGCGAACGCGACGACTTCTCTTTAAGGTTACGTCCGCTTTTGGGAAAATCAGCGAAAGCAACTCTTTCGCTCAAATTAATCCACAGCAATCAGAGTAACCCAGCTGACTCGGTCCGGTAGAAAACCGGCTATATAACGTCCCCAATAGACCGAAATATAAGCCGATTAACACAAAGACCGATCGCTTTCTGTCACTCTAATGACGTAGGAAAATTTGAGTATATAACGTCTACACAGAGACGTTAGTTGCTTCTTTTCCCGACTAATAATTGCTGGCTTTCGTTGAAGCTACAGTGAAGTGCAAAGCGAGTTGGTCGTAGGTGAACCCTTGCAGGTTCTCCAACTGCTATAGGCTCAACCACCACCGTCTGGTTACGAACCTGTCTCAAGGGAGAGTCAGCGTTCGTTCAAACACAGCACGGCTGGGAGCTAAAATTATACGACTGATATTGTGGTCAGTACAAATAAATAACATTGGGCTTATTTATTTATTTATTTATTAATTTATTAATTTATTTGGATTAGTAAACAGTCATGTTAACACTTACAATACACAAACGATTTACAGAAATGAGACCAATTACATACCAATCCCAGAAAGTACAGAATAATGACAGTTACAAAAAATTGAATAAAAAAAAAAGCATTTCATATATTGTTATAAGTATAAGAAGGATGTGCATGGTTATAGGATGGGTTGTAAGGAGTGAAGTAAACATATTTATTAATATTTATTCAACTATCGAAACCCAAAACCCGCGATTCTCTTTCAAACGTCCACCTAGGTATTTCTGGTAAATCTAAGGTATCGATTATAAATGAAAGACAATTTTCGTGTTCTTCCAGCCAATATTGGAAGATTGTTTACTGAAGACTGAAGACTACTGAATACTACGACGACTAACTCATTTAAGGGCAAACAATCCCTTTTATACACATATGTAAACAATAACATGCCACGCAGTGGCGTACACAAATTATTATTTTTATTATTATTTAATTTTTCATATTTCAAATTACATTCGGATTCAAGTTATATCCTGATGAGATAATGAACATTCATAAGAACAACGTCTGCAGATCATGATTCTGTAATAAATTAGTTTGAAATCATGTGATAACCATTTTAAAGTACTACACATGAAAATATATAAACGTTATCTGTCACACGCTCAATCACATCCAAGATGTTGGAGCCGAGTAACCGTTTATTAAAACAGATTTTAAATGAAAATTATATATAAATGCTGTCCTGCCACATGACAAAAGCTCAACTCTGCTTTTGGATGTCACGTGACCAATCCTCACCTCAGTTATTGGAATGTCACGTGACCAATCCTCACAGTGAGTGAGAATGTCATGTGACCATTTATTTCAAATATGAATGTGTCAATACTACAAAAACGCTGATCGGTATTGACATAATTTTTATGGTTGTAAATCATAATATTTTTTCTGATCACTAATTACAGACATTGAACTCACAAACATCCACCTGCACATCTCATTAAACCAAGTAAGGTGATAATAACATAGTACCTATAAATTATATTTGCTTTAAGTACGAGACCAATTCCCTAAATAATATTTAATAATTAACAAATCACTCATTTATACTTTAGTATACACCAATGCATATTCTAGAATGCTCACTTGTTGACAAACTAATATAATGACGCAATATTTGCAGGTGGCTTTGTTTACATTTTCAAATTTCTGGACGTACCTATTTTTAAATCATAACACACCTTAAAACTTGAATTCATTCATTTCATTAATTAATTTTAATTCATTTGGAATTATGGCTGCAAATTACTGGAGGGACACAGTGTAGGCGGATGACCTTGGACACGGAAATGAAATGAAAACTTGAATTAAAGACCCTTGAGATTTGAATTAATCAAATTTTATTCGCTATTAATGATATAATTATAAACTACATGAAAAACTAATTTTTATCAAAATCCTACTATAAAAATTACAAAAAGTGAATTTACTGTATCAAAAAAACGACAATTCAAATCAAAAAATAGCTTCAATATACATTGGTGGTCCTGATACACAAGCATATCATAATTTTAAATCGAAAATATGATACTTTGAATATCTGCGTATTAAGTTTGAAATTCAAATTCGTAATTATATATACGCAGCATTTTAAATAAACAACACGCGTGACCTCGTTTACGATTTTTACTACTGAACCATGACCTATGTCAATGTCGTAGTATATTTTGCGCGCTAAACGTCAAATGTCAAACTGACAGATGTCATCGATCGCGATGTTTTTTACGGTAAAAATATTTAAAATTAAAATGTCTCGTACTTAAAAACAAAATAAATTAACTTAACCTAACATTTTCAAAACTTAAATTTAAAAATGTTCCCGACCTTGCGACGTCCGATACAAGTAATTTAGGTTTTATTAAGTAAAACAGTAATTTAGGTTTTATTAAATAAAACAGTAATTTAGGTTTACAGGGATATTCATAAAAACAACATTGTATATTAAGTCTTAACCTGTGTATGAGTGCTTCTGCCGTGCGCAGTGCCAGGCAATATCTTCTCAGCCATCCCCACCTGGCCGCCTCACTACCCACACACAACTGTCTGTCCAAGTTGAGGGTGCACGCCAGGGCAATCATCTCCTGTCATTTTCATGATTCATTGTCAGTTAAATTATAGAGTCAACATGAACTTGCATTTATAATAGTGACAGAAAAAATATTAGTGGGAAAAAAGTGACACTTTGCATTAACACTGACATTTGCCAATAATAGTGACAAATATCAATAATAACATTTTAAATTAGAGTGATAAAGGGTAACATTTATTAATGTGCACCTATGTATTAAGGTAAAAAAAAATACATTTTCCAATAATAGTGACGTTTGTAAATAAAACATTTTAAAATTAGTTAGAAAAGGTAATATTTATTTAGGTGTAGGTATCTATATATTAAGGTAAAAAAAATACATTTGCACAATAATAGTGACATTTGACAACGGTGACATTAGGCAAAAATGAAATAGAGACATTTATCTTTAATAGTAATAGTCACATTAGAAAATTATAGTAACTCCATAAATGCCATATTAGAAATACAATATTTCTGGTCTTACTGAGAACCTACTGTAATAGTCCATCTTTGGGACTTTAACAGTCCGACTTTGAAAGTCCAACAAGATGGACTGTGAAATTTATGTGAAAATTAAAAAAAAAATAAACATAAAAAATTAAAAAAATACCGGCAGCAAGACTAAAATCTAGGTAAAGCTTCCTTAGAATTACATCTCCCCTAAAACTACCACCAGATAGGGCAAGGAAAGATCCTTGGCAAGCACAATACGGTGGAAATCAGGTCGACCTGTTGGAAAGTTTTAGACTGGGACACCAACTACCCTACCTTACATGATAGATTACGCGACGGTGTCACCAGATGCAAAGAGAACATGCTAAGGTGGGGTATAAGGGTGGAAGAGGATGTTTCCTGCAATTGTGGCGAGATAAAAACTGACGAATCATCCTCATCTGTCAAGATACGCCAGTGAGGTACGATGCAGAAGACCTGATGATGGGCAGTAATAATGCTGTTGCGGCTGCTGTATTCTGGAGTGGGATGGCCTAATGGTGAAGAGCTTGGACCCTTAGTCATTAAATTTTTTTAATTAATTCTCTCTGTCGCTAAAACGTTACCCTGAAGTAGTGCGAGTGCATGAGGTGTGTTCCGGCCCTGATGAGAGGCTCCTCGTAGTCGTGCTGTGCGAGCAGAGCCGGGGGCAGAAGGCGGGCCGCCCCAGGGGGCTCGGGCGACCCCGCCCACAGCTGGGCGCGCAGTTTTCTGGTGGCCCACGATACCTGGTAACCACCTGTACAACATGGACAAAGCATGCATTTTCAATCTGGATCTGTCTCAAGAATGTGTCAATTTGTTATTGGGTGCTTATTGAATTATATTTGACATAGTACAGCTGTTAGTTACACAGAAGCAATATAAATAAAAATTAAATAAAAGAAAATACGACAACAGTTATTAAATTAAAAAGGTTTTATATAAAAAGGTGGCGTCCAAAATATAATTTATGGCTATGACGAAATGTACATTTCTGGATTTCAGAGCAGGTTCGAAGTGAGTTTCAGTTTTGTGCGTTTCTCAAGTGTATAAGCATCATTCCATGAATCCTTTCCTGCTCAGAATTCTGAAGACCACCGCATGCGACTGTTAATTGTGAGCCTTGACAAGAATAAATAAAAAATATTCACTGTGAACCAGACACAAAGAAATATCTGTGGGAATAATTCAATACATTCCACTCTATGTATAATCTTATAATAACCATCACCTAATGTTTTTTTTGCATTGTATTCCAACTGTCGATTTGTTCAGGAGAACTTTGTTCTCTTAACATATCGACAATGTTTCAAGCCAGGATACGCGAGAATTGTATGCAGAGGTCTACTTTTTTCACGGCTTTTCCAACTTTGAAGTTAAAAAAACACCAACTTAGAGGCTTCGCAGCATATATGTTGCGTACACGGATTTACTCAGAATTCGGAGTAGAACATTTTGTGTGTCTGTGTGTGTGTCTGTGTGTGTGTGTCCGTCCCCCCACATATAACTTTTGATCCGCTCAATTAACAGAGCCTAAATTTTTAGAATACATAAACAGTATAAAAAAAAAAAAAAAGGCCTACAAAACTTTTATACTCAGAAGTGTGAATTATTGTTTCAGTCCGGGGTTATCAACTTTTGAAATTTGGGTTTATTTTTCCATATATCTCAGAAACCATAAAAGCTAGAACGCTGAAATTTGTTATAAACATAGAAAAATACAAAATCTCAAATTAGTTTTTTTTTTTAAAATCCAGGGTTTCTCAAACATTTTTTATTAAGAAAAATATTTTTTTTATGATAAATTTATGAGTTTAACTGCCTATATTTCCAAATTTTTTAAAAATATCAAAAAAGCCGAAACACCCCAACTAGACAATTTAATTTTATATAAAAAATATTAACATTGTATCAGCACATCTCAAATTTTTTTTAATAATTTTTATAAAAATTGAATTTAGTGACGATATTGCTTCATACAATTTGTATGGCAATCGCCTACACACAATATCTAAGAAGACTTAATTGTTTGATACTAATCTCCAAACATACATACATGCATACCATCATGCTGTTTTCATATTCTGGGTAGGATCAAAGGACTGACCTCTATACTATCCTATCTTGACATACATACATATGTAGGTACATGTGTTGTATAGAAAATCAAATATCTTAAAATATCAAATAATTTGTATTTATGGGATTATAGTTTGGTACTTATTCTTCAACTATACATACTATCGCTATCGACAGTTGGATCTCATGTGTTACATGCAACTAGTATTTATTTTTAATTGATTTGACTTTATATGTGTATGTGTAAGTTATTTTTAGTTTCAAAGGCAGGTTAATACTTACTGAGTATTTAATATTATTTCACACAGATGGGGATAGTCATGTAGTTCTTACTGAGTAGTTCAGATAATGTAGTTCTTACTGAGTAGTTCAGATAATGTAGTTCTTACTGAGTAGTTCAGATTATTTCACACAGATGGGGATAGTCATGTAGTTCTTACTGAGTAGTTCAGATAATGTAGTTCTTACTGAGTAGTTCAGATAATGTAGTTCTTACTGAGTAGTTCAGATTATTTCACACAGATGGGGATAGTCATGTAGTTCTTACTGAGTAGTTCAGATTATGTAGTTCTTACTGAGTATTTAATATTATTTCACACAGATGGGGATAGTCATGTAGTACTTACTGAGTAGTTCAGATTATGTAGTTCTTACTGAGTAGTTCAGATTATTTCACACAGATGGGGATAGTCATGTAGTTCTTACTGAGTAGTTCAGATTATGTAGTTCTTACTGAGTATTTAATATTATTTCACACAGATGGGGATAGTCATGTAGTACTTACTGAGTAGTTCAGATTATGTAGTTCTTACTGAGTAGTTCAGATTATTTCACACAGATGGGGATAGTCATGTAGTTCTTACTGAGTAGTTCAGATTATTTCTCACAGATGGGGATAGTCATGTAGTTCTTACTGAGTAGTTCAGATTATGTAGTTCTTACTGAGTATTTAATATTATTTCACACAGATGGGGATAGTCATGTAGTACTTACTGAGTAGTTCAGATTATGTAGTTCTTACTGAGTAGTTCAGATTATTTCACACAGATGGGGATAGTCATGTAGTTCTTACTGAGTAGTTCAGATAATGTAGTTCTTACTGAGTAGTTCAGATTATTTCACACAGATGGGGATAGTCATGTAGTTCTTACTGAGTAGTTCAGATTATGTAGTTATTACTGAGTATTTAATATTATTTCACACAGATGGGGATAGTCATGTAGTTCTTACTGAGTAGTTCAAATTATGTAGTTCTTACTGAGTAGTTCAGATTATTTCACACAGATGGGGATAGTCATGTAGTTCTTACTGAGTAGTTCAGATTATTTCACACAGATGGGGATAGTCATGTAGTTCTTACTGAGTAGTTCAGATTATGTAGTTCTTACTGAGTATTTAATATTATTTCACACAGATGGGGATAGTCATGTAGTTCTTACTGAGTAGTTCAGATAATGTAGTTTTTACTGAGTAGTTCAGATTATTTCACACAGATGGGGATAGTCATGTAGTTCTTACTGAGTAGTTCAGATTATTTCACACAGATGGGGATAGTCATGTAGTTCTTACTGAGTAGTTCAGATTATTTCACACAGATGGGGATAGTCATGTAGTTCTTACTGAGTAGTTCAGATTATGTAGTTCTTACTGAGTATTTAATATTATTTCACACAGATGGGGATAGTCATGTAGTTCTTACTGAGTAGTTCAGATAATGTAGTTTTTACTGAGTAGTTCAGATTATTTCACACAGATGGGGACAGTCATGTAGTTCTTTCTGAGTAGTTCAGATTATTTCACACAGATGGGGATAGTCATGTAGTTCTTACTGAGTAGTTCAGATTATTTCACACAGATGGGGATAGTCATGTAGTTCTTACTGAGTAGTTCAGATTATATAGTTCTTACTGAGTAGTTCAGATTATTTCACACAGATGGGGATAGTCATGTAGTTCTTACTGAGTAGTTCAGATTATTTCACACAGATGGGGATAGTCATGTAGTTCTTACTGAGTAGTTCAGATAATTTCACACAGATGGTAATAGTGGTGTAGTTCTTCCTGAGTATTTAATAATAGTCATGTTCATGAAGTTCTTACTGAGTAGTTTAGATAATTTCACACAGATGGCAATAGTAAATATATTATAACAGATCAAATATTGAGGGTAACTTACTGAGGCAAGCCAAGAGCATGCAATGAAGCAGCGCCGCTGTGAGACGTGGTGCCAGGGGATGTGAAGGAGGAAGGGGTGATGTCAGAAGTAGCACCGATATTTCCACACACGCCCGAGACAGCACCCCTCTGTCGGAGCCCACATCCTGAAATATAAAACAACATGAGAGCGATAATATTCTTATATACATATTATTATAAGGCAGGAAGTGGCTGGTGCATCTGATGCATCACATTGGATATTGCACCATATTTACTAAATATTCAACAATATTAACTAAATTATAATTCAATGTCTAACAAATTAAACAGATAACAAGGGAATCTCGCATATTTCAGGGATACTTTCAGTATTATTATTCTGTTATTGAGAAAATTTTCAAATATTATGATTCTGGAATTGTCTAACTGTAGACAATACTATAATTTATCCCTGTATTTAGTTTCAAGATGATAATGTCAGTATTGATTGAGTAAATGAGGAAATGCCAATGCACTGACCAGATTTGAGTGTCTATGCTTAATAATAAACATTTCTAAGAGGAATTTTTTAAAACTAACCAATGTTTACAGTAAAAATAAAAATAACATGATTTATTTACTATATGTATGTCTGATTTTAATAAGACTGTATACTAGCAACACTCATTGAGAGAGTCTTAATACTACTTTACACGGACGCTGTTTTCAATGCGATGGACAAAAAAATAGAACGTGTTCTATTTTCAACGCGATTTTCATCCTTTTTGGTTAAACAGAAATCTGTAAAATTATTCGCTGTCGTCGTTACCGGGGTTCAATTTTGGTAGGGCCACGGATTGATGCATATTCTGCTGGAAATATGTATCATATAAATACCGTGACGCCATAGTTACTTTTAGTAACACTACCAATAGTCCTACTCCTAGCGTCCACGAGTGGTCTTTATGATCCCGCGAACCCCGGGCAATGTGGCCGTAGCCATAGCAAATAGGAGAGGATGAACGGCGATTCTCTGGCGCCTCAAAGCTGGAATCCTTCCAAATCCCGCACTCCCCCTCCCCAGCTAAGGGAAGGAAAACCCCGACAGAAAACCACCCAAGCCAGGTCTTATGCTACAACGTGCCTAGGGCTGAATGGCACCGGGGTCATATGGTGTCGCAAGCGTTGTGCCCTCCGGAAACCGGTCCGAATCCGGAGTGTAAGCAGGACTTGCCATGACGTGGGGCTCCGTTATGGTCGACCGTTTATTTCCCCTTACTTTCCTTGGTCTGGAGGTCGCCTTGTCGACCGAAGGACCGTACGAACCAGATGAATAAAACAAACAAAAATAACCCTTTTAACCCGTCCGCCTGTAATAAGGGGGGACCTAGACGAACCCTCAAGGGAGAGTCACTGCCCACTAAGGGCAAAGCAGCGAAAGCTGTACCCTCCCAGAAATGGGAAACTAGACCCACCAACGTCAAAGTTGGGGGGTCGTCAACAAAGACAGAAGCTGAATCTAAGGCCGTCAAACCTGGATCAGCGGAAAAGGCCACTGGTAAACGAATAACCGCTTCACTCTTAAGATATAGAGAGAAGAGGGCAGCACAGAGACTGGTGGACAGATTGGGAAAAGTCCCAGAGAATGATCTCACCGAGAAGGAAGGAGAGTCCTTGAAGTGGGCCAAAGAGGTCCTCAAGAAGAGAGAGGAAACCGGACCCAGACCGAGTTCCTCTGCTTCATACAAGGCACTTGGTGAGTCAAAAAGACAAAGATCAGGAGAAGGGCCCCAACCCACGGCCAAGAAGCCGAGGCAAGAGCCCCTCCTGAGCAGCAGTTCACGCCCATATAATCAGGTTGCAAAAAACTTCATCACATGGGCAGTGATCGATAGAAGTAAGCCGGATGGCTCGATTTCTCCGGAGAACTGGAGGAAGGCAGCGGCAGCACTCTTTGGAGTATACAAAGAAGTTATCGCAGAAAACCCTGGTCCACCCCCATTATGCAGTGATGCAGGCTGGCACCAGGGAGGCGTTAAGCTGATCGCCGGTAGAGATCAACGCTCTGCGGATCTCTACAAACTGGCAATCTCAAAGATAGGCGAGGTGTGGCCGGGCGCGAGGCTCGAGGCAGTCTCAAAGGATCTGATCCCGTGCAGACCAAGGTCTCGGGTCTGGCTCCCGGCGGTACCGGCCGAACCGAAAGAGATACTGGACCTCATTCAGATGAGCAATCCAGAATTGCCCACCCAAGACTGGAAAGTCGCTAAGGTGGAAGAAGTTCAGGGTAACAGGAGAAATGCTCTAATTATCCTGAACGAAGAGGCGCTGATGCCTTTAGAAAAGACCGGCGGTGTAATTGGCTATGGTTTCGAGCTCATTGCACTGCGAGTCTACAAGAAGGACTCGAGGACAAGAAGTGGAAAACCCAGCGGTCCTCCCGAAACATCCTGTCCGTCTTCAGTGCTTGTCACGGGGGCAAAGGACAGTATGGTCAAGGAACAGAGTCCTGTAGACCCTAGATCATCGCCTCTATCGATCACGGAGGCGTTGGACGTTATGGACGTGAGTGGGAAAGAACCCTCAAAGGGTAACACCTACCTGGAGAAGGATTTCGATCTAATCCAAGTCCAAGCCTCAACATCTAGCGCACTTCGGAAAGAGGGCGCAATAGATCTTGAGAGTCCTAATACCTCGAGCAATGAGGGGGAGGAGGGCAGACTGCTGTATGAGAGTGGTTCAGATTAATCTGCACCACTCGAAGGCGGCGTCTGCCGCTCTACTTCTTCGCCTCTTTGCAAAAGGAGAGGACATTATTCTAGTCCAAGAACCATGGGTCGTTAAAAACCTAGTAGCCGGACTAAAATCGAAAGATTACAAGATCTTTTATACTAATAAAAATAGTAGACCGAGATCTTGTATTCTCATAAAGAAAGAACTCAATGCCTTTAAGGTATCAGAGTTCTGCAACGAGGACATCATGGTCCTGGCAGTGGAACTTCAATCCCAGACTATATGGTTGATTTCCGCATACCTAGGACATGATCATGAAGAACTTCCCCCTCCGAGTATTCTTCAGCAGGCCTTCGCAAAAGCAGGTGAAAAGAAGATACCCGTGGTGACAGGTGCAGATGCCAATGCACATCACACAGTCTGGGGCAGTACGGACACTAATATAAGAGGTGAGTCGCTTTTTGATTATATTTTATCAAATAATATTGAAATATGCAATACAGGTGATTCCCCAACTTTTATTACAGCAATTAGGCGCGAAGTTCTTGACATAACAATTGCCAACGAGCACGCTGCCCAATTAGTAAGAGAATGGAAAGTCTCAGCAGATCACTCCTTCTCTGATCACCAGTACATTGAATTTAGTCTAAGTCTTGAGAAGCCAGACAAAGTCATGTACATGAATAGAAGAAATACGCAATGGGATAAGTACAACACGGCCCTCAGTAAACTTCTTTCAGAAGCGCCACCCAGGCCCTCAACAACGGAGGAATTGGATGACATAACGGAGATTCTTACCAAGGCTTGTAACCGGGCGACCAGAGAATCGTGCCCGGTGCGTACGGCTAAAGGAAGAAAAAGACCACCATGGTGGACAGAAGAGATTGTAACCTTGAGAAGGGAATGTCGCAAATTGTTCAACCTAGCGAAGAAAACCAATGATTGGGAAAGCTATAAGGCCAGTCAAAGAGTTTTCAAAAGTAAGGTAAAAACGACAAAGAAAATATCTTGGGAAAATTTCTGTACAAAAATTGAAACAATCCCAGAGGGAAACAGGATTCGCAAAATCCTAGCTACAGACCCAGTGATGCCTGAATACATTAAGAAAAATGACGGCAGCTGGACCTCAAGCAGCTCCGAAACACTAGAGCTATTGACAAAAACGCATTTTCCTGGTTGTAAACAGGACTTGCCTAGGGAAGCTGGTCGCCCGAGAAGGGGGACGCAGACCCGTAAACTATTTAATAAAGAAATGATTGCTTGGGCAATATATGAATTTGAGCCTTACAAGTCGCCGGGTCCGGATGGTATAATCCCAGCTGAACTGCAGGCGGCCTCGAAGATTGTCATACCCTGGTTGGATTCAATCTTTGAAGCTTGTATAGAGCTCTGCTATACCCCCAAGATATGGAGGGAAGTAAAAGTGGTGTTCATACCCAAAGGAGGAAGAACATCCAATAACACAGCCAAGGATTTCAGACCAATCAGTCTATCCTCGTTTGTACTAAAAACGCTAGAGAGACTCATAGAGACCAGGATTAGAAGTAGAATTGATCCATTAAAATGGTCAGAGTCTCAACACGCATACAGCAAGGGGAAATCTGTAGAAACAGCATTGCATACCCTGATACACAGAATCGAGAAATCGATGAAATACAAAGAACACACACTGGTCTCCTTTCTGGATATAGAAGGAGCATTTAATAACATCAAATACGAAGCGATGACTAAATCCCTAAGGGAATTGGGGATCGAAACATCGCTCACAGAATTTATCAACAATATGTTAAGAAACAGAGTCATAAACTCAGAATTAGGAGGCTCAAGGATCAAAAGATATCCAGTGAAGGGAACACCCCAAGGGGGCGTTCTATCACCTCTTTTATGGAACCTAGCCTTAAATGACCTATTGACAGAGTTAGACGATATTGGTGTTGGGGTTATCGCATATGCGGATGATCTCGCCGTAGCGGTGTCCGGAAAGATCCCCAATATCCTCTCATCAATCTTACAAAGAGCACTAGACAGGATAGCTCAGTGGTGTAACAACAATGGGTTAGGAGTAAACCCGAAGAAAACAGAGCTGGTCCTTTTTACAAACAAACGGGTAATCCCGACCTTTGAGCTGCCAACCCTAGAAGGGGAGACGCTAGGGATCTCAGCTCAAGCCAAATATCTGGGACTGATCCTGGATAGAAAACTGAGCTGGAGGTCCAATATGCAGGAAAGGGTACGTAAAGCTACAAATGCACTGTACACCTGTAGGAAAATCGTGGGCAAACGTTGGGGACTACACCCCAAGATGACACACTGGATGTACAAGGCGGTCATAAGGCCAATCATGATGTATGGAGTGGTGGTATGGTGGCATTCCCTGAAAAAGGGAGTACACCTAAAAGAGCTGGCAAAAGTTCAAAGACTAGCAGAAGTGACAACCACTGGCTGTCTGAGAACTACACCATCAAAAGCCCTTGACACCATCCTGCATCTGATGCCGCTTGACCTCCTAGGAAAGCAAATGGCAGCAAATGCCGCAATAAGAATGAATTGTGTTAACCCCTGGAAGGAGACACACATAGGGCACTCCGTAATTCTTCAGGAGCTTAAAAAACCATCGGAAGGTATCGACTACGTCATTCCCAAACCATTCTTTGATAACAGATTCTCCACACAAATCCCCTTGAGGGAGATGTGGAAGGAGAGTCTGATCCGTCATGGTGAAGCCCAGGTGGTTTACACTGATGGGTCAAAACTGGAAGGTAAGGTGGGCGGAGGAGTATTTTCAGAGCAACTCAATATTAATATTTCTTTCAGGTTGCCGGATCACTGTAGTGTTTTCCAAGCAGAAATCTTGGCAATTCAGGAAGCAGCAGAATGGATACAAGGCAACGCAGTGTCAAACAGCGATGTCCGTATTCTCACAGACAGCCAAGCGGCTATTAGAGCCTTAAAGGGCGTAAGCACAACTTCTCGAGTGGCCTTGAACTGTCGCAGAATCTTAAATGATACAGCGGAGCGGTTCAATCTACATATCATGTGGGTGCCGGGTCACAGCAATATAGCAGGGAATTGCAGGGCAGATGAACTCGCCAGAGCAGGTGCCCTGCTATCTCCAGATACAATCAAACATAGACCTGGAGTCCCCATGGCAACATGTAAACTTCGGGTAAATGAGACGACGACAGCCTGTGCTAACCAGAGATGGCTGGAAGAAAGCACATGCTCCATTGCCAGGCAAACATGGCCAAAATATGACCCCAGAAGAACCAGAGAACTACTCACGTTCAGAAGGGATTTACTAGCCAGAATCGTATCGGTATTAACGGGACACTGGCTCATAGGTAAGCATGCCAGAAGGCTGGGACTGGAGGCATACGATTACTGCAGAGCATGCCAAGACGAGGAAGAGGAGGAGACTGTGGTCCATTTCCTCTGTCACTGTCCTGCTCTCTCTAGAAATAGAAGAAAGTCCCTGGGAAGTTTCTTCTATGATGATCTGATTGACATAGCGTCTGCCGATATAGGAGACATTATGACATTTATTGACCAATCAGGCTGGTTCAGGGTGGATGAGTGAGGGGGAGGACAGCCCAAATCCTTCTTTTTGTGGTATCACAAAGGGCCAACCGGCCTAAGTGTGTTCTCCTGAGAACTGCCACCCGCAAAAAAAAAAAAAAAAGTCGTCGTTACCGACGAGTCAACATGGCTGCCGTTTGCGTTGACTTTTACGTGTGACATTTGCTCGCGATGTATTTTGTTTATTTGGAAAGTGTCGAAACTTTCGATATACATTTATATTATATTAAACATTTATTATATAATTTTTCGATACACATTTATTTATATCATATTATACATTTGCACATAAAGCGTTGCTTGGACTAACCTCTATTTTGGATGCTGTTTTAAGCGTTGGAAAAAAGGCCGCGTTAAAAACAATGTCTGTGTAAAGTGCACTTTAGACCCGAATACACAGTTCTAGGTAACTAAATACTAACTCCAAACTTCACTGGAATATTTAGTATTCTTAAGTTAGTAATTTAACTGCAGAGACATCATTAACTAAATACTACGACAAACACATTATCATGTACGAAGAAAAGAGACAGATAGCTTTCTATGAGTTTATACTGATGTTTAAAATGTTTTTTTGTCATAACAACACAAACACATGTAACCAAGCACACACTGACAGCTCGATGTCATGATTCTTCTGAAATTACAGCGAATTTTCGACATCTCGTAATCGTCATCCATAGAAAACATCTCGTATTTTATTATTTAACCACTCGTAAGGTTCCTCGCTATCAACCTTACTTTTTGACAATTCGCAAATGTTAGTTTACGTCAATGCGCATGCGCTAAGTATTTGGATATGTCTCTGCAATGCTATTATCATAAAAAACTTGTAGCATCCATAAGTTAGGAAGCGACTGTGCAATGAAAACATGGTTAATATTTAGAATTTAGTATTTAGGTCGGACTCTGCATTCGGGTCATAGTCATACAAATAAATACTTACACACAGCCTGTCTTATTTCTGCGAAGAGAAACCCCAATGAATTGCAAGTGTCTTTCAACGGAAGCACCCTACCTAACAGCAGCTCTATCGACCTGCTTGGAGTATCTATAACGAACCAATTACACTACAAGGGCTCCATCGAAGCTAAGGTGAAACTCGCCTCCAAAAAATTGAGCGTACTATATAGAGCGCGTAGATATTTTACTAAGACCCAGATCTGTATACTCTACAAAGCGCAAATACGTCCAATTATTGAATATGGTAGTCACCTCTGGAGTGGCGCCCCCCAATACCTACTGAATACCCTCAACGCTGTCCAAAGGCGTGCTATACGTCTGATTGATGATCCATCACTGACTGATGGATTGCAATCACTAGAACACAGACGCAGAGTTGGTATTTTAAGTTTATTCTATAGATACTACCACGGGAATTGCTCAGAAGAACTTGCATCTTTGGTCTCTCCTCCAACATATACGAACAGTGGACCTTCAACATATACGAACAAGTCACTTCTCGAACTCCTTTATTAATACAGCAGCCCGACTGTGGAACGATCTTCCGAATTCTGTGTTTCCACCTTCGTACAACCCGGGTCTTTTTAAAATCCGAATTAATAAACTCTTTTCTAGATTGCAAACCCCTCCCGACGCTACGTAGTGCGCTTCTTCGGAAGAGTAAAATGGACCCAAATCCTAATAGCTGGCGTCCCCTACGTGGACATGTTAAAAAAAAAAAAAACAGTTAACATAACGTGGTGAGCCAACCAGTTCCAGAGTCGGTTCTCCTTACTAACAACAACCTACCCAAATGTTTTTTTATCGATTTTTTATTCAATACGTGTATATTATTGCCGTAAATATCTAGATAATATTTTGGTCCTTGTCCCTCCTCAGTTTGTACATGCGGGGTCTAGTTTACAATATCATGGAGTCATCCCTTACACGCACAATGGTACAATTGAAAACATAAAGGTAACTTAATGGAGGATACTAACGTTGGGATTATGGAAGGCCATGATTGGATGAACTGTGAAGCGCCAGCCCCAACCGTTGACTGAACCGTCGCTAGTAAAGTGCCACCGAACACAGTCACCTGAAAAACAAATAATCTTTTAAATAATCTTTAACTCGTTTGCCATTTTTAACACAGATATATGGTTATGTTTTTTTCAAAAGACGGCGCTATGTTTGCGACATTGTAAAAGTTACAAACTCATTTCAAAGTTGATTGGCCGAATGAAACATGGGTTGAAATCAATTCCTCGTATTTACATATTTTAGACAAAGTATAGCTTTTTGCTTATATATTTTATCCTAGTGATGCTTTAGTGAACCCAAACTCTCGGGCAATGGTTCAGGATTTCACTAATTAGGTTGGCACAGGATCAGGATGAGTTTGGTGTGATGGTCGCCAACATCAGTAAGGAGCGGCACAAGAAGAAGAAGAGTAGAAGTAATTTTTTAGTGAAAATATATAGCTCAATACTATCATATCTGACCAATTCAATGGCGAAATTGGGTTCCATGACTTTGCGCCCTGATACAAAATGGGTTCCATGACTTTGCGCCCTGATGAAAAAAGGGTTCCATGACTTTGCGCCCTGATACAAAATGGGTTCCATGACTTTGCGCCCTGATGAAAAATGGGTTCCATGACTTTGCGCCCTGATAAAAAATGGGTTCCATGACTTTGCGCCCTGATACATATTGGGTTCCATGACTTTGTGCTCTGATACAAATTGGGTTCCATGACTTTGCGCCCTGATACAAATTAAAAAGGCAACAATTAAGGCAGGAAAAAATATAAATACGTAGCCTGATAAATAGTGAAAAAATAAATACAAGATCAAAAGTCTTTGACAGAATTATGTGTTATAAAAAATATTTTCATGGTAAACGCGGTGTGAGACAGCGAGACGAGGTGCATCAACAGTTTAATGATACACGCACAAGGTGAAGCTAGTTGTTAAATAACAATCATTTTGTGGAAATCTATATATTATGTGATTGCTTGGTAGAAATCGCAATAAGTCTGCCACATTATAAGAAAAAAAAAATACAAAAATATATTTGAATATAACAACGATCTTCTCCAAAAGATTAACTTTAATTGCCCTTTGAGACGAACAAGAACTACTTCCACATTTAGGCATCCACAATGTACAACAAACTATTGCCAAAATTCATTCATAAAACGAACTTGCAGTAATTATAATTCATTTTTTGGTGCCGTGGACATCCATCAACACACAAAAGCCAGATTCAAGTCTCAAGTTTTCGAGTCATTGATGAGGAGTTGATAACGTTGCAGTGATTCAGATTTCCCACTTCCTTCCATTCCTTTTCCTTCCTCATGAGCACATTTACATATTTTTTTTGTTATTTTTTCCTTTATATTAATTTTGTTTAGCTGTAGATACCTAATATTGACTAAATTAATAACTTTTTATGTATGGTCACATTTTTATATATGGAGTACTTATTCAAGACAAGTAAAATAACCGTAAACTATTTTGTTTTACAATTTAAGTAACACTTATTATTTGTAATGTACATTGTTTGACTGTTTGTTTGCTTAAAATAAATAACAAAATCATAATCTAAAATTTGATCAGTCGCACATATTTAGTGTGTATATTGGAGTAATTTTCTCATAGCAAAATGTTCACCTGTGACGGTGATGTCGGGGGACCAGTCGGGAGGGTCCCTCCCGCTCCTGGTGGCCAGCACGTGCCCCTGACCGTCTGTCAGTGTCAGGGGATCGTGTCTCCTCTCCGTGCTGCATCCTCGGTCAAATTCCACCCTCAGGGACACCGCTCCGGGAATCCTTACTTCACCTACAATATACAGGAGACATTTATATAATAATGATCATCGTAATTATAATAATAACTAGCGGACCCGACAGACGTTTTCCTGCACGAACGATGACTTACCTGTTAGCTGGTTCAACAAACATAAAAATACCACACGCTATCACGGTATATCCCACAGCGATAGGATTACCTGCAAAAGGAAGCACAACACATGCGTGTATACCCACATCTTTCTCTCTCACATGCAATAATAATAAAAAAAATATAATAATGAACACTTCCTTGCACCCTGTGTAAGTGGTTCCAACTAACCAGTATTTCCAGCCCAGAGAAGCAATATTTGCGTGAGAAATGAATATAAATAAATTTCTCCTCTGCTGGGAATCGAACCCATGACGCCCGCACAGAAACCGAACGGCTTACCAACTGTGCCACGGCGGTCGGCAATTATACATATAACTTAATAATTTCATAAAATATTAAAAATATGAAAACAAATACTGCAGACAGCGCTGAGAAAAACATTATAGTTTTAATGGCATAACCAACATTGCATAATATTATGACATATTGAAAGCAATGTTTCCAGTATGCAAAACGCATATTCCGAAAATATTTATAATGACTTATATTTTTATTAAATTGATGTAAAACTTCCTTTTTCTGAATCTAAACAATTCAGGGACTCACATAAACACACATAAAAAGTTTCATCAAAATCGGTTCAGCCGTTTAGGACGAGTTCAGTGACATACACACGTACAGAAGAATAGTATATATAAAGATGGGGGATTTAATATAGCGTGCAATGATTCCACATCATTCCTAGGGCGCTGACATTTTAGTTGTGTCCTTTGGTGAAAGTGCTCGTGCATTGAGCACTGTGGACATCTGGAGGCAGTACATCTGCCACCATCCATCTTGATTCAGAGAGGGAGAGAAGAGTCAGAGAGAGAATTGAAGTTTGACAATTTCTAATATAATATATTTTCTTACGTTCTCAAATATCCTTTATAACACATATCCCCCACATAGTCCTCTTACACATGCAAACATCCTCACCCTCACAATTACACTTGTTTTTATTCATGAGTTTAGTCCTTTATATTTTTTATATGTTTATACCTTATTGAGAATTTATGTAGCATTGTATTGTTTATTAAATGAATAAAAAAAAAAAATCTCAAAAGTATCCGACCCTGATGTATTTGAGGTGAGCCGATGACGGGGACAAGGAAAGTCTTAACCCAATAAAGACGGGTAGGTACAAGTACTTGCATTACCTACGGACGGACAGTATTTCGCATGGCGCATACAGATTTTTTTCAATCTCGTTTTAATTGAATATAATAACAGTAAAAATCTAACGATGTAGATATATCATAAAAAGATCAAAGATAAACAAAAGATCACATATACTCTATATAGATAAATTGAACACTTCACAATATAAACATTAAGATAAATGGAGAATAATGTTATCGTAGTTATCTCTATACAAAAAAGTACATGGCACCATCGATATGTCACGTGATCCTTCTGGCATTTGATGTAGATAAGGAATATGCGCCAATTGTGTATTGGTAAGGATCAAATTCAAAGCAGAATGTTCAGCGCGAAACAACAAAATGAACTGGCGCAGTATCCCTCTTTCCTACACGCATGCGTATTAGATTCTTACAAAGCGCGGGAGAGTGTAAATTTCGCCGGTGATGATCGATTAATTTCAGTGTTTAGAGTTCTTAATTTTTTAAATAATTTAACAATTAAATTTAAAGATATAACTTTGTATTAACCACGTTTTTTGGTTGAAACGATGCGACCGGTTTCGGAACTAACCGTTCCCTCATCAGGCTAACTTTCAACTGAAACAGAATGTGACGACGTGCTTACAAGAAATCTATGGGGGCGGAGGTAGAGGTAGGGTGGGGGTACTTAGGGTTGGGTCTTGTGCAGGGTGGGTCCGATTGGCTGAAGGATTAGAAGTAAAAGGAAACATATTTAATAATGGACTGAAAGATAAATTTAACTGATTGTTTATTATGTTCTGTTTTGAATTAATACACTTTTTAATTTCTAGCGACTCTAAATTATCAAGACGGAGACCTACTTTGTTGACGTGTAAAATTTTTGTTCCCGATTGCATATTAAATTGATGATCATTAAGTACTAAGTGTTCTGCGAATTCCGAAAAATTATCATTGTTTATACATCTAATATGTTCTTTTACTCTAGTCTCAAATTTCCGTCCTGTTTTTCCTATGTAGACTGCAGAGCAGTCTCCACATGTCAGTTGGTATACGCCGGAGTTTTCCATTTTATTATCTTTATCTTTGGAATTCATTAAACTTTTTCCAATATTATTGTCAGTGTAAAATGCCGGTCTTATGTCTTTTGGTAAGAAATTTGAGACTAATTGGGATAAATTATTAACAAACAATATGCGTCTCCATCTATATTCATCTTTTTTGATATTTGTATTATAACTATGTAGGTATCTATTGACGTTAATATTTTTTATTTTTTTATTTAAAAAATAATTTTTATTTTCGGAATTCGCAGAACACTTAGTACTTAATGATCATCAATTTAATATGCAATCGGGAACAAAAATTTTACACGTCAACAAAGTAGGTCTCCGTCTTGATAATTTAGAGTCGCTAGAAATTAAAAAGTGTATTAATTCAAAACAGAACATAATAAACAATCAGTTAAATTTATCTTTCAGTCCATTATTAAATATGTTTCCTTTTACTTCTAATCCTTCAGCCAATCGGACCCACCCTGCACAAGACCCAACCCTAAGTACCCCCACCCTACCTCTACCTCCGCCCCCATAGATTTCTTGTAAGCACGTCGTCACATTCTGTTTCAGTTGAAAGTTAGCCTGATGAGGGAACGGTTAGTTCCGAAACCGGTCGCATCGTTTCAACCAAAAAACGTGGTTAATACAAAGTTATATCTTTAAATTTAATTTGTTAAATATGAACCACAAAGTTAACATTCAAACATTTGAAAAAAAAAATTTAACAATTGTTTTGTTGATTCACCGACAGATGTTTTGAAGTCAAATATATGAGAGTAATATTCATCCAATTTTTGTCTCAATCAAGTATGAATTTACTGAGATATGAAGGTTCACAATTGAGTATAGCCATGAGGGCATGTCTAGATGACATTCGGCATTTAGGCACGCGGCCAGTGGGCATCTATTATACACGACGCTCGTCTTAAAAAGGTTAAAATTTGCTTTTTTTTGTTAATTATAATCTATTTGAAAGCTGACAAAATTTTCTACATTTTTTACTAGTACAAAAGTTTCTATATAGACACCTGTAGATGCTTCCTTCAAGACAATTTCCGCTATCATACAGTGGCAGGGAGCTATGGTGATAAACAATTAAATTGACCTGTTAAAGAGCAGTCGTCAGGATACGGATGTGGAGACTCCTGTACCACGGGCGGAGGGGCGGGGGGCGCAGCACCCGCCTGTTCCAGCTCCAACACGCACGCCTCACGTACTGCCTCCTGAACGCAACTCTTTGCAGAACACATTGCTGCAATATCACAACAAAACATTTAAATATACAATCATAAAATATGCAGCTAAATATAGTTTGACATACAACTAAAAAAAATATCTCAGTTGTAGAATTTTGTTACACAATCTACAAATATGAACTTGTTAAAAGATGAAAGCAGTAGAAGTTTCTACAAAAAATAGAGAATTACATTATATTTACAATTAATATTCAACAAATGATTCCAGATTCTATTACCAATAAATGATTGCAGCAGTAGATTCTACAACCAATAAGTGATAGCAGCAGTAGATTCTACAGCTAATAAATGATTGCAGCAGTAGTTTCTAAAAATAATAAATGATTGCAGCAGAAGATTCTACAACTAATAAATTATTGCAGCAGTAGATTCTACAACTAATAAATGATTGCAGCAGTAGATTCCTACAACCAATAAATGATTGCAGCAGTAGATTCTACAACCAATAAATGATTGCAGAAGAGATGGATAGTATAATATCTTACCCAGAAGTACATTGGTGATAACAGAAGTAGCATTGGGTGCCTCCACTCTACCAGCAATAGCGAGACGAAGAAGTTCTAGTAAAGAACGAGCCTCCGTTTCACCCAACTGTGACGTTAAGTCATCGAGAGTCACCTGAACATAATAAATACATACCAATTTAAGTTTGTCAATCGATATACCAGTATGCCATGCCAGAATGTTCCTCAGGAATATGCTATCGTGCAATACCTTTATGGGGAAAGCAGATAGAAGTCATCCATAAATGAATATTCTGGTTCTGGCATAAAGGATAAGCGAAAAACCAGGAGTCCATAAGAAAGTTAAGTCAAGTACAAAAGTACAAAAGCTTGTCAACACAATCCCTTTGTAAAAATCAGAAAACTACAATAGATTATTATTCACATAAATACAATTTTGATATGATAAAAAATCTTAAAAAATGATAAATGACATTTGACATTTAAAACTCCACATGTTTTGAAAGAGATTTGTGGGAAAAATGTCATAATCTGCAACTTCAAGTACTTCTGACACAGCCCTGTGTAGGAACTGAGAATATACTATAGCAAAGTAATAAAATAAATAAATAACATAATATAATATAATACTAACGAGGGGTGTATCTTGTGAGGGACAAGGCATGGTGGCGGCCGCCACAGACATGGCGCTGGCAGACATCCTGGTGGAGTGACGGGAGCTGACAGAGCCGCTCAGTGAACTGCTCATGCAACTCTGGAACATGTCATGAAGAATACATTAGATTAGAATCAAGCAATACAACATATATCATATATTTTGTACACTGTTTTAATTAACTTTACATACGTGTCTGTCTGTACTGGAATTTTATAATCGATTTTAAACTAACTATCCAACCAGCCCCCCTAGACAATGTGTCATTTAAACTAACTATCCAACCAGCCCCCCTAGACAATGTGTCATTTAAACTAACTATCCAACCAGCCCCCCTAGACAATGTGTCATTTAAACTAACTATCCAACCAGCCCCCCTAGACAATGTGTCATTTAAACTAACTATCCAACCAGCCTCCCTAGACAACTATCCAACCAGCCCCCCTAGACAATGTGTCATTTAGCCCAAGAAACATTTATTATTATTATTTATTTACCTCTTATCACACCATATTTATAATGACAACAATAAGTAGATTACTGCTGCCCAACAAGGAAATCATGTTCTAGGGCTAGCAGTTTACAATTTTTATTGACAATTAAGTATATGCAATTATGTACCAGGTGATTGTTCCCGTTCCACACTAAATATGTACACAATATCATCTCAACTTTCTGCACTCACAATCATTACCTCAACAAACATATGGGCTCACACAAAACAGAACAACCAGATCCCAATGTCCGCCATAATACCTGTCATAAATCCAATCTCTAATGCAATTTTTATTTCAGAACCATAGAAAGAGACTAGTTAACTATGTTGGTGTAGTTAATATGAATCACATGGTTCCCAAATCAAATCAAATATTTTTATGTGTTACTCAAAGAGCATCGCAAACACAATATGTCATAGTTACAAATGTTGTTAATAATTTTAATTTTGAATTATTTAAGTAGTTATTGTTGAATAATAAGTATTTGTGTTAGTTCTGTCCTCCCATAATTTATCTTTAAGGAGAACAGTTAAGATCTCTGCCCCCCTAGACAACGTTTCATTCAGCTCAAGAAAAGAAAACTCAATGTATGGAAGTGACAGTTAATTGTCACATCCATACATTGGGTTATCTTTTCTTGTTTCTTTTCTTGAGCTAAATGACGCATTGTCTAGGGGGGCTGAAACTTGTTTCCAGGTTGATTCATTTGATATTTTGATCAAATTGAACAATCTTGTATTTCACACAAAGTAATGCTATTGCTTATTTATTGCATAAAACCAGAAATATTTTTATGGATTTCTTTTGACAATATATGTTCTTCTATCATGTACACACACACATGCACGCCCACTCTCACACACACATACACACCCACACACTCACAGTCTTTCTAGATATCTCTTTCACACACACACATACATAATATGTATTGTTACTCTTCTCTCATGTGCGCACCCACACTAATTCACACTTTTTTATTGTATTATTTTGATATTAGGTATAGTACGTAAGAGGTACATGTCTTATTCATATTTTTACTTTTTTACTTTTAATAATTGTATGAATGTAGGTACTGTGTACTGTCCTTTGTAAAATAAAATTAAAAATAAAACTAGTTGCATGTAACACATGAGATCCAACTGTCGATAGCGATAGTATGTATAGTTGAAGTACCAAACTGTAATCCCATAAATACAAATTATTTAATACTTTAAGATATTTGATTTTCTATACAACATATGTACCTACATATTATGTATGTATGTCAAGATAGGATAGTATGGAGGTCAGTCCTTTGATCCTACCCAGAATATGAAAACAGCATGATGGTATGTATGTATGTTTGGAGATTAGTATCAAACAATTGAGTCTTAGATATTGTGTGTAGGCGATTGCCATAAAAATTGTATAAAGCAATGTCGTCACTAAATTCAATTTTTATAAAAATTATTAAAAAAAAATTGAGATGTGCTAATACAATGTTAATATTTTTTATAGAAAATTAAATTATCTAGTTGGGGTGTTTCGGCTTTTCTTGATATTTTTAAAAAATTTGGAAATATAGGCAGTTAAACTCATAAATTTATCATAAAAAAAATATTTTTCTTAATAAAAAATGTTTGAAAAACTCTGGATTTTTTCTTAAAAAACTAATTTGAGATTTTGTATTTGTCTATGTTTATACCAAATTTCAGCGATCTAGCTTTTATGGTTTCTGAGATATATGGAAAAATAAACCAAAATTTCAAAAGTTGATAACCCCTGACTGATACAAAAATTCACATTTCTGAGTATAAAAGTTTTGTAGGCCTATAACTGTTTGTATATTCTGAAAATTTGGGCTCTGTGAATTGAGCGGATCAAAAGTTATAAGGGAGGGACGGACACACACACAGACACACACACACACACACAGACACACGAAATGTTCTACTCCGAATTCTGAGTAAATCCGTGTATGGAACATATATGCTGCGAAGCCTCTAAGTTGGTGTTTTTTGACTTCAAAGTTGGAAAAGCCGTGAAAAAAGTAGACCTCTCCATACAATTCTCGCGTATTCTGGCTTGATACATTGTCGATATGTTAAGAGAACAAAGTTCTCCTGAACAAATCGACAGTTGGATAATATTACAAATTGAAGAACTAAATCTTTGAAAATCGTGTTGTTATATTTATATATTTTTATGACTGGTGCTACAACCCTTGGTGGGTCTTTCTAGACCTCCACAAGAAGATGAAGCCATTCTGGCTTTTGTCCTCCAGTAAATAAATTAATGAATTTTGTATAGCTAGTAGAAATATTTCATGAATAGGTTTATCTCCTCTACTAGAACAACGTAACATCTTGGAAAGCATTTTTATTAAACGATAATCAAAACCGTTGTGTTTAACTTTATTTTGTACAAAAAATTGTATATTTTAAGTGAAGATTTTCATTCATAGTATTATATAATTTATTTATTTCATTCTGGGAACAGACAGTTATGTACATTTTGTAGGAAAAAATAAAACACTGACCAGTAAAGTTCCCTAATGCTTTTAAACAAACAAATAAACAAGTAGCTATATATACAGGTAATACAAGTACAAGGAGAGGGATTAGGGCAGGGGTTCCCAATCTTTTTATACTCTAGAGCACATTGTAAAATATCGGTAGGGTGGCGGGCACCGCATATTTTTAATGGACAAACTCCTTCCATAACTTGTCATTTTCCCATAATTTCTTATTGACGTTCTTTATTGACTGTCGTTACATTGCATTCGCGTAGGCACCTGCCAATACAGTGACATTCTGCCGTGTCAGAGTGTCATTGTATTGGTACGTTGCGTCTGAATCGTTGTGACAATTTAATGTAATGACAATGACGTACATATTTTATATAAATTGATCTTTGATAAATTGCTTATTTTTATCCTTTAAAGTATGCTGGGCTAAAATCTATTTTTTTTTGTCTCAGTTAAATTATTCCTTCTTTTTTTTTTGTTTTATCTTATTAGTTCATCATTTGTTATCTTTTTGTTTTATCTTATTAGTTCATCATTTGTTATCTTTTTGTTTTATCTTATTAGTTCATCATTTGTTATCTTTTTGTTTTATCTTATTAGTTCATCATTTGTTATCTTTTTGTTTTATCTTATTAGTTCATCATTTGTTATCTTTTTGTTTTATCTTATTAGTTCATCATTTGTTATCTTTTTGTTTTATCTTATTAGTTCATCATTTGTTATCTTTTTGTTTTATCTTATTAGTTCATCATTTGTTATCTTTTTGTTTTATCTTATTAGTTCATCATTTGTTATCTTTTTGTTTTATCTTATTAGTTCATCATTTGTTATCTTTTTGTTTTATCTTATTAGTTCATCATTTGTTATCTTTTTGTTTTATCTTATTAGTTCATCATTTGTTATCTTTTTGTTTTATCTTATTAGTTCATCATTTGTTATCTTTTTGTTTTATCTTATTAGTTCATCATTTGTTATCTTTTTGTTTTATCTTATTAGTTCATCATTTGTTATCTTTTTGTTTTATCTTATTAGTTCATCATTTGTTATCTTTTTGTTTTATCTTATTAGTTCATCATTTGTTATCTTTTTGTTTTATCTTATTAGTTCATCATTTGTTATCTTTTTGTTTTATCTTATTAGTTCATCATTTGTTATCTTTTTGTTTTATCTTATTAGTTCATCATTTGTTATCTTTTTGTTTTATCTTATTAGTTCATCATTTGTTATCTTTTTGTTTTATCTTATTAGTTCATCATTTGTTATCTTTTTGTTTTATCTTATTAGTTCATCATTTGTTATCTTTTTGTTTTATCTTATTAGTTCATCATTTGTTATCTTTTTGTTTTATCTTATTAGTTCATCATTTGTTATCTTTTTGTTTTATCTTATTAGTTCATCATTTGTTATCTTTTTGTTTTATCTTATTAGTTCATCATTTGTTATCTTTTTGTTTTATCTTATTAGTTCATCATTTGTTATCTTTTTGTTTTATCTTATTAGTTCATCATTTGTTATCTTTTTGTTTTATCTTATTAGTTCATCATTTGTTATCTTTTTGTTTTATCTTATTAGTTCATCATTTGTTATCTTTTTGTTTTATCTTATTAGTTCATCATTTGTTATCTTTTTGTTTTATCTTATTAGTTCATCATTTGTTATCTTTTTGTTTTATCTTATTAGTTCATCATTTGTTATCTTTTTGTTTTCCTACATATATGTATATAATTTATGTGAATTTTAAACTTTCCTTTTAACTGTGCAAAGTAATGTCTTTTTTATAATTTGAATGCTCAGGAGATGTTAATTGTACATACCTAACTATGCACAATAGCCATGCGGGAGATACCTGTTATTGGAGCACTGGAGATTCTATTTTTTTTGTTTCATGTTTTTTTTGTTTGTGTTGTTCAGTGTTCTGTTGGTGTCTCTGTATATTAAATAAATAAATAAATAATTTATTTTCTTATATTCATAATTTATTAATAAATAATAAACAAAAATGTTTAAAAATAGTAAAATTATTATTCAAATTGCAAACACACAGAGAAATGTATTTACAAAACGTAAACAAAGTAAACAAAAAACATAAATAAAAAGAAAAAAACTCAAAAAATCAAAACTCTAACAAATAAATATGAATAATTCACATTTTTAATCAATGTTTATGAAAAAATTCCATCTCTGTCGAATAGTGGCGGGCACATACGAATCGTTCTGCTAAAAAAGCTAAATGACATGTTGGATTAGGGGGATAGGAATAACCTACAAGATTTTACAATTTACGTATTAATCAAACACACCAACAACAGCCTCACCTGGGACCTAAATTTATCAATGTTATATAATATGTAGATGTGTCTAAAGTTGAACACGAAATTTATAATTAATCAAATTAAAAAACATCTTTTCCAAGATGTTTGTTGTTCTCGCAAAGAGACGATATGTAGTTTATAAAAATTAGATATAGGTACAACAAAATTTGTATATACATAAATAATAAAAACATTTTGAATGGCTAACAGAAACATTTTTAAATAAATCAAATATTTTTTAAAAGTTGCGTTATATACAGATTAGTACAAGTAGGTAAAACAATCCAAAAATGAAATATTATTTCTGGCGCAGTTCAGGGGTGACATCTGTACGAGAATATTGTCGCCTCATGATGAGGACTGATGTTGCTTTCATTGTTAACAAAAAAATCTCAATAGATGGTGTTACAAAAAGGTTTCATTGTTACTTCATAGATGGATATGGTATTTTTCAACTAATCATTTTCTAATTATTAAAATATATAGAACTTTCAAAATTGCGTTGACAAGGGAACTCAATAAGAAGAAATACTTGGTGAACGTTGCACAAGTGCATAAAGTGATCGAGTAAACCAGCCGATCATAGATCGTAAACCCTGTAGGTGCCTTAAGTTCCTGGTTCTACTGTAATATTACAACTTCGTCTCTATTATTCAAATTCTTTTTTACAATACTAACAGAAATATTTCATGTAAATTATAATGAACGGACAAAACTTACAACTGTCAAATTGGGAAGCTCAGCAGGGGCCTCTCCGCCCCCCTCCCTCGCCAGATCGTCTTCTTCCTGTAACACTCTACTGGGGCCCGCCGTCATTAGGGACCCGCTACCCATCATCGTGCCACTGGTGCCCCTCATCACGGTGTTTATGTTCATCAATGCGCCACTGCTGCTCATGATGGCTCCACTGTGACTCATCGCGAGTCCACTGTGACTCATCGCTGGACCACTGTGGCTCATCATAGAACTGCTGTGACTCATCATAGCACCACTGTGACTCATCATAGCACCACTGTGACTTATCATAGCACCACTGTGACTCATCACCCCGCTGCCATGATTTATTATGTGACCACTATGGTTCATCATAACCCCGCCACTGGCAACACTGTGACTCATGTTATTCATTACGGCACTGTGAGTGCTAATCAGTCCACCACTATGACTCATGGCACTCACACCCTCGTTACCGCCGATGAGCAGATTTGAATTAGATCTCAGAGAATCGGTGTTAATTACGCTGATCGTTGTACAATCATTTGCAACTCCGGTGTTACTCAAGTGTCCACTGCTTTGATTCATCGTGGTGCTACTTTGACTTGTGCCGTGATTGATCACGATGCCGTTGTGACCCATTACGGCACCGCCCTTGCTCATTATTATCCCGCTCAGGTTCATAACGGCGTTTTGACTCATTGTGGCATTTTCGCTGTTTAACTTGGCGCTTATGTTGCTCACTATGGTGCTGGGAGTTGTGCCCGTGCCGCTGCCCGCCAAGTTGGGCGAGACCGAGGTGTTGTGGACGCCCTGATGCGGCGAGGGGCAGACTGTAGCGGAAGTGGCGACGCTGACGGGGGCCAGGGTGGTCGCGGGATGCAGAGCGCTGCTCCCGAGGAGGGTGTTGACAGAGGGGGCAGGTAGATCGGCGGGGGGGCCGGTCAGCGGAGGCTCGCCGGGCAGGGCGCAGTGGGGCCGCAATGCTTCAATGATCATTGTGCGAGCCTGAAAAGGCAGAATCAAAAATTATTGAAATATTCAAGACATTTAAGAATAATAATATGTAAACAATCGGGATTAGCAATTTTGGCTTTGAACCAGTTATGTTTTGAGAGACATAGGTCCAAATGCAGAGTCCTACCTAAATACAAACCATGTTATCATTCCACAGTCGCACACTTAAGTTAGGAGATCACGTGGCTTCCTAACTGGAGGATGCTACCAAGTTCACGTATGAGACACATTGCATTGCAGAGACATATCTAAATACTAACCATGTTTTCATTGCACAGTCGCTCACTTAAGTTAGGAGATCACGTGGCTTCCTAACTGGAGGATGCTACCAAGTTCACGTATGAGACACATTGCATTGCAGAGACATATCTAAATACTAACCATGTTTTCATTGCACAGTCGCTCACTTAAGTTAGGAGATCACGTGGCTTCCTAACTGGAGGATGCTACCAAGTTCACGAATGAGACACATTGCATTGCAGAGACATATCTAAATACTAACCATGTTTTCATTGCACAGTCGCTCACTTAAGTTAGGAGATCACGTGGCTTCCTAACTGGAGGATGCTACCAAGTTCACGTATGAGACACATTGCATTGCAGAGAAATATCTAAATACTTAGCGCATGCAGTTGGCGTAAACTAACATTTGCGAACACTGTCAAAAAATAAGGTTGATAGCGAGGAACCTTACGAGTGGTAAAATACGAGATGTTTTCGATGGATGATAATTTAAGCAACTTCGTTGAATATGTATTTGGTAATTTTGTCAAATCAAATATCAAACAGAGTATTTAGCGATCTATACAAGATGCCGAAAATTCACTGTAATTTCAGAAGAATCGTGACATTGAGCTGTCAGTGTGAGCTTGGTTACATATGTTTGTGTTGTTATGACAAAAAAACTTTTTTAACGTCAGTATAAGCCCATAGAAGACGATCTATCTCTTTTCTTCATACACAATAATGTGAAATGCTACACCTCGACCTTAAGTTTGTCGTAGTATTTAGTTAGTGATGTCTCAGCAACGCAACTGCTAACTTAAGAATACTAAATAAATACTTCAGTGAGGTTAGGAGTTAGTATTTAGGTACCTAGGACTGTGCATTCGGGTCATAGATGTCATTAATATTAAATAAAAAAACTTTCTTGTTCTATCATAATTTTTTTTTTATACAAATATTGAGTGTAATAATTCTACTTTCACGCGTCTTCTTCAATGTCCATATCTCGTGTTATTATTGTTACATAAAATACTAAGAAACCTGTAAAATGTGGGCAGTGGCCAGCAATAGGGTGAGGGCGTGTTGGCGACAGCTTATTGGTTCCAAGGACAGAACTTGTTGTGCCAAGGAGGGAGTTTGTGATCCTTTACTTCCTGTCGGAGTCTCCTTCTTATCCTCGTTCTCGTATATACCTGCCGACATTCATCATAATTAGATATTCTATACACATATCATTTTACATATTATGTGTTAGTAAGGGGAACTATTTTGTGCGTTAAAAAGGGTTTTTACATGATTCTAACTATTGGAAATCCAACATTTGTCAAATTTTTCCTTCACGTTAAAATGAAGGATAAAAAAAAATCGAATATTTTTTTAATTGCATATACACAAACATTGGATTATGTTCCCTGTTGGGAGTCAAATGATATTTTTATTGACAAACTTTTTAACATCTCAATAGAGAGGAAGTTGGGATATTATAGAAAAACCAGGAACTCAAGGCACCTACAGGGTTTACGATCTGTCATCGGCTGGTTTACTTGATCACTTTATGCGCTTCCGCAACGTTCACCAATTACGGCTTATGTAAATATTTCATTGTTAACATTATACTGCCAATGTCAAGCACATAACCTCAAAAGCAGTTGTTTTATACAGCAAACAGATTCAAACATACATAATCCATTGTGAAACAATATAAACTATTACACTAAGTTTAAACAAATATTTTTTTAGTAGAAAACATTTTTAAAGGCCTCTGCATACAGGACGGGGCGATGACGTAGACGGGACGTGGTGTTTCATGAAACCATGTATGCATACCCACCGTGACAGCGACGTGGACGTGACGTGCTAGTGTTATGAACAAGAAAGATTTTGCTCTCCGGAAAGACTGTAATTGCCATGCATACGCAACGGGGCGTGGACGGAGCGTGGCGGGACGGGGACGTGCAAAACATCGTCGGCGACAATGTTTTTTCCCGCTCTCTATCCAGGCCACCCGTGGCGTATGCACAAATTTATTCCAATACAGAAAGACAGATGAAGTTAAATAAAAGTGTGTGTATATAAAAATGTGTTTTTAATTATAAAAATGTTGTATTTTAATGGTGGTCACAAATTGTAAAAAAAGGAAACACAATATATAGAAATTTTTGTACTCAAAATATTGGAAATATTGATATAAATTTCATACTTTACAATATTATCTATTAGTAATAATTGTGTTTTTACTTAGCACGGTAGAATACACTTTAGACTTTTCTGATCAAAACGGTATTTATTAGTTTGTTTATACCTAAATTGTGGGTTGACTCAGTTCAAAACTATGACAACGATATAGAAATCATCTTTGTCCTGAACCAGATGTTGTGCAAACTATTGTATTACCAAGGCTGTGGGCTCCGAGTGGGTCCCGCTGCACTGCGAAGGGGAGGGGCACGGAAGGAGATGGGGGCGCCCTCGCCTGCACAGCCCACGCCACGCTGTGTGAGGAGCCGGCCGCCACGCGGACGCTGCCGGACGGACAGGCGGCGCCTCCCAGACCCACCACTGCGCCCGGACGCTTGTTCACCGTAGTGGAACCGTTGCCTTGCTGCCCGTGGTCGTTGTCACCCCACGCGTACACCTGGAATATTGAAGAAGAACCGGCAAATCATGGTTCAGAGGAACAGCAGATCAGTGCAAAATAGTATCTCAGGCGGTGGTTCAGGATTCCAGATGCGGAATCACCTATTGGATTGGTGTAAGATCGTGATGAGTTTGGTGTGATGGATCCCAACCTTTGATAGGAGTGGCACAAGAAGAAGAACTATACGCCCAACACACCAGGGTCTTTGGGTCAATAACCAACAGAGAGAACTATATTTTTCATGCAAATCTCTTCTCTGGGCTGGACACACTGGTCGGTTGGATAAAATTGCCAAATGGCAATAAATTATATATTTACTCCTCGCTAACCCAAGGGGATATAGTGGGGAGTTATGATTTTGCAAATTTTAAGGCCATTTTTTTATTGCAGATTATAAACTAGTATCATGCTGAGATTGTATTCTCAAAGTTTCATCACAATGTAGGTATCTGTGTGTGTGTGTGCTATGTGCTGTGTGCTATGTACGGTGTGTTTATTTTACTTTATCAATTATAGACTAAAATACTCATTCAAATTTTGCAAATATGTGTAATTAATACTCGCTTAGACCCCATTAGATTTTGAGGGATATCTGAATAGTGCTTCTCAATTTTTTTAAACATCAAATATTTTAAAGTGACTCAGGAAAATTTAAAATTTGAAATTCTTATTTTCAAATTGGTTAAAACATACATCACTTTCATAAAATATCATTGTAGAAATATCAAGTTTTCATAATTAAATAAAAAAATATTGAACAAAATCATTTCATAAAAATGTTGAAATTTTTTTTCATACAAAATTTGAATACTTTGTGGAGGAGTATAGTGTTGGCCACAACCCACTCGTTTTAAGTAGTATTAAAAATTCTTATTTTTAAAATGTTTCATACGTCAAAGTTTGGATTTTAGAATAACATTCGGATGAAAATAATATACACACCAGTCCGTCAGAGGTGGCCGCCAGACAGTGCAGGGCTCCGACAGCGATGTGAAGCACCTTCTTGCCTCGCAGACCCTCCACCAGAGCGGGGCGCCGCACGTGAGCGTCACTCCCGTGCCCCAGTCTGAAGTAATCACCCTTGCCCCATGTCCAAACCTCGAAAAAAAAAACATAACAAAATTGCTGCTTCCCGTCGTCTCAAGCCATACTGGTATAACATATACGAGTGTATAATAATTGCTAAGGTTCACTCGAGTTTTGAATCCCGTATATACAAATTCAATTAGATCGGAACCTAATTGAATCTTCATACATTGGCATATATACATACTAATTATCCAACTGTCGATTTGTTCAGGAGAACTTTGTTCTCTTAACATATCGACAATGTATCAAGCCAGAATACGCGAGAATTGTATGCAGAGGTCTACTTTTTTCACGGCATTTCCAACTTTGAAGTCAAAAAACACCAACTTAGAGGCTTCGCAGCATATATGTTCCATACACGGATTTACTCAGAATTCGGAGTAGAACATTTCGTGTGTCTGTGTGTGTGTGTGTGTGTGTGTCTGTGTGTGTGTCCGTCCCCCCCTTATAACTTTTGATCCGCTCAATTTACAAAGCCCAAAATTTCAGAATATATAAACAGTTATAGGCCTACAAAACTTTTATACTCAGAATTTTGAATTTTTGTTTCAGTCAGGGGTTATCAACTTTTGAATTTTTAATTTATTTTTCTATATATCTCAGAAACCATAAAAGCTAAAACGCTAAAAATTGGTACAAGCATAGAAAAATACAAAATCTCAAATTAGTTTATTCAAAAAAATTCCAGGGTTTCTCAAACATTTTTTATTAAGAAAAATATTTTTTTTATGATAAATTTATGAGTTACAACTGCCTATATTTTCATTTTTTTTTAAAATATCGAAAAAATCCGAAACACCCCAACTAGATAATTTAATTTTCTATAAAAAATATTCACATGGTATTAGCACATCTCAAACTTTTTTTAACAATTTTTATAAAAATTGAATGTAGTGACGACATTGCTTCATACAATTTGTAGGGCAGTCGCCTATACACAATATGTAAGAAGACTTAATAGTTTGATAGGTACTTAATCTCCAAACATACATACAGAACCATCATGCTGTTTTCATATTCCGGGTAGGAAAACAGGACTGACCTCCATACTGTCCTATCTTGACATACATACCAACATGTGTTAAAATTTTCAAAAATTTGGATTTATGGGTTTATAGTTTGTTTCTTATTCTTCAACTATACATACTATCGCTATCGACAGTTGGATCTCATGTGTTACATGCAACTAGTATTAATTAATTTATTGTCTTGATCAAACTACTTTCAGTTACTTGAAATGAAAGGTATCAGGTTCGTAAAATAATTTAACATAGATATTAATCACTACATTAGTTGCAATTTTCAAAAATACAATATAACAAAATTAACACAAAAGAGGAGAGATTGGCATTGAAGTGCGTCGTTTGTGCGTTCAGTTAAATACCCCCTAGCGGCGAATTATAGAAAGATCGATGCTCGCTGATTGGTCGCTAGGAAGAGTATATATCCGTCTGAAAGGGCAGTGGCTGGGCATTGGTATGAATTATTTCTTTTTCCAATGCGAAATATGATATTATTTTTGTATAGGTAACTACTTTATTAAAAAAAAAAAAGGTTGATATGAATGTGGTTTTCTTTTCATAAATGGGATACAGATTAATAAATATACATAAATAAGTCGCCCTTCGTGGTTCAGTGGGTTAGATGACTGACAATAAATATCGTACGTCTCGTGGCAGCTTGTTATTGAGTGTGTTAAGTTAATATTTGACATAGTACCCGCTAGTTGCCCGAGAAGCAATATTTATATCATAGATTTTTATTATAATATACTAAATGTCATGGAATATCGCACATTTGACGTTTTGGTTGGCAACATATTGCAGTTTTCCTAACATTTTAATACATCCTAGATAACTGTTCTCTAAACCTTAATAATTAACCGTTTCAGTGCTAATCTCGAGACGTAATCGTGATGAATCATGCGCTACACCAGTGCGGATCACGATAGGTAATCGTGATGGACAATGCTCCACTTTAACTCGCTGTAGAAATCTTACTTATCGACATATCCAAAAAATAATAATTACATCGTGTAACCGAATCATTTATCTAAGTAAATACGTTTTTAAAAAAATTAAAAAAAAATTCGGTAGATGGCAGTAGAGTGTTTACTTTTTATCTATTTCATCTCGAGACATAATCGAGACCCGCACTGAGATACCGCTTTGTATGGATATTAATGTTGCTTATAACCCATATCCGAGTTCGTAGAGATTGTGCGCCGGTTTAGAAAAATAATTATGTTCGGTTTTTATTTAGTTTATAAAAGCAAAGTATTTTGTTGTAAATTTATATGTTTTTATTTGTGTCTTAAACGTTGATTCATATTTCAAAATAACTCTTTTTTTAAAGTTCATGAGTTTTTTAGAGTAACTTCGATTTTTTGTGTTACCGACTGAAAATTTTACTAGGTGATAGACAAAATAAATTTAACATTTTTTGCTATTATGAATGAATTTTGCTTTTATAAATGTTCCGAAAAAGTAAGTACTCAGAGCCTGTTGAGTTATTTCAGTATTATTTATAACAACCAATGATTTTATGACTATTTTCTACTATATAAGTTGATAAAGTCGCGGTGCAGCGGCGCATAGGTCATAGCGCTTACAGATAAACTTCATACAAACGTATAAGGCACTAAGCAATTGTTGAAAACTGTGTTTGTTTTCGAAGAAATACTTAAAAATTCATAAATTTTAAGCTGATTTTTATTCACTATATACATTCCTATATCTTTTTTTACCTATGTGATATTTTTTTGCTAATAAGTCATGGTTTTGTGAGCTGGAATGTTGAAAAAATCAGTTAAATAGTATGCAGAAAAACAAAATAAACAAAAAAATGTACTCAACATTTAAAAACAGCTAAAAACGAATATTCTCGTCGAAGATTTCAAGTATCTCAGGTGAGTAGTTATTGAGATATGACGATTTTAATTTTGTCCGAAAATTGCGCCGCACTGAGGTGTTACATTGTTTCGCATACGCTTAGCACGGAAAAGGTTAAAATGTTTTTTAGACAAATAAATCCGAAAACAATTCACATTAGTCAATATTTTCTATAGAAAAACGATGTGGTCTGGAACCAAAACGTCAAAAATCCCCAGGAAAAATGATTCACATTGATTCATACAAAATTTGCTAACTACGACATCTAGTATATTATAATAAAAATCTATGATTTATATATATTTAAGTACCTCTCCCTGCGATGTTAGCGCAAGACTGAACTGCGCTCCACAAGCCACCTGTATCACCCCCAATCCATTGAGTCTCTCGACGTTCTGCGGTTGAGAGCAACCCTCAGATCCACCGCGTCCTGTAACATAATATGAGTTTCAAAATAAGTGCATCAGTATTTTCGATGATGGTTAAACGTAAAATCAAGTTGAGATAACCCAACATCATATTTTTCTATCCTGGAACACATCCATACACATTTTCCACTTAAAGAATGTCATTCACATGATCAAGCCATTCTTTTCTTGGACAGCCCCAACCTTAGCTGCCATTCCATTCCTGCCCGTTTTGTATATTTTCTTGATCAGGTAATCAAATTAAATGGTCAGAATCTAGTATTATGGTTTGGGTCATAATTACTAAGTAGCGGTTAAGAGAAGGCGGTTATTATAACAATATTTTAATGTAGAGCACATAACTATGTTTGTTTATATTATTAATGAAATAAAACACACAATAAGGAGATAATGAGGGACTGAGTATAAGAAGAATTAGGAGAGAATGCAAAACTCGTTTTAAGATGAAAAGAGCGGATAAAAGATTAGGCACAAGGAAACAATACAAGAATGGGTAAAATGAGATAATAGGAGAATGGGCTTAAGGAGAAAATGCAAGAAATCTTGAGGAGAGAATTCTAGATTTGTCATAAGGAGAGAATCAAGATTTGTCATAAGGAAAGAATTCAAGATTTGTCATAAGGAAAGAATTCAAGATTTGTCATAAGGAAAGAATTCAAGATTTGTCATAAGGAGAGAATTTTAGATTTGTCATAAGGAGAGAATTCAAGATTTGTCATAATGAGAGAATTCTAGATGTCATAAGGAGAGTGCAAGATTTGTCAAAAGGAGAGAATTCTAGATCTGTCATAAGGAGAGAGTGTAAGATTTGTCAAAAGGAGAGAATTCTACATCTGTCATAAGGAGAGAGTGTAAGATTTGTCAAAAGGAGAGAATTCTAGATCTGTCATAAGGAGAGAGTGTAAGATTTGTCAAAAGGAGAGAATTCTAGATCTGTCATAAGGAGAGAGTGTAAGATTTGTCATAAGGAGAGAATTCTAGATTTGTCATGAGGCAAGAATTCAAGATTTGTCATAAGGAGAGAATTTTAGATTTGTCATATGGAGAGAATTCTAGATTTGTCATAAGGAGAGAATTCAAGATTTGTCATAAGGAGAGAGTGCAAGATTTGTCATTAAGAGAGAATACAAGATTTTCCATAAAAATATGTAAATACATATTTTTAACTTTATTTTATATATTCATGATACATGTAATACTTAACATAATCAAAATAAATGGAAACCAAACAAAGTGACTAACCAAAGCTAAGTACGTACCAAGTTTTCCGAAATCACCGTCACCCCAAGAATAAACCTTTCCTTGTTCTGTAAGAGCGAGGGTCTGTGCGTCTCTGGATCCACAGGCGACTTGCACCACACGCTGTCCCATCAGGGCCTCCACCTGAAAACATCATTTATCCCCAAATATTAGGCTGGGCTGTACAATTTTATGAAAGGAGTCTCAAAAGTTGCAAATTTGGAGTGACTTTGTTGTGAGGGGTATTATTATTATTAGATAGGAGTGGGACCTTTCGCCCCTTCACTGCGACCATGTTTGATCTATTGTACATCTCCCTTTAAGGTTGTCATTTCAATAGCATTTCGGTTTCTTGAATAAAGTCCCATATTTTGCAGATTGAGATGCCTCCCATGTCCTTGGGTCATGGGAGGCATCTCAATCTGAGGGAGGCAGCTGGACACTCACAGATCACATGTGAGGCTGTTTCTTCCTCTTGTTGACATCTCCTACAGTTTGGTTCATCAGCGATCCCCATTATGTAATGGTATCTTTTCAGATGACAGTGACCAGTAAATAAACCAGTCATTGTTCTCAACTGTACTCTGCTGAGATTTAGCAGCTTCCTTGTCCTTTTTTTAGAGGCCCCTTCAATGAATTCTTTCGCCTGTCGTTGTCCACAACTGGCTTTCCAGAATTCTCTGTATTGAACTGTTTTATCCAGTCTTTAAATAATTTGTTTAAAGGAGTATCTTTATATTTGGCTGGGCAAAATGTTGTGAATTGTTGGCTAATGTTGTGTGAACCAAAACTTAGTAGTCTCTCACCCTCTTTGGTTGGGTCCTGGTGTTGTGGTCCCCGTGACCGAGCCTCCCGTACTCCCCCAGCCCCCAGGTGTAGAGGTGTCCGGAGGACGTGACGGCGGCGCTGTGGGCCGACCCGCACGCCACCTGCACCACCCGGTGACCCAACAGACCGCCCACCACCCTGGGGCGCCACAGGGAACGACGGTCCCCGTGACCCAGCCGCCCGTCTTCACCTTCGCCCCATGACATCACCTGGAAAAAATTAAAAAACCATCAAAAATTAAATAAATAAAAAAAAAAACCTTTACACATACATATGATATAAATATGAAGGAATCAGACTTATAGTTTGGGCTGTAGAGAGAACACAACAAAGATATGTTATACGGCAAATTCCATACATACAAAAACATGTGTGCACTCTCTACATGATTGTCGGTCTTCGTGGCTCAGTTGGTCAGGTATCTGACTGAGGATCCAAAGGTCCCGGGTTCGATTCCTGGTGGAGACACAGTTTTTAATTGTGTTTTCAATATGGATGCCAAGACGAGGAGGAGGAGGAGACGGTGGTCCACTTCCTCTGTCACTGTCCTGCTCTCTCTAGAATTAGGAGAAGCTCCTTGGGAAGTTTCTTCTATGATGATTTAATTGACATAGCGTCGGCCGACATTGCAGACATTATGACATTCATTTGCCGCTCAGGCTGGTTCAAGGGGGATGAGTGAGTGGGAGGACAGCCCCAATGTGGTATCACAAAGGGCCAATTGGCCTAAGTGTGTTCTCCTCAAGAACTGCCACCCGCAAAAAAAAAAAAAAAAATGGATCTGTGAGACGATTAATATCGTAAGTCTCCATAATGTAGCAGCTTGTTATTCGGTGCGTGTTAAATAATTATTTGACATAGTACCTGTTAGATGCCCGAGAAGCTACATAAAATAAAATACTCAATGTGGAATAAAAATATGTGCCATAAACAGTTTGTTTTACCTTTCCGTCGGACGTGAGCACGAGAGCGTGTTTCCCTCCCGAGTGCACAGCCACATACTTGATGACGTGCTGAGCCAGGTACGGGTTGGGACGTGGTGTTGCCACGTTGTTGCAATGTCCCAGACCTAGACGACCGCCTGTACCCTCACCGCACGCGTACAACTGGAATTTGTACAAAATACTCAGTTTTAAAATGAATATTAATTGAGTTAATTCAAAAGAGTATTTGCTGTGAAGTACCACCTCAGAATGGTGGTTCCATTCTTTTCTATTATCATCGTTTTCGGGTGTCCCTTAAGAGCCGGGTAATCGAAAAAAACAAAATAGATGGACATTACAAAAACTTGACAGACTGAACAAGTAAATACGATTCTCAATAGATGGTATTACAAAAACTTGACAGACTGAACAAGTAAATACGATTCTCAATAGATGGTATTACAAAAACTTGACAGACTGAACAAGTAAATACGATTCTCAATAGATGGTATTACAAAAACTTGACAGACTGAACAAGTAAATACGATTCTCAATAGATGGTATTACAAAAACTTGACAGACTGAACAAGTAAATACGATTCTCAATAGATGGTATTACAAAAACTTGACAGACTGAACAAGTAAATACGATTCTCAATAGATGGTATTACAAAAACTTGACAGACTGAACAAGTAAATACGATTCTCAATAGATGGTATTACAAAAAAAATTTCTTTGTTACTTCATAGATGGCGATAGTGTTTTTCAGCTTATTTTCAACAATAAGTTTCTCATTATTAAAATACATAAAACTTTCAAAAATTGCATTGATAAGTGAACTCAATAAGAAGGCATAATTGGTGAACGTTGCACAAGCGCATAAAGTGATCACGTAAACCAGCCGATGACAGGTCGTAAGCCCTGTAAGTGTCTTAAGTTCCTGGTTCTCCTATAATATTCCAACTTGTCTCTATTAGAACATTAAAAAATTGTCAAAAAAAAATATCATTGACTCTCGACAGGGAAAAATACAATGATTGGGATATGCAACTTTTAAAAAAAAATTCACCATACTATCATTGGAGACTTCTAATTGACTGTTAAATTAATACATTAGATCTAACACTGCAATGTATAGCTGTTAGTCTTACAAAAATTTATAAATAAATAAAAATTAGATGAGTGGTCTCAGAGCGGTTAGCGCACTGGATTAGTAATCCAGTGGTCGTGAGTTCGAATCCTGCCACAACCGATTTAGTTCACCTATAGCACAAGCATTTATGCTTAGTTTAGGGAATGTATACATACTTTTTTCAAGGACATAAAAAAATTAAATAAAAAAAGGTATGGATTTAATTTAAGATATGCTAAATAACCCCGTGGGCAAGAGACCGCTGCTGGAAAGACCAAGGCAGAGATTGATGGACAATGTTACCCGAGATCTGAACGTGCTGAATGCTTGTGATGACTGGGAGTCCACTGCAGCTGACAGGAAGGCTTGGAATACTATTGTTCAGGAGGCTAAAGCTCTACCGGAGTTGTATGGCCATCGGAAGTAAGTAAGTAGTATATGGATTTAATATAACCTTTCCATCGTGTGACACAATGAACAGTGTCTTGGATCCCCCCGCTATGTGAATGGGTCGCAGCATACTGAGGGCGGCCTGCAGAGCCGGTAACTTCACCTTGGAACCAGTGACACCTCCCAACTGTCCTCTGTCGTTTAAACCCCAAACATACACCTGCAATATAACAAACAATACTTGGATAAATAGAAAATATTATAACTTTACCTATTTATTTATTTATTTATATAATAAAACACTTTTTTACTCCTCACTAACCCAAGAGGATATAGTGGGGAGTTATGATTTCGCAATTTTTAAGGGTAGGTACTTTTTTATTACAGGTTATCAACTAGTATCATACTGAGATTGTATTCTGAAAGTTTCATCACAATGTACGTGTGTGTTATGTGCTATGTACGGCGTGTTTATTCTACTTTATTGATTATATAGACTAAAGTACTCATTTGATTCTTTTCAAATTTTATAAATTTGTATATGTAATACTCGCTTAGACCCCATTAGATATTGAAGGATATTTGAACAGTGCTTCTCAATTTTTTTAACTGTTAAATATTTCAAAGTGACCCCAAGCTCAAGAGACTTAAAATTTGAAATTTTTATTTTCAAATTGGTAAAAAGGCACACCACTTTCGTAAAATGGCATTGAAGAATTTTCAATTTTTCATAACAAAATATTTAAATAAAAAATAATAGAACAAGCTCAAACTTTCCATATAAAATTTGAATAAGTTATGGAGTGACTTGTTAGTGAGGAGTTTAGCGTTGGCCACAACCCACTCGTTTCCTTAATCTAGTAATAAAATATTACATAATATTATATTTAAATTACATTACTTTCCCTTCATATACCAGATATTCTCGTACTATTGTCATAAACTGCCTCACTAGGTAAAAAACCTGTTCTGAGACAGTATATATGTCTTCTTAGTTTGCATTTTTGATTGGTAGTTAAGTGGTTAATTCATTTTTGATGTAATCTCTGTCTTTTTGTCTTATCCAAATCTTGATGTCTCGTTTAAATGTATTGAAGTGTATTAGTATTATGATTGGCACAGAAAAGCTACCTTTGGACAGTCATCAGGTACAGATAATGGAGTTTCTGGAGATGCATCTGCTGTACACCAGTCTTCTGATAGAAAACTCATTGCCTGTAATTAAATAAGAATAATAAAATTAACATTCAAAATATACTATGTATTTTATAATGATACAATGAAGTTCATAGATTACTTCTACCCAACAGGAAACCCTATTATAGGGCTAGCAATTTACAATTTTACAATGAAAGTTCAAGATATTTTGTACTAATAACTAATTTACCACTCCTTCAATAAACATCAGACAAAACAGACACACAGCATAGTATCTGTCAACATATTCAATTTCTGATGCGATTTGACATTTCAAGACTATAGAGATGAAGTGATATATCAATGTCGTCTGGTGTGCTGTAGTATGTGATATATGACTCGCATGAGCCCCAGATCAAATCAAAACATATCAATTTATACAATACACAAATATCACCGCAAATACAAAGCCGGTTGCAGACCAAAAAAGGTAAGTTAGTTTAGCTTAGCTCACATAGCTGAGGTCGTTCAAGATCCTTATGTTTCCATCTTTCAAAATATCATTAATATTTTATATTATTATGGCATTTTATCTCACAGATAACCAACCATATTATATGGTTAGTGGGATCTTTTATATATTTATGTTGTACCTTGAGGGCATCAGCATGTCCCTGTGTGGATCTCACTCCGGTGATGAGCAGCCCGTGGATCCGACAGTCAATACCTCCGTTCCAGCATTGCTTTATAACAATCTCGATACATCCATAGTACTGAAATAAAATACATTACATTTAATATAAATCAAGGAGTCAAGGGGACCTCTTCAAGAGAAAAAGGCGAGTCAATATTAATAATTGAAAACATCTTTTGGTCAAAGAAATTTTTCATTTATTGCTCCTCGACTCTACAACAGTTAACCTTCCTCTCTTAAAGAAATAACATCACAAAGAATATTCAAAATTAATATAAAAAAATACATCATAAATTATGGGAGGACAGAACTAACACAAATACTTAGTATTCAACAATAACTACTTAAATAATTAAAATTATTAACAACATTTGTAACTATGCCGTATTGTGTTTGCGATGCTCTTTGAGTAACACATAACACATATTTGATTTGATTTGGGAACCATTTGATTCATATTAATTACACCAACATAGTTAACTAGTCTCTTTCTATGGCTCTGAAATAAAAATCGCCTCAGAGATTGTATTTATGACAGGTATTATGGCGGACATTGGGACCTGGTTGATCTGTTTTGTCTGAGCCCATATGTTTGTTGAGGTAATGATTGTGAGTGCAGAAAGTTGAGATTGTGTGTGATTGAAGTGTGATTCAGTGTCCCTTTAATTCTGATATGACTCTGGTGAGTGAGTCTGAGACATGGTGAGTGAGTCTGAGACATGGTGAGTGAGTCTGAGACATGGACATGAATGTAGAGTAAATGTAACACAGATATTGCACGACTAACCTCCTTGCAATCCTTGAGTAGTTCCAACAGGAGGGGACCCACAGCCGCAGCTGGCTGATGGGCGGTCCGCAGGTCCCTGAGGGCATCCCCCTCGGCTCCCTCCTCCCCGACCCTCACCAGCACGGCGGAGGGACAGTATGAGGCGCAGTCTGGATGGAGACGCAGAGCCAGACGCTTGATCAGAACTCCAGATTGTATCTCCAACCTTATCCAGTGCTGTCAACATTATATTCATTCAAGAAATGAGAAACAAGTAAAAAAAATATAGAAGAGTCACACCTTGCCTTTGTATGTGTGAAGAGTACTAGACCAAATATAACAAGTAGAGCAGTGATTCCCTAACTATGGTACGCGACAATTATTAAGGTGGTACGCAAGCAGCCATGGCCATAGAACATACACAGTAAATGAGTAAATAATTAGATAAAACGTTTTTAAATTTCGTGATCTGACACGATTTGTTTTCATTAAGTAGCCGCGCTGGCCAGCGCATTTCGCGACGCGAGCCAGGAGTTCAATTGGATAAGGAACCCATTAGTTTCGGATCTGGATAGTGTTGGTGAAAATTTAAGTGTGAGTGAAAAGGAATCTCTGATAGAAGTATCTTGCGATGGAGGTTTGCAAGCGGAATTCAACAAAGTAGAGCTGTGTGAATTTTGGCTAAAAGTTAAAAATGAATATCCATTGCTGTCCAGAAAAGCATTACTGTTTCTGATTCCATTTACAACCACATATCTCTGTGAGAGTGGATTTTCTGCTATGTTGATAATATTTTTTTTAAGATTATTATTATTTTTTATTTTTTTCTAAATGTATATATTATTGTTTGTACATTTTAATGATTTTTGTGTTTCAATGTGTATACCTAAGTACCTATATCATTATTTTAAATTGTAATTTATTTTACAACTTACTTAATATTATTTTTTTATATTTACTGTTTTTGTAATAGTAGCCTTTTTTCTTGTTAAATGTGTTTATGATTGTTTTATTTTTTCTTTGTAATTCAATGTATGTACTTTATTGTTGTTCATGTATGTAAAAGGCAATTTGCCGTAAATAAAAAAAAAATAAAAATAAAAAAACTAGAGATGTGCCGACTATAACTTTGGCCGACTAGCCGATTAGTCGGTTTTAAAGAGACCGACTATTCGGCCAAGCCGATCATAGTTTTGGAGGTATTTGGCAATTTAAGTGACGCTTCGTTTACATCTGACTCACGCACAAATCGCAATCGCCGCCTGCGAGCGTATTGGAAAATTATCATTTGGCACTGTTTACACTTGACTTTACAGGAATCATTGTCCGATTGGTCTCGAACCCTAGCACCATTTTTTTCCTATCTTGTCTCGAACATGCAGCACCATTTTTCGCACCAAGAATATTGTATTTTTTTCCTATAATTAATAAATGATAATGTTGTCATAAACAGTAGTTGCAGTTTTTATTACTTAATGGTTACAGTTCAGTGGTACGCTACTGATTTATAATTTCATGTGTGGTATGCGAAATTAAAAGTTTGGGAACCACTGAAGTGAAGTAGAGGAATGTGGACGTTCCTCAATATCCATAATAACTATCCATCAAAGGCTAATCTACGTTTCTCAATGTCACGGTCTATAAAATACACTCTTTGAGAAATAACTTCAAAATATGCACAGCAGAGGCATCTATTGACAATACAGTGGAACCTCTCTTATTGAGCACCTCTCATAACGAGTAATTCACATAACGAGCAAAAAATGTGAAAAATTACTCTCTTAACGAGCGACATTTGGCATAACGAGTGACGCAGAAAGGGGAAGTCACATAATGACGCACTTGTGAGCTGGGACTTCTGCGTCATTGCGTCGGTCTGTGTTTAGCACTCGTACCGTTAGCACATTAGTGTCGCATGTGATCATGCATTTACATACAGAAACCAAATGGCTTACCAACAATGCCATGGCAGTTAATCCGTGATGGTATGAATGAATGACTGGAATGAAAATGGGGTGATTTAAAAGCATTTAAAAAAACGATTGTCTAAAAATATACGTAAAAGTGAAATGGACACAGTAAAAAGGGATTGAAATGGACACAGTAAAAAGTAATTCGACTATATTATAATTATCGCCTAACATCTAGAAAAATCACGTGGGTGCGCAGAAAATAAATTTATTCAGAAGACATTTTTGCTCGGTTCCCCCTCCAGGCTGAAAAATGTCAAAAATTTTGTAGATAACTACTCGTTAAGTATTGCTTACCTTTCCCTTGCCTGTCTCGCTCTGCCAGTAAGTGAATGGCTTTCCGTCGAGTAGATTGGGGCCAGCGCGCGCTCCTGAAGACACTCGCAAGCTGCGGAGACACCCGCGCCAATGCAGTACGGCCTCCTCCAAAGCTTCTCCTAAATAACAACAATCAATAGTAAATACAATATTTCATAAATATGTTTTCAGCTGATACAGTTATGGCGATTTATTTTTTATTAGTGTTGCAATGGGTTAAAAATGTCAATAAATAAAGGTTATTAGCCTACAAAATAGTATAAGTTATTAAACTGACCATCAGCATTTGGTGGTGGAGCCCTCTCCATCTCACAGAGCTGTCCCGTCCATCCTGGCTGCTGAGGGAAGTCAACTGTCACATCTCTACCGTTGCTGGAAATACCTGGAAACAATTTACAATAATTACTCAATGAAATTGTATTCTTAAATTCTTTTTCCGTTGCATATTTAAATAAATAATATTGTATTGAATATTCTTTGTATGTTACATATTAAAATAATTCACATTCTATTGAATATTCTTTGTATGTTACATATAAAAATAATTAATATTGTATTGAATATTCTTTGTATGTTACATATTGAACAATTTATAGTCTATTGAATATTCTTTGGAAGTTACATATTTAAATAAATAATAGTTTACTGAATATTCTTTAGAAGTTACAAATTTAAATAAATAATAGTCTATTGAATATTCTTTAGGAGTTACATATTTAAATAAATAATATTCCATTGAATATTCTTTGTATGTTACATATTAAAATAATAAATATTCTATTGAATATTCTTTGGAAGTTACATATTAAAAAAAAACAATATTCTATTGAATATTCTTTGTATGTTACATATTAAAATATATTCTTTACAAGTTACACATTTAAATAAATAATATTCTATTGATTAATCTTTGTATGTTACATATTAAAACAATTAATATTCTATTGAATATTCTTTGTATGTTACATAATATTAAAACAATTAATATTCTATTGAATATTCTTTGTATGTTACATAATATTAAAACAATTAATATTCTATTGAATATTCTTTGTATGTTACATAATATTAAAACAATTAATATTCTATTGAATATTCTTTGTATGTTACATAATATTAAAACAATTAATATTCTATTGAATATTCTTTGTAAGTTAAATATTTAAAAAAAAATATTCTATTGAATATTCTTTGTATGTTACATATTAAAATAATTAATATTCTATTGAATATTCTTTGTATGTTACATAATATTAAAACAATTAATATTCTATTGAATATTCTTTGTATGTTACATAATATTAAAACAATTAATATTCTATTGAATATTCTTTGTAAGTTAAATATTTAAAAAAAAATATTCTATTGAATATTCTTTGTATGTTACATATTAAAATAATTAATATTCTATTGAATATTCTTTGTATGTTACATAATATTAAAACAATTAATATTCTATTGAATATTCTTTGTATGTTACATAATATTAAAACAATTAATATTCTATTGAATATTCTTTGTAAGTTAAATATTTAAAAAAAAATATTCTATTGAATATTCTTTGTATGTTACATATTAAAATAATTAATATTCTATTGAATATCCGTTTACCATTAAATATTTAGATATGAAATCTAGCTCACCAGTGATGACACCGATGCTAGAATGGTCGATGAATCCCCATTTGTATCTGGGCTGTGCCACGCTGGCACGAACCCTCACGCTGTCACCGACTACGAGTGGCGTGGTGGGGGATGGAGGGAGCGGTGCCGTTGTTTGTGCAGCGCCGCTGACTGATGAAGAGGAAGAGGCCGGAGCACTTCCGAGGAGCTCCACGTGGATGAAACGGACCCAGTATATGGAGCCGCGCTGATACCACTCCACCTGGAAATATTTTACCATTCTTTTATATTTATTTAACATATTCAACATGTATAAAAAAATATTTGCATATTATGCAACAAATAATTTTGCATAATAAATGTTACAGACTTATTGCCCGTAGGCAATTTCTACCAGTCAACTACGCTAGTTAATACATTAGTATGAAGTAAAGGTATTAATAATAACAATTAATAAACATTTACATAAAAAACACAATTTAAAAAGAAATACTGCGCCTATTAATATTTTTTATTGCGACAAACTTTCTACTTTGAATTTGATCAAAGTATCACCTGACATTATGAAGCTGAGTGCACAATAGAACAAACATACCACTCCTATCCAATTATTATGAAGCTGACACACAGTTTTTTGTATGGAGATAACCACAATAACATTATTCATTTTTATTGACAATAACACATCTCAATAGAGATGAAGTTGGGATATTATAGAAGAACCAAGAACTCAGGCATCTACAGGGCTTACTACCTGTCATCGGCTGGTTTACGTGATCACTTTATGTGCTTGCGCAACGTTCACCAATTATGCCTTCTTATTGAGTTCCCTTATCAATGTAATTTTTTGAAAGTTCTATATATTTGAATAATGTGTAAACAATTCACCTGAATAATATGAAATTATACTATTGCCATCTATGAGGTAACGAAGAAACCTTGTTTGTAACGCTATCTATTGAGGAATTAGTTTATTTTATAAACAATGAAAGCAACAGTCCTTATAATTAAGATGGGTGTTGGCAGAGCGGTTAGCGCACTGGGTTAGTAATCCAGTGGTCGCGAGTTCGAATCCTGCCTCGACCGAAAAAAAAAAATGAGGTGACGGTGACTTGCTCGCCCAACATTATTCATAATTTATCCTATGTTAATATTATGAAGTGTTCCATTTGTTTAACTTTAATCTTATTATGATACATCTACATGGTTAGGTTTTATTTAACCGTAATATACTGGGTGACAGGAAAATTATTCGAAAAACAATTATTCGAATGCTCAATTTTACGAATGGCAATTAATCGAATCACATTTTTTCGAAAAACAATTATCAGAAATTACAATTGTTCGAATTTTTACCACTTCATGTTGGTAGCATTGTGAGAGGAACAAACCATAGATTTTTATTATAATATACTAGATGTACTTTGTATGAATCAAAGTGAGGCATTTTTCCGGGGGATTATTGACGTTTTAGTTGGCAGACCACATCGTTTTTCTATAGAGAATAACGACTAATGTGAATTGTTTTCGGATTTGTTTGTCGTAAAAAACACTTTGTTTATTAAGATTTAGTGAACAATGTGTTGAAATGTAAGGAAAACTGAAATATGTTGTCAACCAAAACGTCAAACTCTCGATATTCCATGTCTCACTTTTTGCACGGAGTACTACATCTATGTAGTATATTATAGTAAAAATCTGTGAGAGTACCCAACAATAATACAAGTAATAAATAATAGTCTACATCGAATATATTTTGCTGGCAACAAATATTTCAAAAACAGAAGCAACATAATGACATAAAAATATATTAAATTCGGTCAATTTGGTTTTCAAACAAATGTTAGTTCGAATAATTTGCTTTCGGACAATTGTCATTCTGATAACTGATTTTCAAAAAAATGTTATTCGTACAATTGTGTTTCGAAGAATTTTCATGTAATTAATATACTGCACCCCCAAAGACACAAAATAAACCATGAAAGGCATTAACGGGCCACAAAGTGCTGTATATGATCCATTAATGGGTCAAGGTGTGTTTAATATATTCCATAAAATGATAAATAATCAGCGCGTTTGAAAAATCAAACAATTATTTTACCTGTAGATTAAGATCGTGCAATCCTTCTCTGTCCACTCTTACAATGCGACCCAAGTCACCTAACCTCACCTGAAAACAACACAACACAATACATAATTACATAACCTACAAATGTGAACAACTTCATTTTATTTATTTATTTATTTAGGGACAAATACAGTCCTAAAATACTAAAATGGAATAATACACTATAAAATAAAAACAAACAGACCAATTACATATGTCCACAGATATTAAATATGAAACATTTTAAACATCATAAATTTAAATATAACTAAGATGTATGATGTATGCCTGTGACGGGAAAGGAAGGGAAGAGAAAAAAAAAGGATTGTGACAGTTAAATTGTTATATTTTTGTTACAAACAACAACTCAAAATGTAAATAAAAGTATACAAAAGATAATATTAGAAAAAACACAAATAGCTAACAAAAAAAAATTCAACATACGAGTTCATGCTATGCACTTATAGAGAGAATTTTTGTATGCGTTATTACTAGCGGTGAATATATCAGAATGTGTGATACTGGCTGAGAGGTTGACATTATAGAAGTTACAAGCCCTTTCGATAAACTAATTTTGATTAGAATTAGTGTTACTTCGAGGAACGTAAAACAAGTAGTTCAATCTGCCATTTCGCAACGGCGCATGGAAATTAATTTTATTTAATAAATCAGGACAGTCAACTTTTGAATTAATAATTTTAAAGAGAAACATTTGATCCGCAACTTCTCTCCTGTGTACGATTTTTTTCATTCGGAAATGTTTCTCAATTTCATCATAAGAACTGTATATGTTATATGATTTGAAATTTAAGAATTTTAGAAATCGTTTTTGGACTCTTTCTAGTCGATCAACATATTTACTGTAGCGTGGGTTCCAAATCTGTGAACAATACTCTAAATGTGGACGAACATAACTATTGTAAAGGAGCAAGAACGTTCTGAAGTTGGTGAAAAATTTACATGTTCTTAGAACAAAACCCAGGCTCTTTGTTGCCTTAGTGACTATGCTATTAATATGAGCCTCAAAAGTAAGTTTTGAGTCCAGAATAACTCCAAGATCACATACACAGTCTTTGTTTGATAAGAGCGACCCAGAAATATTATAATTATGGATTACTTAATTACGGTTACGAGTAAAGGTAACTTTGTAACATTTAGATATATCTATAAAGAGTTTATTTTCATGGCAATATTGGGACAATCGATCAAGATCTTCCTGTAGGCTCACACAACTACTAACTGAGTTGATGGGAAGGAAAATCTTCATATCATCCGTAAAAAGAAGCAAATTTTGAGTTATAACTACTACAACTTGTAATTAGCCTATCGATGAGAGTTCAGTTTCACTTTATCCAGTCATCTTCAGAAAGTAAGTGGAGGTTGAGGATAAGCAATGACAATGACAGAAATGTGAAATCTTTAAACTCCTATGCACTTATACGAACTATAGTATTTATCATTTCCTTACACATAACACTTCAATTTGTCTCTTTATCCTATCCTTACCCCCTCCTTTCCTGTCTCCTGTGTTTTTTTTTATTGTTTTTGTTTTATATGTGTTTATTATTATTATTATTTATTTATAGGCAGGCAGCCAAGGCTGATGTGCCTACATATATCCACTGTCCAATTTTATTATTTGTTTGTAACTATTTAGCTGTGTCCAAAAAAAGTCCAGTCTATTTTTGAAAATATTAACATTTTCAGCATCCAAAACATGTTGGGGCAGTTTATTCCAAGTATTCACCACTCTATTTGAAAGAAAATGCTTTTGAGGATTTGTCGAGAACCTATTTTTCACAAGTTTTAAGCTATGGCCACGCAAATTAGTGTTATGACTATATTGAAAGATATTTTTCACGTTTACACAGTCATAATGGCCTGATAATATTTTGAATGTTTCAATAAGATCTCCACGTTCTCTTTGGTTTCACAGTTTTGACCCTCTCATATTTATATTTTCATTAGGTATATATTTTATTCATATAAATTGTTGGTACGTATCATAAAAACAATTTGTTTCACCAAATGAATATGGCCATTGTGCACATGTCTTCTTCTATCGTGTCGGCAGCGTCCTAAACTCGCTTCCCAGACCAATAAGTCAGGATTCCCAGACCAATAAGTGCACATGTGCTCAAAATTATTTAAGTAAATAGAACAAAAATAAATAAATATTAGTACATACTTTGGTTATACACTCACTGTGCGACATAGAGCCTTAAGAATTAAAGTTTTTCAGAATAGATTTATTATAGGTAGTTATACTTTTATAATTCTAATAAATTAATGAATAAAATTACAAATAATATAACAAATTTTCAAAATAAATGAAAGTTTCCTTTCCTAATATAAGCTAATAGATTGTTTTTATGAAAGGTGCTTGTAAATTAGTGCTCATCTGGGTTGCTAACGTATGTTTCCTAATTGAATACAGTAGGTACCTACCTCTTCGTAAGCGTGACAGCATCTGACGGGTTGTCCTGGTCGAGCTTTCTCCGCCACGTACCTGGCGTAGTCATCGTCCGTGCTGAAGTCCGACTTCTTCTTATACTGACGAGAACACTAAAAAATATGAAATCTTATTTTAGGCACAGCTAGCATCCTCAAAGGCTAAAATTAAAATTGTCATGGTAATTTTCTGTGAAACAAGGTTGCGTAATATCAGCATGACTTGCGTAATATCAGCAAACTGTTCGGTTTGGTATTTACTTTATAGCGTAAATACAAATCATCTATTTTGATCCTTCCATGTAACTGCAATGTTCCTTTCCAACTATCCACCAACTAGTACTTGCTCGCACACGGCCTTGAACGGTTGTCAATTCGGACTATGTTGCTGTTGTCGCCGATAGAAGTGCTCGTTATAGGAAACATTCTATGTGTAGTGCTGTGCTCCTGCATCGATTAGGCATCTTTCGTCGGACTGGGTGAGCGATTGAGGTGAAGATTTCTTCCATACTGGTAGGTGATTTCCTTTCTCTTAGCCCGAATTGCAATCGGCAATTTTGGCGTTAACATATACAAAACACCACGATGAATTAGACAGCACCTTTATACGTGTACACAGTCAGTCATCTCCATAACATTGGAAATGAATTCATTCGCTCATTTGGGTGACTTTTTCATGCTATGTAAACATAAATACAAATGTACATTATTTGTTTTGTATAATAATCCCATTCTGTCCCAAATCTGTTGTGACAGGATTTGAATTAGCGACTGCAGGACTACAAACTAAGCGCGCTAACCGTTCTACCACCACCATTTTATTCAAAAGGTTTTCTTTAAAAGTAATTTTATTGTGAAAAAGTCATTTTTAAAATATATTTCTTAGCGTGAACTATTTGGATTTACAGGTACATGCACGCACATAATTCATATCTTGAATCAATGTCGCTATTGCAGGAGGCGTGAGACAAACACATACACACTAACATTATCATTTCTTCATTACTTTAGATATAATAACACAAAAATAGTTATAATCCACGTATTTGAGTTTAAAAAAATATGATCCTGAGTGCTTTCGATGGTTAAATCATCATCCTTGTAGACAATAATTAAAACTTTCATTTTATTTGTAATTATTTTCATCGTGAACTTATTGATAGTACAATTATTTATTTATGACTAAGATATAATAATATAAAATACAAAATGTATAAGTCACCTTTATATCCTTAGTGACTTCTCCTGGGTCCTTTGGAGCCACAATATCTGTTGAAGGATGCTCCAGGAGCCAGCTGACTATCTGCACTATCACATGTTGCTCCGTTGTCTCCATATTCTGACTGCAACCTAAAAACATTTAGATTTGTCAGAATTCAGATACAAAACTATATATAATTTTGAATTTATTTTGTGATTTTTCTAGATTTTTGGCGATAACTATAGATAACTTCATGAGATCACATAATTTCATGAGAGACATGGCATTATGTTGGTGTTATTCCTGATGTTATCAGCGAACTCTACACTATTCTATCCTGACACACATCCCTCGCACCATCTTGTACAAGCTTCATACAATTTCCTGCCGTTGCGAATGTTTTCTTGGTTTCCCTACCTCCCGTTTCTTCTCTACCAGCTCTACGAATTTTCTTTGACATTCATTCTTTCCATATGGCCAAACTACCAATGTTTTTCAATTATTTTGCACATTTCTGTGGCATTTATTCTATTTTATTAAAAACATTCATTCACACAGGTGACAGGTGTGCAATTCCTTATGAAAAGAGACACGGCACATGCATGTTACTCCACATAATATAGTAAATACTTAACTAAAATACTAAGTTAGATTTAATTTTTTAATCAGAAGTTCTTGATGGAATTCCATTCAAATTTCTTCAAATTTTATGAATATTCAGAGTTAATTGATGTGCTTGTTTTATATAATAGTTCAACTGACATTTAACTTATTGTTTTAATTATAAAAGAGCTTTTTTTCCTCAGTTAGTGTATACCTATAATCTTTGAAAATAGTTAGTTCATACTTGTTTGCTATCCATGTAAAAATCTAACTTTTCTTTATATAAATACTATATTATACTTATGTATATTTACTACATGGAAATGTACTTAGCACCAAACCAGTTGTAGGTTGTATTAAGAAAAAAAAATACTACGATATTTACCAAGAGCTTTAATACCAGCATCGACGTCTCTCCTGGGGAAGCCCATTTCTACCAAAAACTTAACAAGAGGAGTCATCGGGGGTTCACCATCTTCATCAGCATCCAGTAAACCTGAAAATAAATAATAAGCATTATCTTTAGAATATTCCTGACTCAATATTTTTTGCATATTGCGAGACGTTACAAACATTTTTGGCTAATAATACTTCATATTATCCATCAAAACTATGGTTGACAAGAAGATTGTTACATTTTTGACTACAGATCACCATTTAATCTACTTATATACTGTTCTGTTTGGTATTTGATTTATAGCGTGAATACCTGCCCTAGGTATTTAAAAAAAACCTACCAAAGAAATCCTTACCACTTTCTGCATCCCTGTTATCCTTGATTAAAAAACGCCCAAAATGTTCAATGCAACGCCAAACAAACCGAAACTCGGGTTTTAAATATCAGTTCAATCAGGGAACAAAAACCCTTCCCTAGGTTAATTAAAAATAAACTTATCAAACAAATCCTAACCACTTTCTGATTCCATGTTATCCTTGATTCAAAAAAGCCCAAACGAAGCGAAACTCGGGTTTTGAATATCAGTGCTATCAGGGAACCATAAACCTTCCCTAGGTTATTAAAAAACCTAACAAATAAATACTTACCACTTTCTGCATCTCTGTTACCCTTGATTCAATACCTAACCTAACCTAACCTAAAATTAGGCAACACCGTAAAAATACCTTGTATGCATGAGGTGGTCTCACAAGTTGAAGAAGTGGCTTCCACAACATCTACTATATCGGATGCAATGTCCATGTCTTGTTACATTAGGCAACACTGTAAAAATACCTTGTATGCATGAGGTGGTCTCACAAGTTGGAGAAGTGGCTTCCACAACATCTACTATATCGGATGAAATGTCCATGTCTTGTTACATTAGGCAACACTGTAAAAATACCTTGTATGCATGAGGTGGTCTCACAAGTTGGAGAAGTGGCTTCCACAACATCTACTATATCGGATGCAATGTCCATGTCTTGTTACATTAAGCAACACTGTAAAAATACCTTGTATGCATGAGGTGGTCTCACAAGTTGGAGAAGTGGCTTCCACAACATCTACTATATCGGATGCAATGTCCATGTCTTGTTACATTAGGCAACACTGTAAAAATACCTTTTATGCATGAGGTGGTCTCACAAGTTGGAGAAGTGGCTTCCACAACATCTACTATATCGGATGCAATGTCCATGTCTTGTTACATTAGGCAACACTGTAAAAATACCTTGTATGCATGAGGTGGGCTCACAAGTTGGAGAAGTGGCTTCCACAACATCTACTATATCGGATGCAATGTCCATGTCTTGTTACATTAGGCAACACTGTAAAAATACCTTGTATGCATGAGGTGGGCTAACAAGTTGGAGAAGTGGCTTCCACAACATCTACTATATCGGATGCAATATCCATGTCTTGTTACATTAGGCAACACTGTAAAAATACCTTGTATGCATGAGGTGGTCTCACAAGTTGGAGAAGTGGCTTCCACAACATCTACTATATCGGATGCAATGTCCATGTCTTGTTACATTAGGCAACACTGTAAAAATACCTTGTATGCATGAGGTGGTCTCACAAGTTGGAGAAGTGGCTTCCACAACATCTACTATATCGGATGCAATGTCCATGTCTTGTTACATTAGGCAACACTGTAAAAATACCTTGTATGCATGAGGTGGTCTCACAAGTTGGAGAAGTGGCTTCCACAACATCTACTATATCGGATGCAATGTCCATGTCTTGTTACATTAGGCAACACTGTAAAAATACCTTGTATGCATGAGGTGGGCTCACAAGTTGGAGAAGTGGCTTCCACAACATCTACTATATCGGATGCAATGTCCATGTCTTGTTACATTAGGCAACACTGTAAAAATACCTTGTATGCATGAGGTGGGCTAACAAGTTGGAGAAGTGGCTTCCACAACATCTACTATATCGGATGCAATATCCATGTCTTGTTACATTAGGCAACACTGTAAAAATACCTTGTATGCATGAGGTGGTCTCACAAGTTGGAGAAGTGGCTTCCACAACATCTACTATATCGGATGCAATGTCCATGTCTTGTTACATTAGGCAACACTGTAAAAATACCTTGTATGCATGAGGTGGTCTCACAAGTTGGAGAAGTGGCTTCCACAACATCTACTATATCGGATGCAATGTCCATGTCTTGTTACATTAGGCAACACTGTAAAAATACCTTGTATGCATGAGGTGGTCTCACAAGTTGGAGAAGTGGCTTCCACAACATCTACTATATCGGATGCAATGTCCATGTCTTGTTACATTAGGCAACACTGTAAAAATACCTTGTATGCATGAGGTGGGCTAACAAGTTGGAGAAGTGGCTTCCACAACATCTACTATATCGGATGCAATGTCCATGTCTTGTTACATTAGGCAACACTGTAAAAATACCTTGTATGCATGAGGTGGTCTCACAAGTTGGAGAAGTGGCTTCCACAACATCTACTATATCGGATGCAATGTCCATGTCTTGTTACATTAGGCAACACTGTAAAAATACCTTTTATGCATGAGGTGGTCTCACAAGTTGGAGAAGTGGCTTCCACAACATCTACTATATCGGATGCAATGTCCATGTCTTGTTACATTAGGCAACACTGTAAAAATACCTTGTATGCATGAGGTGGGCTAACAAGTTGGAGAAGTGGCTTCCACAACATCTACTATATCGGATGCAATGTCCATGTCTTGTTACATTAGGCAACACTGTAAAAATACCTTGTATACATGAGGTGGTCTCACAAGTTGGAGAAGTGGCTTCCACAACATCTACTATATCGGATGCAATGTCCATGTCTTGTTACATTAGGCAACACTAAAAATACCTTGTATGCATGAGGTGGTCTCACAAGTTGGAGAAGTGGCTTCCACAACATCTACTATATCGGATGCAATGTCCATGTCTTGTTACATTAGGCAACACTGTAAAAATACCTTGTATGCATGAGGTGGTCTCACAAGTTGGAGAAGAGGCTTCCACAACATCTACTATATCGGATGCAATGTCCATGTCTTGTTACATTAGGCAACACTGTAAAAATACCTTGTATGCATGAGGAGGGCTAAAAAGTTGGAGAAGTGGCTTCCACAACATCTACTATATCGGATGCAATGTCCATGTCTTGTTACATTAGGCAACACTGTAAAAATACCTTG